>OY740806.1:12548018-12881574 GCA_963514005.1 Raja brachyura
CCCCCGCTATGACTATGACAGTCGCCGGCAGTTGCCTAAAAAATCGCCAAGTGGGACAGGCCCATAACAAAGGCTGGTTAAAATAACAGACAGCTGGCAGGACTGATAGTTGACCCGACCCATCCTTCCCTCCAGAGATGCTGTCTGTCCCATTGATTTACTCCTGCATTTGTGTCTATCTTTGGTTTAAACCAGCAACTGCAGTCCCTTCCTGCACAGGACTGGTTTGATTGGTAGTCATTTAGTTGAACTGGTAGTCAGTTAGTTGGACTTTTAGTTAGTTGGATGTTCATGGAGTCAGTGGTTGGAGTGGTAGTTTGTGGGTTAGACTGGTAGGCAGTTGTTTGGACTGGTAACTAGTTGGACTGGTAGTTAGTTGGTTGGATTGATGTATGAAAGGCTTGGCTGTCGCTGTCTGTCAGTGGAAACCAAGTCTCATTCTGCCCAGGCCATTATCTGTTTCAGATTATTAGTAAGAAATGATAATTTGAACTTGTTCTCTGCAATTGGCATAAGGTGGAGTTTCCAGGATTTGTCTGCCGGAATGAACTGGTGAAAAATAAAATAAGATATAAACCATTGGCCATCCAAGGTACCTGCATGAGCAATGTAGAAAAAGAACAGATCAGAGGTTTCTAAGCAGCCAAAAGCCTATATATTCTCACTCCATTGGATACTGGTCTTAGTTCTCTTCCTGGCCATTCCCAGGATATTTTTGTTGTTACATGTGCTTCACCACCCAATGCCCTGAATGAGGAGTTAAAGAAGGAACTGCAGATGCTGGAGAATCGAGGTTACACAAAAGGCTGGAGAAACTCAGCGGGTGCAGCAGCACCTAAGGAGCGAAGGAGATAGGCGACATTTTGGATCAAGACCCTTCTTCAGACTGTTTGAGTCACATAGAATTCCTAGGGTTTGGTCTCTATGGGTCCTACCACCACCCACAGACTGGTGCAGTACAAAGTTACAGTATATTGATATTTGAGTAGGCAAAGTCACATAGAATTCCTAGGGTTTGGTCTCTATGAATCCTACCACCACCAACAGACTGGTGCAGAACAAAGTCAACCTCTTACAGTATATTAACACAATAAAACAGTTAGTGGAAGGTAAAGGGGGAAAGGTACGAGGACTCTTTGATAAAGACAGACACCAACTGCGATATCTTTTTTTATAAGACTGGAGGGTGGCTAATGTCATGCCTCTGGTTAAGACTGCATAGAAAACCATGGGGACCATAGACCAGTAGCACCTGCGGTAGGAACGTTACTGCAAAGGATTATAAGGGATAAGATATACATATAAAAAGGCAGGAGTTTATTAGGTAACGACAGTGTGACTTTGTGCTTGGGAGAATGTGTCTCCCAAATTTGATTGAGTTTTCTGAAGAAGTAACCAAGAAAGTTGATGAGGCAGTTCTGTAGACATTGTCTACGTAGAAGATAGACACAAAATCACGACCCAAAACTTCACCCATTCCTTCTAATCAGAGGTACCGCCTGTCCCGCTGAGTTACTACAGCATTTTGCATCTTTCTTCGGTGTAAACCAGCATCTGCAGTTCCATGCCACACAATTTGTCCACATAGACTTCAGCAAGAAGTTCCACAGAGTAGGCTGCTCTGGACGGTTGGATCGCACGTATAAAATAATGAGGGGAATGTACATTGTCTTTTTTCTCAGGGTTAGGCGAGTCAAGAGCTAGGGGGGCATACATTTAAGGTGAAAGGGGAACGATTTAATAGGAACCTGAGGAGCAACCCTTTCACAACATGGTGGTGCGTACATGGAGCAAGTTGCCCGGAGAAGGTTCTCGACCCGAAACATCACCCATTCCTTCTCTCCTGAGATGCTGCCTGTCCCGCTGAGTTACTCCAGCATTGTGTGTCTACCTTCGATTTAAACCAGCATCTGCAGTTCTTTCCTACAAAAGTTGCCAGAAGTAGTAGAGGCAGTTACAATCGCAGCACTTAAAAGATATTTGGACATGTACACTGATAGAAAGACAATGAGAGGGATCTGGGTCAAACGTGGCAAGGGGGACTAGGATGGAATGGAGCATCTGGGTCACCATGGATGAGTTAGGCTGAAGAGCCTGTTTCAATGCAGTAGAACCCGATGACTCCATAAAGATTAACACCAACAAATCATGTTTTACAGAGAAAGGCACTTTGGCTGAACACTCTTTATGGAGCCTTAGTGGTTCCTTATGCAGAGTCAGACTCACTCTCAAGAGAGTCCTTTCTTGCAAGTGTAGCAATAAAGTGTTTACGTATAGGGAGAGATGTTTTTCATTGTAAATACTCACGAATAATAAGGAAAGAATTAGGAGGTTGGACATGTCTATTTGGGTTATACATCATGGAAACAGGCCCTTCGGCCCAACATGTCCGTGCAGACCGGGTGTCATAACTGAGCATGCATATGGTCTGTCACGCTCTAAACCATTGCTATCCATGTACATATCTAGGTGTACTCCTCTCAACAGCTTCCTCTGGCAGCTTGTTCCGCAGCCTGCATGAAAAACATTGCTCCTCTGGTTCAGTTCCGTTTCCATTAGAGATTAGATTAGAGGTACAGCATGGAAACAGGCCCTTCGGCCCTCTGAGTCCATACTGACCATCCATCATCCATAGTGATTGCTGCCCTAGTCTATTCAGAGGTAGATTCGACAAGAAACGTAAGGACCTGGCCCACTTGGGCGTTATTTGCGCGTCATTGAATCAACATCATTTATGCGTCACGCACGTGGCGTGACGGGCACGTGACGCGTGCATGGCATGCATTACGTACGCATGGTGCGTGGTGAGACATGGTGGGGCAGGCAGTGACGTGTGGTCACATGTGGCATCCCAGGATTTTGGGATTCACAAAATCTTCGCGCGTAACCTACGTGACGTGCAAATGATGCCCAAGTGGGACAGGCCCTTAACTAAAACTCTGTGATTCTTCAAAACACCTGTGAAGGATGGCAGTGGAACATAAAAATGTACAGCACAGGAACAGGCCCTTCGGCCCACAATGTCCCTGCCGAACAGGATGCCAGGTTAAATTAATCTCCTCTGCCTGCGCCTGCTCCATGTTCCTCCGCTGCCTGCACATCCATGTACATGTCTAAAAGCCTCTGCAATGTGACCACCACCACCCCCGGACAATGCAAATATTTTAATTTTGTAGTGTAATAGTCGCCAAACCCAGCAACAAGGAACTGCAGATGCTGGTAGACACAAAAAGACACAAAAAGTGTTGGAGTAATTCAGCAGGTCAGGCATCATCTCCGGAGAACATGGATAGGTGACGTTTCCTCAGTGTGGTGTAGAGTCCCGACCTTAATCGTGATCTATCCATGTTCTCCCTGCGACCTGCATGGGTTTTCTCTGAGATCTTCAGTTTCCTCCCACATTCCAAAGATGCACAAGTATGTCAGCGAATTGGCTTGGTATAAATGTAAATTGGCCCTAGTGCTTGTCGGTGAGGACCTGTTTCCGCGCTGTATCTCTAAACTAAACTGAACTAAACTAAACTAAACTGAATACAAAGTAATGAGGTAATGCCTCATGTTTATATAGTCTTGGTAACACCACACCTGAAAGACTACACAGTATTAGTCTCTCGGTCAATGGAAGGATATCAATGCATTGGAGGCAGTTGAGAGGAAGTTTACTCAATGTACTTGGCTTATGGGGAAAGGTTGGACAGGCTCAACTCGTAACCACTGGAATTCAGAGAGTGAAAGGGGGGTGAAAATATGTAAGATCCTGACAGGGCGGATGTGGGGAGGACTTATCCACTTGCAGGACTACCCAGAACAAGGACTTGCTGTTTAAAAAATAAACCTAACTCTAACCCTTTTTGACAGTTTAATTTAGTTTGGAGATAAAGCAAGCAAACTGGCCCTTTGGCCCACCGAGCCCATGCCAACCATCAATCACCCGTTCACACTAGTTCTTTGTTATCAGGCCCACTCCCCACACACTAGGGGCAATATAACGTGGAATAAAAGTTGAACAGCACTTTCTGGTTTATACCAAAGATAGGCCCAAGATGATGGAGGAACTCTGCTGGTTAGGCAGCACCTCTGGAGAAAATGGATAAGTGATGTTTCAGGTTGGGAGCCTTCTTCAGACTTCTGCAGTCTGAAGATGGATCCTGCCCTGAAATGCCACCTATCCATGTTCTCCCGAGACGTTGCCTGACCTTCTGAGTTACTCCAGCACTTTGTGAACTGGCATCTGCAGTTCCTAGTTCCTACCATCCAACCCCAAGCTCCCTAACCACCATGCAGCAGAACCTCCGGGCCTCTGAGCCATTCACATACCCATGATCGCGAACTACAGACTCATTTGGTTTGCAACACCCTTTCTCTAGAGAGTGAAGCTTTAGCCCTGGGTCACAGAGCAACAATGACTCAACAAGTCATTGGCATCCGTGCTCTTATTGCACACCCTTGTGGCTGCAGAGAAATATTTGGATTCCAGAGTTAGGCACATCAATCATTGTGACATTCCAGTGAGGAACTAAACGCAGGCTAAATCTGTAACATTGTTCATTCGAAAGTTAGACACAAAATGCTGGTGTAACTCAGCGGGTCAGGCAGCATCTCTGGAGAAAAGGACAAGGTGACGTTTCAGGTCAAGACCCACCTTCAGACCTTTGTTCATCCCATCCATGTTCCAAGAAGTTGCTAAAGAATCGCAGGAACATTACACAGAAGACCAACTCCCGCCACGAACCGTGCACATCATTTATCAACTGATTTGAGATCATGTTTCCTTATCCCTTCATATCTCTGAAGGGTATTCTTTACAAGTGAATGGCTTCCTTGCTTCTATATAATGTCCCCTTGTAAGGTCATTCTTCCATGTTTCCGGAGCTGGCTCAGCCTCCTCACCGAATGAAGAATTCACTTGATGGTCAGCGACTGAGACAAGTTGGATCAAAGGACCCAGGAAAGATAGAGATGACAAGCTGACGACAGATGCCAGAGACCAGGCTGATAGCTCTGAGCAGCGAGAAGAGACGTAACATCAAGCAGATCCTTTCAACTGAATGCAACTCATTTTCAAACAGTGCCCGAGAGATCTGGGCTGGGGGAAAGGCTACCATCTGTGTCTCTGCCACCCAGCCATCACGATAACCCAGGACCAAGGCTGAACTAGAGGTATGTTAGTGTGGACCTTGGCGAATGACACAAATCCGCTTGCTCTTCCACCACACAAAAACCTCGAGTGTCGTTCCACTCTCCAGTGCCCCATCCTTCAGCACGCTGTGGGACATCAGGCGAATTAGACCGAGTCATGACGTCTTCTGTCATCGCTGCTGAGAAAGGAGACAGAGGAGGACAGTGTGGTGGAGAGCGGGGGTTTAGCTGCACCTGTCATGTCTGATTCACACACTGGACTCATTCCAGGCTCTCTGTCATCTTCCTTTATCACATTCATGATGTGGTCAGCACCTGAACATCAGGGCCTTGCACACAGAAAAATGATTCTCAGTTCCCTCCTTGCAGCCTGTTCACTTCAGGGTCATGTTCCATTTTGAATTCAGTCTTGTAATACAACCACTACTAGAAATGCCTCATGCAGCATCTCTCCATCTCACTCTTCCTCCTGCACTTTCTTTTCTATTCCTTCTCACGGTGTGGATGTCACTGGCAGAGTTAACAACAAATCATTGCGTCTGAGCTGCCTTGGTTGATGATTAAAGAAGGGCGTTCAGAAGGTGGCGCAGCGCTAGAGTTGCTGCCTCACAGCGCCGGGGACCCGGGTTCCATCCTGACTACGGGTGCTGTATGTAGGGAGTTTGTACGTTCTTCCTGTTCCCCGTCCGCCAAGCCTACAGGTCAGGCCTTCACAATGGCAGGAGTGAAATGAGAGCATGGTCAAAGTGGTGTGGGTCCTTGATGAAGCTGGCTGCCTTCTTGAGGCAGCATCTCCTGTAGATCCCTTCAATAGTGGAATTGAATTGAATTGAATCTCTTTATTTGTCATTCAAAAGCAAGTTTGAACGAAATGTTGTTATTATTATGTTGGGGGAGACCAGAACCAGGGGCCACAGTTTAAGAACAAGGAGCAAGCCATTTAGAACGGAGACGAGGAAACACTTTTTCCTCACAGAGAGTTGTGAGTCTGTGGCATTCTCTGCCTCAGAGGGCGGTAGGGGCAGGTTCTCTGGATGCTTTCAAGAGAGAGCTAGATCGTGCTCTTAAAAATAGCGGAGTCAGGGGATATGGGAAGAAGGCAGGAACGAGGTACTGATTGGGGATGATCAGCCATGATCACATTGAATGGCGGTGCTGGCTCGAAGGGCCAAATGAGCCACTCCTGCACCTATTGTCTATTGTCTATTATGCAGTCATAACAGTAAAAAAGCAACAAAACACACAATTAACACAATTTCACACAAACATTCATCACAGTGACTCTCCTCCAGATGCCTCCTCACTGTGATGGAAGGTAAAATGTTTGATCTCTTCCTTGCGTCTTCTCCCGCGATTAGGCAGTCCAACTGCTGCATTGAGGTGATCTTGGCTCCCGATATTGAAGCCCCCGCCGGGTGACGGAAGATCCCGCGGCCGATTGTAAGCCGCGCCGGGCGATGAAAGGCCCTGCGGATGGGCCAGTTCAAGCCTTATGATCAGTACCTGTGATGGAACAGGCAATGTCCCCACTTTTTGTAGTCCCCTTCATTCCTGGGCATTCGAGTTGCCGAACCAGGCCTTGATGCCTCCTCCATTGTTCCCTGCATTGTAATGAATTTCATTAACCACTACACTGTATAATTTTGAAAGATCTCATACAAATGCAGGTCCCGACTCTGTACTTTCTGATTCAAATCCTGGATAAACATTGGCCTCTGAGTTTTTTATGCTTGGGATTTTGTTTATTTCCTTATAGCTGTATGCACCTTTAGAGATATCCTGATTGAAAAGAAGGCATTTATTGTTTGCAACTTAAGTGGAGCGCAGCTGACAAAGACTATGACTAAACAGAAACAGATGAAGCACTTAGGGCATGAAGATATGTGGAGATGGCAGGAAACCGCAGCGCATTTCGTCACGGGGCAATGAGAGGATAGTTGATGATGAGAGTTGATGTATTTAATGGCGGAGGTGAAGGTGAATATACAAAACCTTTCCCGATGTGGAAACAAGGAACTGCAGATGCTGGTTAATACACACAAGGGCACAGAGTGCTGGAGTAAATCAGCAGGTCAGGCAGTATCTCTGGAGAACATGAGTGGCTATCTGACACCAGAACTCAAATATTGCCTCATTTAATATCTCACACTGACCCAAGCTCCCAGAGAGGAAAGTTAAAATATTTTTCCCAAACTCGGGATATTAAAAATGAGAGCGCATCAATTTAAGATGAGTGTAAGTAGTTTTAAAAAGGATATGAGGGGTACGTTTTTTTACACACAGATTAATATCTGAAACCAGCTACCAAGGAATTTAATTACATTGAATTGAAAGATCCAGCATGGAAACAGGTCCTTTGGCTCACCAAATCCACGGCGATCATCGATCACCCGTTCACACTAGTTCTATGTTATCCCACTTTCTCGTCCTCTCCTTACACTCTGGGGACAATTTACAGAGGGCCAATTAACCAACAGACCCCACACATCTTTGGGATGTAGGAGGAAGCCAGAGCACCCGGAGGAAACACACGCGATCACAGGGAGAACGGGCAAACTCCACATAGGCAGCACACAAGGTCAGAATTGAAAGCGGGTCTCTGCTGCTGTGAGGCAGCAGCTCTACCCGCTGCACCACTGTGCCATCCTTAATGTGGAGGCATAATTAGCTGCAATTATTACATTGAGGAGACTTTTAGATTGGCAGTTGAACAGGCAAAGCATAGAATTATATGATCATAACATAGACAAATTGAAAGGTTGGCATAGGCAGGATGGGTTAAATGGCCGGCCCCTATGCTGTACAACTCTATTACTCAAAGTCGACACAAAGAACAGCAGATGCTGGTTTATACCAAAGATAGACACAGAGTGCGAGAGTAACTCAGCGGGTCAGGCAGCATCTCTGGAGAGAAAGGGTGGGTGGTATTTCGAGCTTGGACCCTTCTTCAGACAGAAGATTCTGTAAGACATTATGACCAGTACAGCAAATCAGTCAGAATGCATGTGACAGAATCAAATGGGTTAAATCGGCAATGCTGGTGCAACGACCGTACCAGCGGGACATTCGAGTGACTTTCATCCCCGCAAGCCAGCCACTGCCTGAACTCTGGGGGCAGGACCACTGCCCCGTCCCGAACAACTGCACCGGAATTTCCTGAACCCCCATACATCAAGTAACCATTTATCTACCAGAATCAATACTTCTGCCACTAATAAATAAAAGTAGTCTGAGAATGATAGCTGAAGCACCCTACATGCTTTGGCTAAATACAAGATGCTGGAGTAACTCAGCGGGTCAGGCAGCATCTGTGGAGAAAAGGAATAGGTGACGTTTTGGATCGCGACCCCTCTTCAAACTCTGGCATTTGCAGTTCCTTCCTACACATGCTTTGGCTGACTTGATAACATCATATAGTTAATGAGCATGGAAGCAGACCCTTCAGCCCATTGTGTCTATTCTAACCACCAATCATCCAATTTACATTATTCTATTTTCCTCACACTCCCATCTTCCTAATTCTACCACTTACTCACAAACAAAAAGACATTTACATTGGCCAATTAACCTAGCGGTTTAATGGGACTTGCTTAGATGGGAGAACTTGGCCGGCAAGGAGGAGTTAGGCCGAGCTCCTATTTCTGTGCTGTTTCACTATGGTTCCAAGTTCAGGAACAGCTTCTTCCCTACAGCTATCAGGCTATTAAACACTACGACCATTAAGCTCTGAACTGCAACAACCGGCCCCTCAGGTTTCCTCCCACACTCCAAAGACATACAGGTTTGTTGGTTAGACACAAAAAGCTGGAGGAAATCAGTGGGACAGGCAGCATTTCTGGAGAGAAGGAAAGGGTGACATTTCGGGTCGACAACCTTCTTCAGTCTCGACCCGAAACATCACCCATTCCTTCTCTCCAGAGATGCTGCCTGACCCGCTGAGTTACTCCAGCTCTTTATGTCTATCTTTGGTTTAAACCAGCACCTGCAGTTCCTTCCTACACAGGTTTCGAGGTTAATTGGCTTCGATAAAATTGTCCCTAGTGTGTAGGATAGTGCTGGTGAATGGAGTGATCGCTGGTCGGCACGGACTCGGTGGGCCAAAGGATATGTTTCCTCTAAAGTCTAAAGTAATATGTAAAGTAAAGTCCTCTTGTCCTGGCGGGTGGGGTTGTGGGATAAGTTAACAATCGTAAATCTGGAAGAATAGATTATTTGCCCGTGTAAAATCGCATCAGTGTGTGTTGGACATTGAGTTGCTGTAGAATCCATTTTGCCTGATCATTGAATGGTCAATGAAAACGACATCCACATATTCGCAAGAGGGTTCCGCTGAACACACTCCCTTTAGAATAACATTTTTAATTGTCCCTGTTGCTGTTTGTAATATCTGCAGCAATTGCATTGTGGAAATAAATAATGTCATACTCATACTCATACTTTATTAGCCAAGTATGTTTTGCAACATATGAGGAATTTGATTACCCAAACAGTAATACTAATAAAAAAAATACCAATAAAAAGCAACGAAACACACAAAATACATTGTAACATAAACATCCTCCACAGTGACTCCTCCACATTCCCCACTGTGATGGAAGGCGAAGAAAAGTTCAATCTCTCCCTTCTTTGTCCTCCAGCAGTCCGGGGCCTCGAGCCTTCCGTTGACGGGACGATCTTACTCCCGTAGCTGGCGGCAGGCTTCCTCGTCGAGGCTATCAAGCTCCTGCATCGGGGGAGATCTCAGCTCCCCCGCACCGGGTGATCTCCCTCGAGTTGGGGCTGGTCGACGTCGTGCACTGTTCCGGACGTCGTTCCGGAGTTTCCCGACTCGGTCTCTTACCCGAGACTGCGAGCTCCATGATGTCAAAGTCCGCAGGCCACGGTTGGAGCGTCGATCCCAGGCAAGGAATCGGCTCAGAATCGGCTAAATCCACGTCCCCGCGGTGGGGCTCAAAGTCAGTCCCGAACAAGGCCGCCAGCTCCACGATGTTAGGCCGCAGAGCGACCGGAGATGCAACCCGGCAAACAATCGCATCTCCGGCAAGGTAAAGGGCCTGTCCTACCAGCATCCGACTCCATGCAATGAGCGCGATCAAACTAGAAGCGGGGGCCGCGCGGAGGTCGGGTGATCCCCTGTACAGGGCCATTCCCACCAGCATGCGCCTGCATGCGGCAAGCGCGACCAAACCGGCAGCGAGGGCCGCGCGAAGGTCGGTTGAGTGGCACAACGCGGCGCAAAGTGAGGCGAACTTGGAGCGAAGTCTTAAGGTAAGTTCGCCAGGACAGAGAGTGGCACACAGAGAGGGGCACAGAGGCACACACACACAGAGGGCCACGGAGCCACACACATAGAGGGTCACGGAGGCACCTACAGATAGGTTCACGGAGGCACGATGTCGAGGCGGTGTGTAATGCGTCGAGGCGACTGCGAGCCGACAAGCCGTCGCCGCGCGGAATTTTTGAAGATAGTCAGTTTTTCAGAGAGCCCCGCGCGGTGTCGGGACGAACTCCGCACAATTCCGCACAGCTCCGGCGATCGAAGTGGGTCCGGCCCCGCGACGCCGGACGGCTCAAGCGACCACGTTAGGTTGCGCTCATCGCATGGAGTTGCATGCTGGTGGGACAGGCCCTTAAGAGAATGAAAAATAAAGTTTGCCCAGACCCCCTGCCCCACCCCACACATAAAACAAACTGAAGAACATTAACACAAACTTTTAAAACACACTAAAAATAAACAAACGTAAGATGGAAAGACAAGCAGACTGTAGGTGAGGCTGCCATCGAAGCGCCACCTGGTGGTATTTCTCAAAGTACTGAGGGCTAAAACTGCAAGGCCAACAAGGAAATGCTCACCATTGGAATCATGTTTGGAGAGGGGCGATAGGTTTGGAGCCCCCGGTCTTGTTGTGGCCCCTTTCCCCTATCAAGCCCATAACTTCAGCCCCCACAAGGCTCTGATTAGCCTTTCACCCTGCAGAGTCTTGCTGTGGAGTTTGGCTGTGGATTGGTGCTATCAAGCAACCAGAACCACAGGCCAACAAGCATATGTAATGCCTGTGGCCTCCTCAATTGGAAACAGATTTCTGTTCCCTGGTTCCTCTCATACATAGAGTCCAAATTAAGTTTTAACCCCTTTCTTCTCCGCCTCACTCCAGTTGTTTGTTTACTGAAGCAGGTTAAAGTAAAGTCAACTAGTTCTCTTGCTCTCTCTCTCTGTTTATCCTGGTGCGGTTAACGCCTTATGAAGGTCCCATCAACACAAAGCCCCTTTCCACTATTTCCCTTGGAGCAATGGATTTTCCCTCAACGCTCACGGAGGGGCATAATTACAAGGTAAGGGGTAGTCTATTAAGGCTGAGGATCGTCAGAATTTCTTCTCAGAGGGTGGTGAAGCTCTGATGGTCTCAACCCCAGAGGTTGTGGAGGTAGGATCTGTGGAGGCACATGAAGAGGAAGTAGATAATCTTCTGAAGGCGGCACGGTGGCACAGCGGTAGAGTTGCTGCCTTACAGCGCCAAAGACCTAGGTTCAATCCTGACTATGGGTGCTGCCCGCATGGAGTTTGTATGTTCTCTCCAGGACCTTGTGGGTTTTCTCTGGGTGCTCTGGTTTCCTCCCACATTCCAAAGACATGCAGGTTTGTAGCCTAATTGGCTTTGGTAAAAATTGTAAATTGGCCCCAGTGTGTAGGATAGTGCAAGTTGGTCGCTACGGACTTGTTGGGCCCAAGAGCCTGTTTCCATGCTGTAACTCTAAACCAAACTGAACTGGGGTAACGCAGGACTCTGGGGGACTGGTCGAGAGGAAGAGTTGAGACTTTGGACAGATTAATCTCGATCACACTGAACGGTGGGGCAGCCCTGAGGGGCAGAGTAACCTACTCCTGATCCTATTTTCTTGAGCTCCTGTGAGATTATGCTACAAAGCATAGTACAGCATAGGAACAGGCCTTTCAGTTCATGATTATTGTATCAATCATGATGCCTATGTCTGAAGAAGGGTCTCGACTCAAAACGTCATCCATTCCTTCTCTCCTGAAATGCTGCCTGTTCCGCTGAGCTACTCCAGCTTTTCCTGTCTATCTTCAGTTTAAACCAGCATCTGCAGTTCTTTCCTACACATGCCTTTTAACCTAATCCCTTCCGCCTGCACTTGATCCATATCCCACTATTCCCCGTATATCCATTAGCCTATCTAAAAGCATCTTAAACACCACTGTAGTGAGCGAGCCACCGTATCTGCTGCCAACACTATCCCTGGCAATGCATCCCAGGTATCCACCACTCCTTGTGTAAAAAACCTGCCTCACACTTCTCCTTTACATTCTCTCCCTCTCAGCTCTCGGCTCTGCCCTCCAGTCTTTGACATTCCCATCCTGGGAAACTTGTCCTGACGGTGTAACGATGTGTTCCATCGTTCCACCCTGAGTGAGAGCCTGTGGAGATGCTTCTAAGCTCAGTCAGCATGGGTGGAAAAGATGGAGTTGAAACACGACCATGAACCCAATCTTCTTGATTAGCGAGGGTGTCAAAGGTTACGGGGAGAAGGCAGGAGAATGGGGGTGAGAGGGAAAAATAGATCAAATAGCCACGATCAAATGGCGGAGCAGACCCGAGGGGCCAAATGGGATCATTCTGCTCCTATGTATTATGAGCTTATGAATCGATGATAAGCTTTGAGGTAAAATGGAAACTGGAGAGCAGACACAAGATGCTAGAGTAACTCAGCGATGCCCATTCCTTCTCTCCAGAGATGCTGCCTCATCCGCTGCGACTCCAGCATTTTGTATCTGCTTTCGATTTTACCAACATCTGCAGTTCCTTCTTACACATGGAAAGTGAAGAGTAGTCTCCATGGATCCCTCTGTCGATGGTAAAAGCATTTAAAAACTTGTAGCCAACAAACCAGCTAGCAAGTTGTCAGCCTCAAACACTTGCATCAGTCAAGTGTCTTATTTAATTTGGTTTAGTTTAGTTTAGTTTATTGTCATGTGTACCGAGGTACAGTGAAAACCAGTCAGCGGAAAGTTAATACATGATTACAATCGAGCCATTTACAGTGTATAGACACATGATAAGGAAGTAACATTTAGTGCAATAAGGTTTAGTCTTCCCCATGTCGTAACCCAATTGACTGGGTTGTCAGGACTGTCTTATGAACAAAGACTGCATAGACTCGGTTTATACTCTCTAGAATTTAGGAGATTGAGAGGGGATCTTATAGAAACTTACAAAATTCTTAAGGGGTTGGACAAGCTAGATGCAGGAAGATTGTTCCCGATGTTGGGGAGGTCCAGGACAAGGGGTCACAGCTTAAGGATAAGGGGGAAATCCTTTAGGACCGAGATGAGAAGGACTTTTTTCACACAGAGAGTGGTGGGTATCTGGAACTCTCTGGCACAGAGGGTAGTTGAGGCCAGTTCATTGGCTATATTTAAGAGGGAGTTAGATGTGGCCCTTGTGGCTAAGGGGATCAGAGAGTATGGAGAGAAGGCAGGTACGGGATACTGAGTTGGATGATCAGCCATGATCATATTGAATGGCGGTGCAGGCTCGAAGGGCCGAATGGCCTACTCCTGCACTTAATTTCTATGTTTCTATGTTTCTATGACTGCAATATTGAGGGGTTGCTGCAATCTTTAAATGGACGTCTCATCTGTTCTCCCTGCTCGATATTAATGTTGGTGACTGAAGAAAAGTGTCGGAAGGAACTGCAACCGAAGATAGACACAAAATGCTGGAGTAACTCAGCGGGACAGGCAGCATCTCCGGAAAGAAGGAAGAGGTGATGTTTTGGGTCGAGACCCTTTTTCAGATCTTCAGAAAAGTGGAAAATGATCTGGCGTGATCTCTGATATTTTTAATCCTCAGTAAACAAAACCAGAATGCTCATTTGTGCATTTTGTATTCTCCAATTTGGCTGCTGCAGTTCTGGCAGCGTGACAGTCGCTGTTATACTTGGACCATTCTGACCATGTGAGTGTTTTATAACTGATCGCAGCTGCTGAGAGTTGAATCACCTAACCTCAGGCAGTCATCCACTGAGTACATACCCCCAATCAGCATCAACGGTGCCAAAGTGGAAATGAGTGAGATTTAGAAGCTCCTAGGCGTGAATATCACCAAGTCTGGTGTCATCCAACCAATGGTGGAAACGACAGCTAAAATATCGCACCAACGCCTCTGCTTCCTCAGGAGGCTGCAAAAACTGGGCATGTCTCTAATAGCTCTTACGAACTTCTACAGATGCACCACAGAAAGCAAACTAGCGGGTTACATCATGGCTTGGTTTGGGAACACCTCCACACAAGTTCAGACTGTTGTGCATGAAGCCCATGTACACCAGTCTCCCCATCATTGACTCCATCTATCCTTCACGCTGCCTCGGGAAAGCAGCTGACACATTCAAAGATTTGTCCCACCCCAATCATTGGTAGACAAAAATGCTGGAGAAACTCAGCAGGACAGGCAGCATCTATGGAGCGAAGGAATGGGTGACGTTTCGGGTCGAGACCCTTCTTCAGACTGAATGTTCCAACATGTGCAGTTCCTTCTTAAACACCACCCCAATCATTCCTTCTTCTTCTTACTCTAATTAGGCAAGAATTTAACTTAATTTAATTTAGTTTGGTTTAGTTTAGTCTAGTTTAGTTTATTGTCACGTGTACTGAGGTTGTGTGCTGACCAGTCAGGGGAAAGACAGCGGACATACGGCAGCTTGAAAGCGCGCACCACCAGACTGAGGAACAGTTTCTTCCCCTCTGTTAGCAAACTTGTGAATGGTCCCTCCATTAGCTAGGGTGCTGTCTCCATTCTCCAAGCTACCTCTTTGCGGACATTGGAATTTTCCCCTGGAACTGTTGTGTCATATTTCTGATATCTCTGGTATTTTCCTCTTTGCTCCATCTTTTGTAGAATTTAGCCTCTTAGACTTTGGAGATACAGCATGGAAACAGGCCCTTCAGCCCACCGAATCTGCGCCGACCAGCAAACACCCCGTACACTGACCTCCACACGCTAGGGACAATTATACAACTTACCGAAGCCAATTAACCTGCAAACCTGTACGTCTTTTGAATATGGGAGGAAACTGGAGCACCTGGAGAAAACGCAAGCTGTTATATGGAGAACGTGATACTTGATACTCTGATCAAAAAGGCTCACCAGCGTCTCTTCTTCCTGAGGAGACTGAAGAAGGTCCATCTGTCTCCTCAGATCCTGGTGAACTTCTACCGCTGCACCATCGAGAGCATCCTTACCAACTGCATCACAGTTTGGTATGGCAACTGCTCTGTCTCCGACCGGAAGGCATTACAGAGGGTGGTGAAAATTGCCCAACGCATCACCGGTTCCTCGCTCCCCTCCATTGAGTCTGTCCAAAGCAAGCGTTGTCTGCGGAGGGCGCTCAGCATCGCCAAGGACGTCTCTCACCCCAACCATGGACTGTTTACCCTCCTACCATCCGGGAGGCGCTACAGGTCTCTCCGTTGCCGAACCAGCAGGTCCAGGAACAGCTTCTTTCCGGCGGCTGTCACGCTACTCAACAACGTACCTCGGTGACTGCCAATCACCCCCCCCCGGACACTTATTGTTATTTATTCAAATCATTTGCTGTGTCGCTCTTCCAGGGAGATGCTAAATGCATTTCGTTGTCTCTGTACTGTACACTGACAATGACAATTAAAATTGAATCTGAATCTGAATCTGAACGTACAAGCACCCGTAGTCAGGATCGAACCCGGGTCTCTGGCGCTGTGAGGCAGCAACTCTAATGCTGCGCCACCGTGCTAACCCAGATGTGGGGAAATTAGAGATGATCCAATTTTGCGGGAAAAAAGGGAAAAGTAGATTATTTTTAAATAAAGTGAGATTATTAAATGTTGGCGATCAGCGCTGGCCCGGCAAGGCAGCAACTACCGCTGCGCCATTGTGTCACCCTTGCTTGTGCTTGGCTTGAAGCATTCATGTATAGTGTTATCTGATTTGTTTGGATACACGCAAACAAAAGCTCTTCACTGTGACTCGGTGAACTTGACAATAATAAACCTCAACTCAAATCCGAATCTGCAGTGAAGACAAAAGTGCTTCCACACCAAATTGTGACAGAGAGAGGAGTGGGTGAGCTGAGGATGGTGGGCTTTCTGGGGGGGGGTTGAGACGAGATGAAGGCAGGAGGGGAGGATTGGAGTGAGGGCAGGGGGTGGGAGACTAGTGAGTGATGTTTGATCACCAGAGGCAAAGCTTGTTAACATGAACCACGTGCTCTAAAATAACTTGCTATTTAAAAGTCCAGGGAGTGACATTACCATTAACGTGACTGAAACTTGCCGGCAGCTACGGGAATGTTAAATGTTGTCCCCGATTTTAAACTTGATAATCAAGGTATCATTCAGTGCAATTTTTAGACCGATTCACATCAGCTCAATTAGACATCTGGAAAAGCTCTTCTGGTTTTGATAATTGGCTCATTATTTGGGTGTCCAATGTCATTATGTGGCAGTATCATAAGGAGCTCAGAAACACAACCTGATTCAATCATCTGTGGCTTCCAGTCGCTTTGTGCCAAACCCTTTCATTCATAGATTGAAAACAGGCCTTGTTTATTGGGCTGTAAGTGAGGATGTGGGGCCTGGCTGTAAATAACCCCAAAGGCACTGGTGTCATTTCTTACTTTACCTTGTTAACCGGTTTAATCAGTTGGCGACTCACTAATAAACACAGGCAAGTGTGAGAATCACTTCTGAGAGTGTTGTGTGCATATGTGCGTGTGTGTACGTGTGTGCCTGTGCCTGTGTCGTGTGTCTGTACGCGTGGTGTGTGTGTCTGTGTATCTGTGTGCGTGTGTGTCTGTATGTGCGTGTTTGTGTGTCTTGTGTGCTTTGTAAGCATGCGTGTGCGGTGTACGTGTGTGCGTAACTGAGTGCATGTGGGATGCAAGTGAGGTGGGTGCATGCATGCTGTGCTGTGTGTGCATGTATGTCAGTATGTGCTCATGTTTGTGTGCATGGGTGCTTTGTACGTGTGTTTGTGCACACGTACCTGTGTAGTGTATGTGTGTGCATGCTTGCGTGCTTGTACTTGTGTGCACGTGCATATGCTGTGTCTGTGTGTATGTTGTGCACTATGTGGATGTATGTGGGTATGTGCGGGTCCATGTGAGCTCAGAAAATTAAACCTCAGTGGTCTGATGAGCTTCAGCCGGCTGCCGCAGTGTGAAAGGGCTAAGTATTAGTGCGTGTACATCCTGTGACTAAACATAGGAAACAGGAGCAGGAGGAGGCCATTTGGCCCATCGAGCCTGCACCGCCATTCATTGTGATCATGGCTGATCATCCACAATCAGTAACCCGTGCCTGCCTTCTCCCCATATTCATCGATTCCGCTAGCCCCTAAAGCACTATCTAACTCTCTTTTAAATTCATCCAGTGAATTGGCCTCTACTGCCTTCTGTGGCGGGGAATTCCACAAATTCACAACTCTCTGGGTGAAAACGTTTTTTCCTCATCTCAGTTTAAAATGGCATCCCCTTTATTCTAAGACTGTGGCCCTTGGTACTGGACTCGCCCAACATTGGGAACATTTTTCCTGCATCTAGCTTGTCTAGTCCTTTCATAATTTTATGTTTCTATAAGATCCCCTCTCATCCTTCTAAATTCCAGTGAATACAAGCCCACTCTTTCCAATCTGTCCTCATATGACAGTCCTGCCTTCCCAGGGGTTAACCTCGTGACCCTACGCTGCACTGCCTCAATAGCAAGGATGTCCTTCCTCAAATTAGGAGACCAAAACTGCACACAATACTCCAGATGTGGTCTCACCAAGGCCCTGTACAACTGCAGAAGAACCTCTTTACTCCTATACTCAAATCCTCTTGTTATGAAGGCCAATATGTCATCAGCTTTCTTCACTGCCTGCTGTACCTGCATGTTTACTTTCAGAGACTGGTGTACAAGGACACGCAGGTCTCGTTACACTTCTCTTTTTCCTAATCTGACATCATTGAGATAATAATCTGCCTCCTTGTTCTTGCCACCAAAATGGATAACCTCACATTTATCTACATTATACTGCATCTGCCATGCATCTGCCCACTCACTCAACCTGCCCAAGGCACGCTGCAACCTCCGAGCATCCTCTTTGCAGTTCACACTGCCACCCAGCTTTGTGTCATATGCAAAATTGCTAGTGTTACTTTTAATCCCATCATCTAAATCATTAATATATATTGTAAATAGTTGCGGCCCCAGCACCGAGCTTTGGGGCACTCCACTCCCACTGCCTGCCATTCTTGACAGCGATCCGTTTATTCCTACTCTTTGTTTCCTGTCTGCCAACCAATTCTCTATCCATATCAATAACGTACCCCCAATACCATGTGCTCCAATTTTGCCCTCTAATCTCCTGTGTGGGACCTTATCAAAGGCTTTCTGACAGTCCAGATTCACTACATCCACTCCTTCATCCATTTTACTTGTCACATCCTCAAAAAATTCCAGAAGATTAGTCAAGCATGATTTCCTCTTCATAAATCCATGCTGACTTGGACTAATCCTTTTACTGTTATCCAAATGCCCCATTATTACCTCTTTAATAATTGACTCCAGCATCTTCCCCACCACCGATGTCAGGCTAACTGGTCTATAATTCCCCGTTTTCTCTCTCGCTCCTTTCTTGAAAAGTGGGATAACATTAGCTATCCTCCAATCCACAGGAACTGATCCTGAATCTATTGAACATTGGAAATTGATCACCAATGTGTCCACGATTTCTAGAGCCACCTCCTTGAGTACACTGGGATGAAGACCATCCGGCCCAGGGGATTTATCAGCCTTCAGTCCCATCACTCTACCCAATATTATTTCTCGCCTCATGCAAATTTCTTTCAGTTCCTCTGTCTCCCTAAATCCTCTGCCCTCTAGTACATCTGAGAGATCGGTTCTGTCTTCACTAAGGAAGACAGAACAAAAGTATCTGTTCAACACTTCTGCCAATATCTTGTTCCCCATAATAATTTCACCTGTTTCTGCCTCCAAGGGACCCACATTTGTCTTTACCAATCTGTTTCTCATAACGTACCAAAAGAGGCTTTTACTATCCTTCTTTATATTCTTGGCCAGCTTACCCTCGTACTTCCTCTTACTCACCCCGTATTGCCCTTTTAGTTACCTTTTCTGTCCTTTGACACTTTCCCAATCCTCTGGCTCCCCGCTACTCTTTTACTCGATGGGACATTATCGAGTAGAGTAGAGTGGACATTATCGCTGGTTCTGCGCTGTATCGCTAAACTAAACTTAACTAAGGGAAACTAAACTAAACTAAACTAAAACTAATCAGTCTGAGGAAGGGTCTCGAGCCGAAACATTACCCAGTTTCCTTCTCTCCAGAGATGCTGCCTGTCCCGCTGAGTTACTCCAGCATTTGTGCCTACCTTAAGCTAAACTAATACTAAACTAAACTGTCCCTGCTGACCAAGTTGACATTCTGTGCTAATCCCATATCCCCTAAACCTTCGTCTCCACGTTCCTGTCGAGTTTATCAAGACTGTTCTGTAGGTTCACTGCTGAGATGTTGCAGGTGACCGGCTATCTTCAGCGTGGAGAGAATCATGAGGACAGCCAGTGTCCGGGTCCGATCCTCATCTCTGGAGTAGTCTGTGTGGAGATTCCACATTCCCCCTGTGATCCTGAGGGTTTCCTTTCCAGATGCCCCCCTCCATTATCCCCAAAACATGCACTGAGGTGTGGCAATAGGTTGCTGTAAAATGGCCACTAGTGTGCAGGTGAGTGGTAGACTCTGGGGGGAGCTGATGGGAATGTGGGCAGAATAACAAGATTTATGTGAAGGATGAGTGCACATGGGTGATTGAAGGACAGCATGAACTTGATGGGCCGATGGGCCACTTTCCGTGCTTTAAGGTTACGACTTTATGCTTGGGGATTGGAGCCTGTGCAGGGATTAGGATTCAATCAGAGCTCCAATTATTAGGTTTTAGCAAGAGACAAAGTAATTGCAATGTTATGCAAGGTAGTCCATGGTGTCAACAGGGGCAGCCCAGTGTAGAGGGGTGGCACCGTGGGTAAACTTGCTTCCTCACAGCGCCAGGTACCCCGGTTCGATCCTGACTATGGGTGCTGTCTGTACGGAGTTTGTACGTTCTCCTCGTGACCTGCCTGGGTTTCCTCCGGGGGCTCCAGTTTCTTCTCTCATTCCAAAGCCGTGCTGGTTTGTAGCTTAATTGGCTTCTGTAAATTGCCCCCGGTGTGTGTGTAGGATGTAAAAGTGGGTAATATGGGTGATGAACTCGGTGTGTCGAAGGGCCTGTTTCCATGCTGTTTCTCTCAACCAAACTAAACCAAACCAAATTAACCTGTTGGTTGAACACAAAGTGCTGGAGTGACCCAGCGGGTCAAGCAGCATCTCTGGAGGGCGTGAGTAGGTGACGTTTTGGGTCGGGACCCTTGTTCAGACTTAATGACGTTGCTTCTCCAGATACACTATCCAACCTAGCGAGTTGTTCCAGCACTCGGTGTTGTATCCAAGATTCCAGCCTCAGCAGTCCTTTGTCCACTGTTGATGTTGTCCTTAGTAAGGTCACAAGGCTGACATTTCGCTGCATTAAAGGTGCTACAGAACTGGCTGTGAGCCTCACGGTGTGAAGGTGATGCATTCACATCAGCATCTGGGGAAAGTTGCCAGATGTGTCCTGTCCGCAATAAGCAGGAAACATCAAATCTAGCAAATTGCTTTTCCATCAGACTACCCTGAGTCATAGCAAAGGTGATGGATGATGTTGTCAGCAGCAGGTCTCGGGTGGTATACGGCAGTAATTTCTCACCTTATCCTGGTGTTTGCTCTAACAGGACCACTGACCTCTGGGCAGGGCTCGGCACAAGAGCATAACTAGGGAGGTGAGGTGAGAACGACTGTCCATGAATCTGGGGCAGAAATTATTCTCGCGAGACACCAAGGACCTCCAGTTCCGGAGCTTCCAGTTGAGTTTAGTTCAGTTCAGTTTATTACCATTAGTGCTAACCAGTCAGCGGAAAGACAATACATGATTACAATTGAGTCATTCACAATGTATGATAAGGAAATAACGTTTAGTGCAAGATAAAGCCAGTAAAATCCGATCAAGGATAGTCCGAGGGTCACCAATGAGGTTCCCTGCACCACCCAGTCAGATGTGGGAGGTGGGAACGTTTGCTGACGATTAATTTTCAACTTTAGACATTAGAAATACAGTGCAGAAACAAACCCTTCCGTCCAAGATTCCATGCTGACCAGTGAACCCCATTACACTGACGCTATCCTACACTTCACGGACAATTTTTACAATTACAAATTGACAATTTCCACAACCAACTGGCCTGTACGTCATTGGAGTGTGGGATGAAACCAGGGAACCCGTAGAAACCCCACGTGGTCACGGGGAGAACGTACAAACTCAATGCAGACAGCACCGGCCTGACTTTGCTGTTCCTCGTGTGTGGGATAGCGCTGGCGTATGGGGACCGCTGGTCGGCGCGGACTCTGTGGAACGAAGGGTCTGTTTCCATGCTTTACCTCTAAACTAAAAAACAAAACACTTGAAACCTTTATCGCCATCTGGGAAGAAGCAATCCACTTGATTGAATTCCCATCTACGACTAAGTTTCCATTCCTGCCCCCACAGCGCATGGTGGTCTCTCTATGTATCATATACAAGATGAGGCAGCAACTCGCCAGGGCTCCCTCAGCAACACCTCCAAAATACTTTATTATCTATGAGGAAGGAACACAGCTCATGCAGTCTCCAACGCAATGTGTTCCCCTCCAAGTTGCACTTCTGACTTGGAAAGAGTCCATCGTATTTTTCATTACATTAGACTTTATACTTTAGAGATACAGCACAGAAACAGGCTCATCGGCCCACCAAGTCCACACCTCCCAGCGATCACCTCGTACACTAGCGCTATCCTGCACACTAGGGACAATTTACAACTTTTCCCGACCTACAAACCTGTGTGTCTTTGGAGTGTGGGAGGAAACGAGCTTCTGGAGAAAACCCAGGTGGTCACGAGGAGAATGTGCAAACTCCGCATAGACAGTACCCATAGTCAGGATCGAACCTGGGACCTTGGCGCTGTAAGGCAGCAACTCTACCGCAGTGCCACCATGCTGTCCTGAACTTCTGCATGAAGTTCAATAAACTATTATAAATACATAAACACAATCCCACATTAAGTTCAAAGTGTAAAGAAATAGCCCACTGTGAGCACATGTACGAGTCACTAGGTTGTGGTGTCATTTTGAAACTCCAAGTTGCAGTTGGACATAAAGGGCCGCTGTCCTTGCGGAGTTGCAGGGTCGGCCTGGCCAAGCAGAATTGTAGGCGTTCTTCATAGCTGGTGCATCGCCCTGTCCCACTGCAGGCCACGTCGGGTCCGTGCGCTTGGTCTCCTGGAGTGGCCCCTGGATCAGGCGAGCTCCAGGCTGCTGCAGGGCCTCCAGCCATCGTCTCGATCCGGATTGCCTTGTGAAACATTGCCCCTCTCCTGGCCCAGCCACCTTCAGTCTTCATGCCCTTGCCACGCCTCCCACAGACGGCCTTCAGGGTGCGGGAGATAAAACCCCGGTTCCTCGTTCCGGCCTTTTGCTCTAGTTTGCACTGTCGCCGACTCCCCCCAAACCTCCTCTCCGCTTGTCTGGTCACCGGGGATGAGCAGGGGCCGGGCTCGGTGACTCCCCCCCCCCCACGCGGGTTCCCATTTCCACGATGGGAGAGCCAGGCCTGCCGTCGGTGGATAGCCGCGGTCTGGCGGTCTACTGCCACGTGGCACGATGGTCTTCATTCATGGGTGTCCCTTGAGAACGAACACGTGATGTCCACGGCCACCATGGAAGGGTTCTGGGACCACTGATCACCGCGGAAGATTGACTATATCCTGGATCAAGGATTGCAACATAATTTTTTGATATTTCGTACTAAGAATACTTGGTAATTTTTCTATTATGGTAGTGGGTCAGTTTAGTTTATTGTCATGTGTACCGAGGTGCGGTGAAAAGCTTTTGTCGTGTGCAAGCCAGTCAGCGGAAAGACAATACATGACTATAATCGAGCCATTTACTGTGTATAGATGCATGATAGGGGAATAATGTTTAGTGCAAGTCAAAGGCAGCAAAGTCCAATCAAGTACAGTCTGAGGGTCATCAAAGAGGTAATGGTCATACTGCACTGCACTGCTCTCTGGTTGTGATAGGATGGTTCAGTTGCCTGATAACAGGTGGGAAGAAACTGTCCTCGTGCGTTTTCTCACCTGTACTGATGGGAGAGGGGAGAGGAGGTAGTGACCAGGGTGCGACTCGTCCTTGATGATGCTGCTGGCCTTGCCGAGGCAGCATGAGGTGTAGATGGAGCCATTGGAAGTGAGGTTGGTTTGGTGATGGTCTGGGCTGCGTCCACAAGTCGCCGCAATTTCTTGCCGTCTTGGATGGAGTTGTTTGCAAACTATGCCGTGATGCATCCCAATAAAATGCTATCTATGGCGCATCGGTAGAAGTTAGTGTGTGTTGTTATTATTTGTAAATATTGTAAATAATTGAATACATTTAAATTTGTAAAAAAAATAAAAGGTCTTTGTTCAAATACTAATTTCCCATCCCCTGGTTATCTCTGAATGAGGGAATAATGAAGAGTTGACCGGCTGGGGAGGCTTTGAGACGTGATGTAGAGTTAAGCAGTAGGTTTACTCTAGTAAGATGGCCATGGGTTAACCAAATGGGCGCTTTCATGGCCAACATTACAAAGACTGGTTCAGATTTATTCAATGATTTGAGTTTAAATTCCCCAGCTGCTGTGATGAGATTAGAACGTTTTATTTACAGATCAATGGTGCAGGTTGCTGGATGTAAGTTCAGTCATTTAACCACCATGTTCGGATACCAACTGTACTATTAGTGAAGCGGTATTTGGTTGTAAAACCAGGAGAAGCAATTCATGGAAATTAGTCACGGCAAAGGATTGAAAAACACTTGACCACAGATTATGCTGCAGTGTTGTAATCATCAGTGCATGAGGCAGCGCAGACTCATACATGTACAAGTAATAGGCCCCACTCATAGTTATCTCTCTGGAGATTCACATGGACACACACACACACACACACACACACACACACACACACACACACACACACACACACACACACACACACACACACACACTTGATACATTACATGATCACCCATCAGGCTCATGAGTCCGACACACACACACACAGACACACTCATACAAATACACAAGCACACAAATACTCACGCCCATATAAATACACAAGCGCACAATGCTCACACATATGCACACAAGCACACATATACTTGCACACTGACATTATACACTACACGATCACCCCTGAGGCTCACACAGTACTCATACAAGTACACAAGCACACAAATACTCACACGCATATAAATACACAAGCGCACAATGTCTCACACACAAGGATGCAAACACACACACAAACACATACACCCACATGCAACCACATAAACACATCTTCTTACTTGTATGCTAATAGAAACATAGAAACATAGAAATTAGGTGCAGGAATAGGCCATTCGGCCCTTCGAGCCTGCACCGCCATTCAATATGATCATGGCTGATCATCCAACTCAGTATCCCGTACCTGCCTTCTCTCCATACCCTCTGATCCCCTTAGCCACAAGGGCCACATCTAACTCCCTCTTAAATATATCCAATGAACAGGCCTCAACTACCCTCTGTGGCAGAGAATTCCAGAGACCCACCACTCTCTGTGTGAAAAACAAAACACTTGAAACCTTTATCGCCATCTTCAGTCTTCTTTACTTCACTGTGTGACTGTAATCTAATTTAATTCTTATACATGTGAGACAAACAGTGATCGGAAGTACACAAAATGCTAGAGAAACTCAGCGGGTGCAGCAGCATCTATGGAGCGAAGGAGATAGGCAACGTTTCGGGTCTTCAGACTTCAGACTCCAGTCTGAAGAAGGGTTTCGGCCCGAAACGTCGCCTATCTCCTTCGCTCCATAGATGCTGCTGCACCCGCTGAGTTTCTCCAGCATTTTGTGTACGCTCGATTTTCCAGCATCTGCAGTTCCTTCTTTAACACAACAGTGACCGGAAACTGCGGGCAGCAGTTATTTATTTTATACCAGTGATTGTTGCTGGGTGTTCTTGCCACTTAAACAGTGTGCCGAGTGTGTTACTGAGGAGACAACTGAACGCAGCTAACGGGCTGGCTGGTCTTGTGTGTGAGTTGGGGTGAGGAGGGGGGGCGGGTTGGCTGTGGTCACCCCTGCCCTCCCCTGCGTCCCTGGGCTTTTTATGGGGGTGTTACTGGCGGAGTGTGCCTGCCCCCCGCTGCCCTCCCACACTACAGTGTCAGCCTCAGCGAGTCCAAACCCCAGCATTCACTCACAACCCCCGGCACTGGACACAGACAAATAAAACACTCCCTCTTAATCTGAAGCCGCGGCTGCTCCCAATGCTTTGTCTCTGCTGAATCTGCAGTTGGACCCCTGTTTTTGTCAAAACACACCGAGTGCCAGAGGCCACTGGTCTCCCCTCATCAGCCAGTCTGGTTACAGCAGTGTGGAGTCTCATTGCTCCTTCCACCCTTCCCCTCTCAAACATTCCACAATGGGAAGTCACTTAAACAGACTAAGCAAATATTTTTGTCCCCGGAACAAAAGCCCATCGCCCTTGTGGAGAAGCAAGACAGACACAGCTCTCCCATCAAAAAGGTCGGAGTTATTCTCAAAGCAGAAGGCACACTTAACTAATTCACCATAACTCGTTATCCTTAAACGCTATGAAACATGCACAATTAGAGAGATGTTGCCAGGAATCGAGGGCCTGAGCTATCGGGAGATATGGATCAGGTTAGGACTTTATTCCTTGGAGCGCAGGAGGATGAGGGGTGATCTTAAAGAGGTGTATAAGCTCATGAGGGGAATAGATCGGGTAGATGCACAGAGTCTTTTACCCAGAGTAGGGGAATCAAGAACCAGAGGACATGGGTTGAAGGTGAAGGTGGAAAGATTTAATAGGAACCTGAGCGACAATGTTTTTGTACAAAAGGTGGTGGGTGTATGGAATGAGCTGCCAAAGGAGGTAGTTCAGGCAGGTGCTATCACAACATTTAAAAAACATTGGAGAGGTACATGGATAGGATAAATCCTTGATTAGTAAGGGTGTCAAAGGTCATGGGGAAAAGGCAGGTTGATAGGGTTGAGAGGGAAAGATACATTTGCCATGATTGAATGGCAGAGTAGACTTGATGGGCCGAATGGCCTAATTCTGTTCCTATGACTTATGAACATGATAGCTATAGAGGGAATTGGGCCAAACATAGGCAGGTGGGACTAGTGTCGAGGGGGCAAGTTTGGCTGAAGGGCCTGTTTCCACGCTGATGAAGCTGTATGGAAGTTTCTTTACACAGAGTAGTGGGTGTCTGGATCACACTGCCAGGGCTGGTGATGGAAGCGAATGTGACAGCGATGCTTATGAGGCTTACGGATCGCCGCATGGATATGCAGGGAATGGAGGGATATGGAGTATGTGCCGGTAGCGGAAATTAGTTACACTTTGCGTCACATTTGGCACAGACATTGTGGGCCATAAGGTCCTTGCCCGTCCTGTACTGACCGAGAGACGGACACAAAGTACTGGAGTAACTGAGCGGGTCACTCCCACTTTGCATCCATCTCTGGTGCAGACCAGCATTTGCAGTTCTTTGTGTCTACTGTACTGATCTCTGTTATTTGTGAATGGCTCGGACTTTACAAACCCTCATTTTGACTCCATCACTTCTCTTTTCACTCCTGCCATCAGGGAGAAGGTATCAGAGTTCAAAAACTGTACGTCGAGCTGCAGGGCCAGGTTCTTCCCAACAGCCATCAGCTTATTAAACACGATGAACTCCAACTAAACTCTGAACTACAAACTGCCTGGGTTGCACCAGGGACTTTGGACTTCATTTTATTTTTGCACTATATTGTTTTTTTTTAATTTATTGAACTTTTTTGTTTGTTTATTATGGTCTGTGTTTACAAATCTCTCGTGCTATTGCACGTAATTTTTGAAGATAGTCACGGGGCCAGTCCCACACTTCGATCGCCGGAGCCGTGCGGAATTGTGCGGAGTTTGTCCCGACATCGCGCGGGCTCCGAAAACCTGACTATCTTAAAAAATTACGTGCGGCAACGGCTTCTCAGCTCGCAGTTGCCTCGACGCAATACTCACCGTCTCGACGTCGTGCCTCCGTGACCCTCTCTGTAGGTGCCTCCGTGACCCTCTATGTGTGTGGCTCCGTGACCCTCTCTGTGTGTGCCCCTGTGCCCCTCTCTGTCCTGGTGAACTTACCTTTAAGACTTCGCTCCAAGTTTGCCACACTTTGCGCCGCGTTGCGCCACTCACCCGACCTCCGCGCGGCCCTCACTGCCGGTTTGGTTGCGTTTGCCGCATGCAGGCGCATGCTGGTGGGAACGGCCCTGTACAGGGATCACCCGACCTCCGCGTGGCCCTCGCTTCTAGTTTGATTGCGCTCATCGCATGGAGTCGGATCCTGGTAGGACAGGCCCTTAAGTGTTATAAGGTCATAAGGGATAGGAGTGGATTTAGGCCATTCGACCCATCAAGTGTACTCCACCATTCAATCATGGCTGATCTATCTCTCCCTCCTAACCCCATTCTCCTGCCTTCTCCCCATAACCTCTGACACCAGTTCTAATCAAGAAGGTTTGGACATTTTTACCACAGCAAAACAATTTCCTACTATTTTCCCTACCTATGCCCAGTATAATCTGTCAGCACTTCTCATCTCTGTCAAAAGATTTTGGGAAGTGCAGTATTCCCAAACTTCCCATTTCCCTTTACCTCTGCAAAAAGGATCCAGTTATTACATGGATCCTCAGTCTGAAGAAGGGTCTCGATCCGAAATATCACCTGTTCCTTTTCTCTAGAGATGGTGCCTGACCTGCTGAGTTACTCCAGCATTTTGTGTCTATCTCCAGTTTTAACAAGAACAGGAAAGGCTTCCTTTTAATGTCTTGGGTGTAATTTGTAAACATTGACAGTGGACAGAGACCTTGCACGGTCTGTACTGACCTGACAACCGGAGTTGTCCCTTCCTCTCACCGAACCCTCCAACTCCAGTTTTCAAATGTGGAGAATGTTTGAAGGCCTTTCAAGTATGTCAAGTTCAAGATTTGTTTTCAGATTTGTTTTCTTCCCGAGATACAGCATCTCTGTGCAGCCTACCGGCGCACCAGGTCTAGGCCGGTCATCAATCATCTGTTCACCCCAGTTCCGTGTCATCCCCTTCCCCACACGCTCCGGGCAATTTACAGAGGGGCAATTAATCTACAAACCAGCACATGGGATAGGGGAGGAGAACATAGCACCTGGATAAAACCCATGCGGTCACAGGGAGAATGTGCAAACTCCACACAGACAGCACCCAAAGTCATGATGGAACCTGGGTCTCTGGCAATGGGAGGCAGCAACTCTACCAGCCATGCCACTGTGCCAGCCTCTGTTTGCAGAT
The DNA here is from genome assembly GCA_963514005.1 of Raja brachyura. The sequence continues at coordinate 12,576,727 of OY740806.1, forward strand.
TCTGTGCATGTTCCGTGTTATGGAAAGTGAAGGGCAGCAGTTAGCAAGAGTAAATCAATGTGGAAGGAGTCCACATCTGACCTGAATGGTTAGCTCCGCTTCTGTCTCCACAGATGCTGCTTGATCTGCTGAGTGTTTCCAGTAATTTCATTTTTCCAGCTTCTGTATTTGGTTTGATTGTCACGGGTGAGAGCAGCTTCTATCAGGAGATCTTCGTACACCGGCCAAGCAAAGCCCTGCTCTGTGTGATTCATGGTCCCCTCACGTCCCAGTAGTTCAGTGCTTCAGGATGGTGAGTGGTTCAACAGGTGGGGGGTCGAGAAGTAACACCGTCTGAAGTCCTCTCCTTCTGTCAAAGCCTGTCTCCCACAGACTGCTTTATCTGCAACATGACTGCACCCTAAACTCAACAAACTTTCCACCTGTCCTCACAACCTCCGCTTGCCCCAGCTTCCAACTGACCACACAGACACCATTCAATCCAGCAAGGGTTAATGTATCTTGCTGATGTTTCAGTGCAGGGAAGGATACATCTGGTTAGGGGCAGCAAGGACTCCTCGGATCAAACATACGCAGTACAGCACAGGAACAGGCCCTTCAGCCCAACTCGTCCATACCAATCAAAGTGTCTTCCGAAGTAGCAACTTGCGCATGCATTTGGCCCATGTCCCTCTGTACTATTACCGAATAGTGAAGGCCAGGATAGAATGCATGTGGAGAGGATGTTTCCACTAGTGGGAGTGTCCAGGACCAAAGAGCACAGCCTCAGAATAAAAGGACGTACCTTTAGGAAGGAGATGAGGAGGAATTTCTTTAGTCAGTTGGTGGTGAATCTGTGGAATTCATTGCCATTGATGACAGTGGAGGCCAAGTCATTGGGTATTTTTAAAGCAGAGATTGACAGATTCTTGATTAGTACGGGTGTCAAATGTTTTTGGGGAGAATGGGGTTGAGAAGGAAAGATAGATCAGCCATGATCGAATGGCGGAGAAGACTCGATGGGCCGAATGGCCTGTTTCTGCCTATATGACTTACCTAAGTCTTCATCCAAGTCATTAATACAGATGGCAAGCAACAGTGGACCCAACACTGATCTCTGCGGCAGCCCACCTGTGACAGGCTTCCAATCTGAACAGCAACCTTCCACCACCTCCCTCTGTCTGCTTCCACCAGACAGTTTCATATCCAATGTCATCGTTTTGTCAAGGGCTACATTTCACTTCCATCTCCCATTCACACCACCTACTGGTAGGGATAATAAGCAAGAACATTTATTTAGTCCGTCTTCTGACTTCAGTTACTTTACAGCTGATGAATTATCTTTGAAATAGTTTGCAAGGCGCTGACCAAAGTAGATTACTCTGCATGAATATTTTCTCTGCAAACATGACCCTGGGTATCTAGCTTCTTTCCATCTTAGTTCTCTGTGCCGCTCCTTCTGCAACCTCTGTATCCATGTTCTCCTACTCAGTTCCAATGAATATAATCCGAGCTTCCTGATTTTTCAATAAGGAATATGCAACCTATTTTAGTAACCCTTGCTTTCTCCTCCTCGTCATCCTCCCCCATCCGAGTTCTCTGATCACCCGACTGCCCTCCTGATTTAATTTTATGTCTGTATTCCTCGCTGTCACCCTCCCCAAGCCAACAATGATCTACTCTTCATTTTCCCTGATCTTCGTCATCTTAGTTCGCTCGTTTTCACACCTTAACCTTCCATATCTCTGGGTCTTCTTCTCACTTCAACTGCCGTTTTATTAAGTTTATTAAAATTAGCGTTGGATAATTTAATAGCAGGAGTAAAATTAAAATTATCTTCTAATGCCATCAACGCCGACAACAGGACGGATCTCACGTAGGGGACAAGGCAAGGTTCACCGTTTATTTTTTCATATAAACTTGCTTCTTAGGATATTCTTTCATCAAAATTTCACGTTGCAAAAAGGTCACTTAGGACCCATACGAACCGGCAGTATTTTTCCTGCAGATATGGGGTTTAGATTCCCCGCAACGTTCCAAACGATCGCGTTCCATAAAATACCACTTGCAAGATGATTAAAATGGCCATTAATTTACGGGAATTAAACACTAAAATCCTTCCATTTGGCCTGTAAATTCGTGTCAATGAGATTTAAAAATCATGTTATATTGTGAATTCTTGTGTGAATGTCATTTGGACACTTAGACTTTTTTTTAAATGTTAACCCTTTCATAAAAAATGGATAGATGTTTAGATCTAGTAATTCAATTTTGTAATTGGCTACAATTAGGTAACTAACTAATTATATGCTTTAATTTCAGGTCATCCAAGTAAGATTGTTTCATATTTGTTTCAGAATGCTTCAATCGATAATAACTGAAAATTTCATTCAGTTCGCTTAATTTTTAAGAAAGTTATGGGCTTTTGACTGTCCTCGATCACAACCTTTGTGTTAAGTCAAAGGAAAAGCAATAGGGAACAAGATGCTAATTTCCGAGTTTGAAAATGGCCATAACTTTTTTAATATTAAAGATATGAAAATGAATTAGGTGTCAAATTAAACTTATTTTTATGCTTTATCTGATGGGATAAATTGCAGACTTGATTTTTTAAATCTAAAACATTTGTAACATTGCTACATCATCACCCAATCCTTCTATCCAGAGATGCTGCCTGTTCCGCAGAGTTACTCCAGCATTTTGTGTCTATCTTCTGCTGGAGTTATCACTGAGTTCAACAGTTTCAGAACAATTCTGCTGCTTCTATTCTCTCCACCACTAAAGGATGTTGCCATTTATGAAGATGTTGCCAGGACTGGAGGGGCTGAGCTTAAGAGAAAGGTTGGCAAGGCTAGGATTTTAGTCCTTGGAGCACAGGAGGTGGAGGGGTGATCTCATACATGTGTGTAAAATCATGATGAAAATTGATAGCATAAATGCACAGAGTCTCTTACCTGGGATAGTGGATCAAGAACCAGGGGACATACGTTTAAGGTGAAAATAGGAACCCAAGGGGCAATTTCTTGGAATGAGCTGCCAGAGGAGATAGTTGAGGCAGGTACTATAACAGCATTTAAAAGACACTTGGACAGGTACATGGATAGGAAAGGTTTCGAGGGATATGGGCAACTGAACGCTCCTCTCACCAGCTGGAGTGTGGTCCTGACCTCCCATTTATCTCAATGAAGACCTTTGAACTATCTTTAGTCAGACTTTACCTTGTGTGTATGTTGTACACTTTATCTTTCATCTGTACACTAGGGACTACTTGATTGTAACGTTCTTTGACTCAATAGCACACAAACAAATGTTTGTCACTGAACTTCAGAACACGTGACATTAATAAACTAATCCAAACTAAACAAAACAAACGCGATCAAATGGGACCAGCTTGTCTGGGGCATTTTGGTCGGCATGGCCAAGTTGGGCCAAAGTGCCTGTTCCTGTGCTGTATGACACTGACTCGATGACTGGAGACACAACTTTTATTTATTTACCATCATGTTCTATCTTGCACCATTATTTATCATTCAATTTCTTACACCTTCCGTTCCGACACATACACATTGTTCGCTTCTGCTCCCCCTCACCCTATCTCTGCGACTGTACTTGCTTACAATCGACCAGTCTCTCGTTTTCACAGCTACGATATGCAGTGTATTCAGAAAGCAGTCAGACCCCTTCACCTTTTCCACATTTTGTTACGTTACAGCCTTATTCTAAAATGGATTTTAAAAAAAATTTTTAAATCATTAATCTACACACAATACCTCATAATAAAAAAGGGAAAACAGGTGTTTAGAAATGTTTGCAAAGTAATTAAAAAGCAATAACTGAAATATCACATTTACATAAGTATTCAGACCCTTTTCTATGACACTCAAAATTGAGCTTAGGCTCATCCTGTTTCCATTGATTATCCTTGAGATGTTTCTGCAACTTGATTGGAGTCCACCAGTGGTAAATTAAATTGATCGTACATGATTTGGAAAGGCACACGCCTGTCTATATAAGGTCCCACAGTTGACAGTGCATGTCAGAGTAAAAACCAAGCCATGAAGACATAGACCTCGGAGACAGGATTGTGTCGAGACGCAGATCTGGGGAAGGGTATAAAACTATTTCTGCGACATTGCAGGTTCCGAAGACCAGAGTGGCCTCCGTCATTCTTAAATAGGAGAACTTTGAAACCACCAGGACTCTTCATAGAGCTGGCCGCCCGGCCAAACTGAGCAATCGGGGGAGAAGGGCCTTGGTCAAGGAGGTGACCAAGAACCCGATGGTCACTCTGACAGAACTCCAGAGTTCCTCTGACGAGATGGGAGAAACTTCCAGAAGGACAACTATGTCGGCAGCACTCCACCAATCAGGCCTTTATATTAGAGTGGCTAATCGGAAGCCACTCCTCAGTAAAAAGCACATGACAGCCCGCTTGGAGTTTGCAAAAAGGCACCTAAACTAGATTCTCTGGTCTGAGGAAACCAAGATTGAACTCTTTGGCCTGATTGCCAAGCGTCACGTCTGGAGGAAACCAGGCACCGCTCATCACCTGGCCAATACCACACCTACGGTGAAGCATGGTGGTGGCAGTATCATGCTGTGGGGATGTTTTTCAGCTGCAGGAACTGGGAGACTAGTCAGGATTGAGGGAAAGATGAACGGAGCAAAGTACAGAGAGATCCTTGATGAAAACCTGCTCAGAGCGTTCAGGACCTCAGACTGGGGCGGAGGTTCACCTTCCAACAGGACAACGACCCTAAGTACACAACCAAGTCAACGCAGGAGTGGCTTCGTGACAAGTCTGTGAATGTCCTTGAGTGGCCCAGCCAGAGCCCGACTTGAACCCGATCGAATATCTCTGGAGGGACCTGAAAATAGCTGTGCATCGACGCTCCCCATCTAACCTGACAGCTGGAGAGGATCTACAGAGAAAAATGGAAGAAATTACCCAAATACAGGTGTGCCAAGCTTGTAGCATCATACCCAAGAAGACTTGAGGCTGCAATCACTAACAAAGGTGCCTCAACAAAGTACTGAGGAAAGGGTCTGAATACTTATGTAAATGTGATATTTCAGTTATTTATTTTTAATTACTTTGCTAAAATTTCTAAATACCTGTTTTCACTTTTTTATTATGGGGTATAATGTGTAGATTGATGATAAAAACAAATAATTTAATCCATTAATAAGGCTGTAACGTAACAAAATGTGGAAAAAGTGAAAGGGTCTGAATAGTTTCTGAATGCACTGTACATCCAGCAACTTAAAAAAGTTTCAATGCTGAATATTCATGGGAGTGTAGTCATCTTCCTTGGACACATGGTAAGCAGTTTAAACAGGAGCAAGCTCCCACAGTCAGCGATGATTTAGGGGAATTAGCTTGAAGATATGAGGCACAAAATGCTGGTGTAACTCAATGGGACAGGCAGCATCTCTGGAGAGACGGAATGGGTGACGTTTCGGGTTGAGACACTTCTTCAGACTAAGAGTCAGGGGAGAGGGAAACTAGAGCATGTATGGAGTGAAAACGACACATCACAGCAGACGATGATCAAGGAAATGTACAATGGATCATCGTTGGTTATGGGGAAGTTAACAACAAGGCATATAAACAGTAAACCTGTCGGGGAACTAGGGTGGGGGAGGGACGGAGAGGGTGGGAAAGCAAGTTAGAGAAATCAATATTCATGCTGCTGGGCTGTAAGCTTTGTTGGAGATGGTTGATGGCCACACACAGGGACAGCCTCAATGCTTTTCGGCGAGTTTTAGGCAGCACAACATTGTGCTCCTGTTCCAAATAGAGCAGATGACATCCAAGAATAGAATGTATCCACTGAGGTCACTTCCGTTCAATAGGTGTCATCATTGCAACCACATGGACTGAATAGAGATAGGCTTGGAATGGTCTATCATTGTTAACCTGCGGACTAAACAAGGAATTAGCTCCTTCACTGGACGTGGTAGGTCTTAGCAATTGGGGGAAACTCAAAGTGCTAGAATAACTCAGCGAGTCCGGCAGCAACTGTGGAAGGAATGGATTGGCAGCGTTTGGGTCGGGACCGGTCTTCTGACGCAAGAAGGTGCCGACTTGAAACGTCGCTGATCCATTCCTTCCACAGATGCTGCTGGACTCGCTGAGTTACTCCAGCACTTTGAGTTTTATGCAAGATTCTAACAATTGCAGTTCCTTGTGTTGCAAATTGGGGAGATGATTGAAAAATAACTAACTAGAGCATTGAAACGTTCCACTTCCTTGAGTGAAGACAGAAGGTACTGGAAATACTAATCAGGTCAGGCAGCATCTGTTTTTGTTTAGTTTAGTTTAGTGTGGAGATACAGTGAGTAAACAGGCCCTTCAGCCCACCGGGTCCACACCGACCAGCGATCCCCGCACATTAACACTATCCTACACCCACCAGGGACAATTTTTACATTTGCCAAGCCGAAACATGGGGGGTGGGTTGTCCTCCACCTCTCAAAGCATGGGAGGGGCATGTCGCACTCAACCCACTCATCCCACCCCGGGATTTCCGCCCATGCTCCAGCATTTTGTGTCTGAACCAAACTGCGTTGGGGGCGTATGCCGCACTCCTGGGCACTGCCTGGTGATGGCGCTGCCGCTTGCTCTGCGGACCATGGCTGGCATTGCAATGGGACGGGGACTGATGGAGCCCTTTCACTGGGGTACAGTCTGTGGGACGGCAACAAACCGACCCGGCTGCAGGCAATAGTCCCACAGCTGCACGTTCACTCTGAGCCAAAGCTCAGGAATAGTTTATCCCATTTATAATGAGAGTCTGAGGAATTTTTCTTCCACTGGGTTAGAGTCATGTTGTTTACTTGTGACGATCGATGTTCACGACTTGGTCTGAGTCCCAGTCAATCTGGTGACAACTTCTGAATGTAGTAACCGGCCTTGCAGTAGTTGCGAATGTCAAACTCCAAGCAGTATCAGTAAAGGTGACATTGCCCACGTGCCCTATACCCCTGACACTAACCTCCCATTAGAAACAGTGCATGGTGCCCATTCTCACTCCCAGCCTCACGCTCACCACACATCCCCAGTCTCTCTAGCTACACCACGGGCTCCTCTACTAACCCCAGGCTCATACTTAGACTCCTTTCAGACTCTTCCTGCCACTTCATAAGTTCATATGTTATAGGTGCAGAATAGACCATCAAGTCTACTCTGCCATTTACTCATGGCTGAACTATCTTTCCCTCTCAACCCCTTTCTCCTCCTGCCTTCTCCCCATAACTGCCCCATGACACCCCTACTAATCAAGAATCTGTCGATCTCCACCTTAAAAATATCCATTGGCGGCTTCCACAGCTGTCTGTGGCAATGAATTACTCAGATTCACCACCTCTGGCTGAAGAAATTCCTGCTCATCTCATTTCTAAAGGTATGTCTTTTAATTCTAAGGCTATGCCCTCTGGTCCTAGCCTCTCCCACTAGTGGAAGCATCCTCGCCACGTTCACTCTAGCCAGGCACCTTTTGACTCCTTGTACAACTCTTAGTCCCTCCTGTTGCCAGCTACGTTTCTGCCCACGACTTGCCCCTAGCTTCAGCTTCCACAGCCACGGTGATGGACAGGGCAACAGCTAGGCAGTGGCGAGAGACATGGTCATGGACGAGGCTGGCTCAGTATTGTTTAATGGGGGGTAGTCTCGGTTCCTCTCAGGAATAGTTTCCACTTATTCTTACATTGGTACCAAGAATGATGACTCTAGAGGCCAATGTGCACAATGACTTGGGTGCTGTTATCACGGCAGATATTGGCCCTGTTGCCATGGAGCAGAGGTGATAAGTAAACTTTCAGTAAACTTCAGTAAGCTTTCTCTGATGAGCAGGGACATTGTCACCAGATGGGTCTGGTAATGTTCATACCTACCTTTAAGCAAAACAAAACACCCTTGCCACTCTGGAGAACATGGATAGGTGATGTTTTGGGCCCAGTCTGAAGAAGGGCCTTGGACCAAAGCATCAGCTACCCATGTTCTCCAGTAATGCTGCCTGCCCTGCTGAGTTACTCCAGCACTTTGTGTCCTTTTTGCGTACTAAACCGCGTCTGCAGTTCTTTGTTTCTACCCTTGCCACTCATGTGGCTCTTTGGAGTAATTCTCGTGTATGGCTTGACCTCTAAAGTCTAAAATCAGAGCACAGGGAGAGATCGGGTGAAATTTGGGGAAGCAGAGAATGCAAAGGAGGAATGGAGACAAAAGGGAATGCTGGAATCGCGAGTGACATACATCGAGCAGGAAGAACTCAGCTCGTCAATCAGCATCTGCAGAGGGAATGGACGGAGTATCCGGATTTTGCCAGTCTAAGGAAGGGTCATGACTTGAAACGTTGCCTGTCCATTTCCCTGCATCCATGCTGTCTGCCCTGCTGAGTTAGACAAGTACATGGATAGGACAGGTGTAGAGGGATATGGGGCAAACGCAGGTGGGTGGAACTAGTGCAGATGGAACATGTTGGCCAGTGTGGGCAAGTTGGGCTGAGGGGCCTGTTTCCACGCTGTATCACTCTACGGGTTCCTCCGGCACTTTGTGTTTCGCGTAGAGAACGTCTAATGGCAGCTCTGTGAGGGCTTCGCCGTTCAGCCACTGTCGGGGCCGAGTCGCTGCTGAATGTGGGGAAACATTTGTGACTCAGCAAGATTGCACAATAAGTGGCCACTGAGGCAGCCCCCCCTGTAATGGATGGTGAGCAGAGGGTAACACTGGGCTGGCTAGTTTACAGCTGCCTGCAATTGGCAATGGCCAGTTTCTCGTGGGTCCCATCAAACGGCTACCTCCTGCTTCCTGCTTGGCTTTTTTTCATACATTTGACAGATTTACAGGTAGGCCTGCTACAAAATCATCGGTTGTTGGGGGAAATATTGTAACACTTCTTCCAGTGCAGACTGCCACCAATCTCTGCTCTTCCCCTTCAATGGGCTGACATTTAATAGTCTCTGAAGATGCCTTGCAACCACAGTTGTGTTAAACCACTTTAGGAATCGCCAGCTGGCCCATAAACACTGCCTTTGTTTGCAGCCCTCGCAACCATGAGCTTATAGTTGAATATTAAGATGCATAACTTTCAATTGCAGACAGGATCGTGTATGGAATAATTCCTTCCACCATCCAGTAGATGTTTCTTTGCTGAACTGCTGAAACACGGCAAACAGGAGAGCACAAGGGACCTTTCCCTGCCCAGCACGTTTGGTTCATGTGCACACCACTCAAATATCCTCGCTTAGTTGCAATCTAACTTAAGACAAAACAGGCAAAGTGCTAGAGTAACTCAGCGGGTCAGGCAGCATCGCCGGATAACATGGACAAGTAATGATTCATGGGAACAGAGAAATATAGAAAATAGGTGCAGGAGTAGGCCATTCGGCCGTTTGAGCCAGTGCCGCCATTCAATATGATCATCCTAAATCAGTACCCCGTTCCTGCTTTCTCCCCATATCCCTTGACTCAGACTGGGGCCCTTCTTCATACAACCTGAAGAAGGGTCCCGACCCAAAACCTCATCTATCCATGTTCTCCAGAGATGCCGCCTGACCCGCTGAGTTACCCCAGCACTTTGTGTCTTTTTTTGTAAATCGCCATCTGCAGTTCCTTGTCCCTAAGGTTGAATTCTGCCTCATGTTTGGGAAGGGAGTCACCATTGAGGATGCAGCTTGGAGTATCTCTCTGACCTGAAGGCCGGCGCCGTGACGCAGCTGGTAGGCCGTTGTCTCGCAGCACCAGAGACACGGGTTCGATCCTGATAGCAGGAACTGTCCGTGAGGAGTTTGCACGTTCTCCATGTGACCCCGTGGGTTTACTCCCACATCCCAAACACGTGCAGGTTTGCAGGTTGACTGCCCCTGATGGGACTGAAGTGGATAGGAAAGTGGGATAACACAGAACTAGTGTGGACGGGTGATCGATGGTCAGCCTGGATTTGATGGGCTGAAGGGCCTGTTTGCAAGCTGTATCTTAGTTTTGTTTAGTTTCGAGATGCGGCGCGGAAACAGGCCCTTCGGCCCACCGAGTCTGCGCCAACCAAATATCACCCCGTACACTAGTTCTATCCTACACTCTTGGGACAATTTTACAGAAGCCAATTAACCTAGAAACCTGAACGCCTTTGGAATATGGGAGGAAACCGGAGCACCCGGAGAAAACCCACGCGGTCACAGGGGAATATGTACAAATACCGTGCAGGCAGCACCCATAGTCATGATCGAACCCGTTTCTTTGGAGCTGTGAGGCAGCAACTCTACCGCTGCGCCACTGTGCCGCTCATCTCTAAACTAAACTGACTCTCTTAAGGAGACGGCTCAGGTGGCAAAGCATCAACCTGAGGAACCTTTAACTGATTTATTGGATGGGGAGACCCTTGCGGGAGTGTTGATCACATCAGCCCACCTCAGCAAACCCAAGGCACCCTGTCCACGCTGACACGCTCGCTGCAGAGGAGAGTTCAGGAGGAGAGGCAGCGTTCCCGAGGCACTCTCTGGTCTGGCACGCTGATCTAATCTGTCTCTTCCCTAGAGGACGGGAAACAATTGAAGAGCTGTAGCATCAGCCTGCCTCTGTCAGCACCACAGCTGTCATCTAGCACGCTGAGCTCCACAATGCCGGGACACTATGAGAACCGCACCAGGCCAAGACTCTGCCTTCAAAATATTCCCTTGCTTTAATCACGCATACATTTTTTGGACAGACCGATGAAACGATTTGGCCAACGGACGTCCTGTTTGAGAATCGTTTTGGGATGGGGGGGGGGGGGGGGGGGGGGGGGGGCAGGGGTGGTGAGAGCAGGTGGGAGGCTTGGAAACACTGGCCCTCCATCCGTTACACAGTGACACTTTATCCCCAGTCTGGATCGCAGCAAGGTCCGCCACAATCGCTCATTCTTTTTCCCAGGGTTCGGGTGAAGGGGAGACGGAGGCTGACTGTCAGGCTTGTCTGTGGCGGGCGGGATCCTTTCATACACTCCCCCGCTGTTTGCAGTCAGATCACTTTACACACCGGCTGGCTGTCGGCTGAGTACTCCAGCCCGTCGCTGTGAGACGGGACAGGCGTGCTAGGGCCCCTGCTTACTAATGGCAGCGACTCGCTGTATCATCTGGCCGTTAACCCTTACAGCACCCAGATCCCACCGCAAAGGAGCGATCTTCATCCATGGAAAGATACAGTGTGGAAACAGGCCCTTCAGCCCAACCTGCCCATGCTGACCAACATGTCCCAGCTATACTGGACTCACCTGCCATTTGGTCCATATCCCTCCAAGTAAGTAAGTAAGTTTATTGGCCAAGTATTCACATACAAGGAATTTACCGTGGTGCTCCGCCCACAAGTAACAACGTGACAGTTACGAATGACCCAGAAAACACTAAACATTAATAATGTTAAATAAAACATTAATGATAAAACACCATTGATCAAGCATGTGAACCAATAAAATACCAGATCAAAGGGAGGCTACAGATTTTTGGCTGTTGAGTAGAGCAACTACTCGTGGATAAAAAAAAGTTTTTATGTCTGGCTGTGGCAGCTTGGACAGTCCGGAATCGCCTTCCAGAGGGAAGTGATTCAAAGAGTTTGTGGCCAGGGTGAGAGGGGTTACAGATGATCTTGCCCGCTCGCTTCCTGGCTTCTCCAAACCTGTCCTATCCATATACTTGTCTAACTGTTTCTTAAACGTTGGGATAGTCCCAGCCTCAACTACCTCATCTGACAGTTTATTCCGTACACCCACCACCTTCTGTGTGAAAACGTTACCCCTCAGATTCCTATTAAATCTTTTCCCCTTCACCTTGAACCTGTGTCCTCTGGATAGTCCTATGGTGGCTCTGAGGTCCAATGAAAGGCATTGTTTTGCAGGCTATCTGGACTGATGAGATTCCGTGCATTGACCCGATCTAGTCCTCTCACTCCTTGCAAGACAAAAAGCAGCAAACAAGTTATTGAGTGAAAAAGCAGAGAAACAGGCCCCTTCGGCCCGGCATGTCCCTGCTGACTATCATCTATACTCTTAATCAGTTAATTCAATTAATGAATTAAATCGTGCTGATGGACAGAGGAAAACTGGGACAAAATGACAGATAATTGAAGAAGCCGGCACAGTGGCGCAGCGGTAGAGTTGCTGCCTTGACGCGTGGGCTTTTCCCGGGTGCTCCGCCTTCCACCCACACTGCAAAGGTGGGCAGGTTTGTAGGTTAATTATACGGCCAAAAAGAAATTTGTAGTTTGTCCCTAGTGTGTAGGATAATGCTAGTGAGCTGGTCAGTGAGCCGAATTCCTTCCTAATTATTTCACTGTATCTCAGTACACGCGACAGTATAGGAAGCTTTCAACAAATACGTTTGGCCAATATCCTTCTAAACCTATCCTATCCAACTACCTGTCCAAGTGTCTTTTAAAGGCTTTTATAGTATCTGCCTCAGCTACCTTCTCTGGCATCTCATTCCATGCACCCACCACCCAATGTGTAATAAAGTTGCTCCTCAGGTTCCTATTAAATCTTTCCACCCTCATCTTAAACCTATATCCTCTGGTTCATGATTTTCCAACTCTGGGTAAAGGACTTTGTGCATTTACTCTATCTATCCCTTTCATGATTTTATACACCTGTATAAGATCTTATCCTTCTGCACTCCAAGGAATAAAGTCCTAGCCTGTTCAACCTCTCCCTATAGCTCAGTAGAAGTTGCGATCGTTGTCGTACCTAGCATTGTAAGACACCGTGCCTGTTGATGTTTTCAACGATGATGATGATGGTGGTGATGATGGTGCTGCTTAGCTAACAATGAACCATTCTACATTTCCTTATCATCATCTGTTTTGATCTGTCGTTTTCACACTTACCCTTCCATATCTCTGCACACACTCTCCCCTGACTCTCAGTCTGAGGAATGGTCTCGACCCCGAAACGTCACCCATTCCTATTCTCCAGAGATGCTGCCTGTCCCGATGAGTTACTCCAGCATTGTGTGTCTATCTTTAATCTTTTCCATGCTCCTTTTAGAAATAGAAACTTGTAAGAAATGAGAAAGAGAAGCAGGAATAAGTCACACCCTCGGTTCCACCTTCCTGTCAGATTATGGGTGGTCCAGCACATTAACGTTCTTGTTTGATCTTCGAGCGACTAAGCACCTATTGATCTCAGCAATGTGTACAGCCAAGGACCGGGCATGCACAGTCATCCGAGGTTAAGAATTCCAAAAGTGTATCACTCACTGTGGAAGGAAATTGCTCCTCAGGCCCATTCTAAATGACTGACCCTAGACATGGAGTTGTGCACTGAGACAAAATAGCTACCGGGCACAAGCACTCGGGCACTCTGTATCGAGGTGTACACGTCTCAATGAAGTCATGTCTCATTCATCTCATCTTCAGTAAATGGCACTTCCTCAGAGTACTTGTCACCAGATAGCCCTTTATCCCCGGAATTAGTCTTGTGGATCAACTTCTGTATGGGCATGTGGATGCGCAGGGAATGAAAGGACATGGATTACATGCAGGCAGATAAGATAAGCACTTTGTAATGCTGCCTGACCCGCTGGGTTACTCCAGCACTTTGTGTCTATTTTCAGGCAGATAAGATTTGGCCTTGGGATCATGTTAGGTGCAAACACTGTGGACAGAAGTGCCTGTCCTGTGCTGTGCTCTTCAATGTCCTCACGACTCGAAGGTTAGTTTACCTCTCCTCAGAAACTAAAATTACACCTTGGGAAGATAGTATTGAGTATGTGAATGATGTGGTCTGACAGAGTGTAACTAGGGCTTGTAGAAGGCTATCATGGCAATGCCAAAGTGCTTGCTGGGTTGACTGATTGATTGAAAGATACAGCATAGACTCAGGTTTTTTGGACCACCAGGTCCACACTGACCATCACTCACCATTTACACTAGTTCTATGTTATTCCAACTTTTGCATCCATTCCCTACAAGCCAGGATTAGACACAAAATGCTGGAGTAACTCAGCGGGACAGGCAGCATCTCTGGAGAGAAGAATGGGTGACGTTTCGGGTCGAGACCCTTCTTCAGATGTCTCGATTCGAAACCTCACCCATTCCCTCTCTCCAGAGATGCTGCCTGTCCCGCTGAGTTACTCCAGCATTTTGTCTCTATCTTTGGTTTGAACCAGCATCTGCAGTTCCTTCATACATCCTACAAGCCAGAGGCAAGTTACGGCCACTAATTAATTTACAATCCTGCACTTCCTTCTTTGAGATGTGGAAGGAAGCCAGAGCACCTGGAGGAATCCCGCGCGGCCACAGGGAGAACGTGCAAACTCCACACAGACAGCAGCCAAAGTCAGGATCAATCCTGGGTCTCTTGAGATGTGAGGCAGCAGCTCTACCAGCTTTGCTCAGCCAATATGTCACCTTCCGCCCAGCTGACTATTCTACATTTCTTTGAGCATCGTCTGCTATGATCTGTCGTTTTCCCACCTCGCATTTCCATATCTCTAGTCTCCCCTGACTCTGTCTGAAGAAGGGTCGGGACCGGAATATCACCCATTCCTTCTCTCCAGAGATGCTGCCTGTCCCGCTGAGTTACTCCAGCATTCTGTGTCTCTATTCACAAAGTTAAGGGCCTGTCCCACTTGGGCGTCATTTACGCGACATCATATATGCGTCACGACGCACGGCGCGTGCATGGTGCGCATTACGCTCGCATGGTGTGCGTTGATGTAGGCTGTGACGCGCGGTTGCGCGCGGTGCCCCACGATTTTGAGACGTACAAAATCTTCACGCGCCACCTGCGTGACGCGCAAATGACCCCCAAGTGGGACAGGCCCTTAACTGATCGCTCTGCAAGGTTCCATAAATGACCTAAGGCATGCAAAGTTGGTCTACGTTATTTGCTTATTTAGTACCGGTGACTGCATTTCAGACATGATTCAATGGGTGTGGATTATTTCAACCAGAACATGACGAATTGCTGCAAGAGAAATCTTTCTTCATGTCTAAACGGATTAACTCAAAGTTAAAATGTCTGCCCTTGTTCCCCTCCTTCATTAACACAGGAATATGTCTTACATAAGTGACATTCCATGTGATGTTTCTAATGGGTATTACATGAGGCTCTCTGGAACATGCAGAGGAACTGAAATAGCCCCGTGAAACATTCCTTCCTTAATTGGCAGCTGTCTGATATTAATGGATGCATTTTCCCAGTTGAATGCACGTGTCATTTTGCCTGATGTTTCCCCAGCTCGAAACACAAAGTATGATTCTGAATGAGTTAACGTATTGGCGAACCCCCTATTCCCTCCCCACCAACACAGGTCATATAAACAGACCTGAAGAGAGACTAAGACGCAGCCCTCAGTAACAGTGGATGTGGAGAGGATGTCTCCACTGGTGGGAGAGTCCAGGACCAGAGGTCATAGCCTCAGAAATAAAGGGCGCTCTTTTAGAAAGGAGGCAAGGAGGAACTTCTTTAGTCAGAGGGTATTTAATCTGCGGAACTCATTGCCACAGAGGTCTGTTGAGGCCAAGACCGTGGATATTTTTAAGGCAGAGATAGACAAATTCTTGATTAGAACGGGTGTCAAGGGTTATGGGGAGTAGGCAGGCAAATGGGATCAGGAGACAGAGATCAGCCATGATTGAATGGCGGAGTAGACTCGATGGGCCGAATGGCCTAGTTCTACTCCTATAACTTGTGAACTTGTGTGAACAGTGAATCTGACTTGCATGGCAGCAAGGTCTCGACTCCCCACAAGTCATTGGCTTGCTCTGCCTGTGGCTGTTTCCTTCATAGCTTCGGGTGGGGGGGGAATGGGGGTGAGAAAGGGAATAAATTCTGGGGACACAAGGAACTGCTGATGCTCAAATGCTAAATCTCGTGTAATGCACAAAGTCTGGAGCAACTCAGCAAGTCAAGCAGCATCTGTGGAAGGAATGGATAGGTGACATTTTGGGTCAGGATCCTTCTTCGGACCGATTGGAGTTGTGGTGAGAACGTTTGAAAAGACTTGTGGCCGGGACA
Source organism: Raja brachyura (assembly GCA_963514005.1). The sequence goes on from OY740806.1 coordinate 12,592,695, forward strand.
AAGCCTGGCAAGTGATAGGTGGAGATACAAGGAACTGCAGAGGCTGGCTTGCTTACAAGACAAAAACACAAAGTGCTGGAGTAACTCGACAGGTCAAGCAGCATCTCTGGGGAACATGGATAGGTAACGTTTCAGGCCGGGACCCTTCTTCACCCTGGAGAAGGATCTGAGGAAGAGGTGCGACCCAAAATGTCACTTATGCATGTTCTCCAGCAGGGGTCGCTGTGTCCAAGCCTGGCCTCCCATCCACACATCTGCCAAAGTGATTTTCTACAGTCTTGATCCAAAGTACGGTTACTGATGGGATGGAAATAGAAACGAGTTCATATCTGAGAGAAGACTGGGAAAATGTTGATTCAGGAATGTTGGCATTCGATTCAGCCCCAGATGACTTTTAGTTTTAGTCTATCTCAGCCTGGCAAAACCATTGCACTGTGAACCCGAGTTTGCATTAAGAACTTCCCATGATGTTCCCGGTTTCAACACTGCATCGAGAGATGGGGGTGATAGCCAGTTCCAAGTTCCTCAACTTCGATGTTCTTCAACCACGGAGCAGGTGGTCAGCCATCTTTAGCACGCACCCCCAGGTGCGTTCTCATCACTGGTCCCCGTGTCGAAGGGAAACAGGCTTGGATGGATGTAGCAGGCGTGTGATTTAGCCGCGTCTATCTGATCTAGAATTATCAGGTCCTGCCTGGTGTCATCTGGAAACAAACTGCTCACTAATCCAACATAATCGTGGAATGCAGAAATAATATCGCTTAGTTTGTTTTTAAGTTTAAGAGGTGCGGAAACAGGGCCTTGGGCCCACCGAGTCCGCACCAACTAGCAATCCCCGTACACTAGCCCTGTCCTACACACACTAGGGACAATTTTCAATTTTTACCGAATCCAATTAACCAACAAACCTGTACGTCTTTGTAATATGAAAGGAAGCCAGTGCACCCGGGGAAAGCCCACACTGTCACTGGGAGAAGGGACAAACTCCGTACAGACAGCGCCCGTAGTCAGGATCGAATTATTGTCTCTGGAGCTGTAAGTCAGCAACTCTACCGCTGCACCATCGTGTCGCCCCTTCTACCTCTGGATCATTGGAAATATAACCTGACCAGTTCTAAGGTCTCTAAGGTCCCACTCTCTACGAACACGTGGCTGTTCAAACCTGCCACCAGTCATGAATCACACTTCGAGGTTACGGCCTCGACTAGCTCTTGTTTAACACATAAACCATTTCCAAAATATCCATCCATCCTTTAAAATCCTTTTATAATCTCCTCCTTCTGAGATTAAGATCTGCATCCTTCCAGTACTTAAATTATTCTTTCAACGTTGCCTTTCCGATGCCAAGAAACAAATTCCAATGAGCTATGGAATTCCATCTCTCCATCCCCAACTGTCTTCCCTCCATGTAGATTCCCGTTAATGACTGAATCTTTCACCAGGTTGTGGTTATCTGACCTAATCATCCGTGCGTTGCTCAATGACTTTGAACTTTGTTTGCCTTGGTATGTATTTTAAACATTATAGGCATTCTGTAAACGGAGGTAATCGCCGTGTAGATTGGTGTTATAACATGACCGGGACCATCAGATATTGGAGCAGAATTAGGCCATTGACCCATCAAGTCTACTCTGCCATTCAATCATGGCTAATCCATTTTTCCCATCTCAGCTCCATTCTCCTGCCTTCTCTCCATAATCCCCGACACATTTACTAATCAATAATTTATCAATCTCTGCTTTAAAAATACCCAATGACTTGGCCTTCACAGCCATCTGTAGTAATGAATTCCACAGACTTGCCATCATCTGGCTAAAGAAATTCCTCCTTATCTCCATTCTGAAGGTACATCCTTTCATTCTGAAGGCTGTGCACCTTCCTAACCTTAAAAAGGATCCAAATGCTTGGCAGCCACTGACATACTTTGACGGCATGGTTACTGTTGTAGTAGATGGGCACAAAAAGCTGGAGTAACTCAGCGGGCCAGGCAGCATCTCTGGAGAGAAGGAATGGGTGATGTTTCGGGAGGAGACCCTTCTTCAGACTTAAAGTTTGAGTCTGAAGAAGGACCTCGACCCGAATTGTCATCCATTCCTTCTATCCCGAGATGCTGCCTGTCCCACTGAGTTACTCCAGCTTTTTGTGTCTATATTCGGTTTAAACAAACATCTGCAGTTCCTTCCTACACATTTCGCCCCCTTCGTTCTTGGCAGCCCCCCCCCCACGCCGGGTCCCCCTTAGTTCTCGGCCTGTTGCTATGCGATAATGTTCCATGGTTTCTGCTCTGAGGTTCAGTTTACCAAGTGGCCTCTGCAGACTGATGTGTTTGCCTAAATTCTGGTCCTCATAACTTCGGGATTGGAATTTGAACCAATGATCTTCTAACAGGGAGGAGATTTGTAAGAAGGAACTGCAGATGCTGGTTTAAACCGAAGATAGACACAAAGCGCTGGAGTAACAAAGCGGGCCAGGAAGCATCTCTGGAGAGAAGGAATGGGTGACGTTTCGGGTGGAGACCCTTCTTCAGACAAGGAGGAGAGTGTTTGCCACTGAGAGTGTCTTGTTTTTGATTTTCCCCGTATTGCTTTGATAATAATTGAAAAAAAAAGCAATTGCAAATTTTTAGAGCTTTACGGCCTCTCCAACCCCGCTCTGAATTGTTACCATCAACCATCAATTCCCTGCATGGTCATCTCAATCCACACCAGGGCCCTTGCGATCTGCATGGAAGGCCCATGTTCCCTCTGTTTGTGTAAGCTCAATGATGACAGCTGAATCGTAGCTACTGGAACTTGTGTTTGATTGTTACAGTCGCCAGAGGATAGGGGGAGGGGTGTCTTGGGGGAGGGGGAGGCGGGGAGTAGGGGGTTAGCCTGAGTCCTCTTGGTGAGTGGTTCATGTAAGCTGTGACCAGCCTGGCTTTATATAACGGACTAAACATTAAATAAACAAGACCAAGTGTTGCATTGCTACCAGTAAGTGGGAACTGGGGAAGGTTCTGCCCTCATGCTCAGTTCCCTGGAGAGTCTCTGGTTCTGGCTGCTGTTTTGAAAATATAGTTTACTTTAGCAATAAATGAAAGCCCTCACACAGAAAACTAGTTAAGACCCTGAAAGAGTAATTGAGAGGCTCGGGTTACAGGTAATGGACTGGTACTGTGAGAAACCCGGCTTGTATTATGTTTGGACATGGATAAAACAAAAGCCTACTTAATCCCAATAAGGATGATCCCACAGTGCGTACTCCACACCTTGAACTGGGGAAAGTGGGTGAGAAAGATTTAATTCCATCCGAAGAGTGGGAACATAGGTCTGTGGAAGCCGGAGAAGGGACTGCAGATCCTGGAAATCTGAAACAAAGCTGGAAATACACGACAGGTTAGGCAGCGGCGGTGGAGAGAGAAATAAAAGGCCTGTCCCACGTAGGCGACTGCTTTGGCGAGTTTAGGAGACTCTGCGCTCGCCGCAAGATCGCCACATGGTCGCCACATGGTCGCAGGTGAGTCTCCTTCATGGTCGGGAGGAGTTCCCGCATTCTGGGAACTAGTCGCGGCCTCAGTATGGTGGCCGAAAAATTGTCAAAATTGGTCGCCATGGAGAAAATCAATACTTTTTTGTAGTCATAAGTCTAGTCGTAGTGGGGTTGCCATGTTATCGTAGGTGATCGTAGGTAGTCGTGATGGTCATTGGTAGTCTTAGTTAATCGCCTTTGCTGACCGGTCATTTTCAATGGCTCGTTGCGAAAAAAAAGGTATGTAAACAGCAGCACGTGATGCACCGTCATTCCAGTCATTGTGCAATTTTTCTTTCAGTGGATCAGGCGGTGTGAGACTACTATTGAGTCGTAGCTTGTCGTAGCTTGCTTTCTGTCATCTGGGTGTAGTCGTCTGTAAGTCGAAGGTGGTCGTCTTCAGTCCTCACCATTGGGTCGCCAATTGTCACGAGTGCATCGGCGATTAAGTCATAGATAGTCGTAGCTTGTCTTCTTCATAGTTGTAGGATGCGTTCGATGCATTCACTTTTCGGCGATTCAACAGTCTCCTAAACTCGCCAAAGAAGTCGCCTAGTGGGACAGGCCCTTAGCTGTCTGCTTTGACTGGAGATATTGGAACTGCATTATAGAACTTTGCCCCTTTCAACAGAGGGGCAGCACGATGGCGCAGCGGTGGAGTTGCTGCCTTTACAGCGCTTTCAGCGCCAGAGACCTGGGTTCGATCCTGACAATGGGTGCTGTCTGTACGGAGTTTGTATGTTCTCCCTTTGACCCCGTGGGTTTTCTCCGAGATCTTCGGTTTCCTTCCAAACTCCAAAGATGTACAGGTTTGTAGGTTAATTGGCTTTGTATAAATGTACATTGTCCCTAGTGTGTGTCGGGATGGTGTTAATATACTGGGATCGCTGGATTTTATCAAGTTCATAATCTTGCCCCTGAAAGTCATCCAAACATAATGCAATTTTGTGGTTTATCCAGGCCCACATCACTTGTTTATCCCACATGGATTCATGGTGTTCCATCACAATGGGTTCCCAAGAACTGGTTGTGCTAGTTTGTGGAAGGATCATATCCCTCACCACCTTGTCCTTATCTTCTCTTCTCTTCCCAGGCTTAGCATGACTAGGATGGAAACTGGGAAACAGAGCATTAGAATGGGTTCCACCACTTACTCAATTACTTACTTACTGCCTATTATGCCTCCTGGCATGTAGGGCAGCAACGAAGGTCCTCCTCTCCTGTTGATTCCTTCAGTTGCTGTTTCCATAACATATTTGTTTTACGAGACAGGGCTGTTAGCCCTGTGCTCAACCTCCAACCTGGAGGACCAGTGGATCGCTCTTCGTCTCGCCTCTACCCTTCAACCTGTCCAGCATGGGAGACCCTAACAGGAGACGAATCTCCCGCTGGCATAGCTCTAGGGGTCACTGAGTCACACAAGCTCCCCGACCACGACAAGGTTGCAATCCAACGTGGAGGATCTCCACCACTGATCAGTTCTAAAGCGCCTGTCCCACAGGCAAATTTTTAGGCGTGTGCAGGAGACTCTGCGCTTGCCTTATGGTTGCCACATGTTCACTGGTGGACTCTGGTGAGTCTCCTTCACGGTCGCGATGTTGACAAACATGTTGACAAATTTTCTGCGACCAAAAATTGGTCGCCATGGAGAAAATCGATAATCCTGTAGTCATAGGTGCAGTTGTAGTGGGGTCACCATGTAGTTATGGGTAGTCGAGGTAGTCCGCTGACCGGGTATTTTCATTGGCTCGTTGGGGGAAAAAAAATGTAAGCACGAGTTTTCAGAACTAAGGATAACCGACCGGTAACATTAAATGCTGCCAAACTTCACAGTTGTGTGTCTCTGGCTTATTAAAAGTTGTCCAGCTTCTTAAAAGTGTCTCCACTCCTTCTCCCCCTTCTCTTCCCCTTCTCCCCACTTCTTCCCCCTTCTCTCCCTTTCTCCCCTCCCCCCCTCCCCCCTTTAAAGGACTTAAGGGGCTGTCCCACTGCGGCGACCTAATTGGCGAGTTTAGAAGAGTTTGCCCTTGACTCATATGCACAGCATGGTCGACATGAGGTCCTAGGAGGTCTTTGTAACTCTCCTTCATGGTCAAGAGTAGTCCCCGTATACTCGAGGCCTCAGCTAGGTTGCGGCGTATTTTTCAACGTGCTAAAAAATGCCCGCGAGTAAAAAAAGGTCGCCATGGAAATAATCGATACTTTTTTTACTCGTAGGTTTAGTCGAAGTAGGTTGGCATGTTAGTCGTAGGTAATCGAGGGTAGTCGAAAGGAGGTCAAAGGAGATCGAAGGAGGTCGTTTGCACTCTCCACTATTCGGTGTCCAATTTTCCTGAAGCTAGTCAAAGCTAGTCTTCTACATAGTCGAAGGAGGTCTTCAACATGACTCCTTCTAAACTCTTCTAAACTCGGCAATTAGGTCGCCGCAGTGGGGCAGCCCCTTTACCTGTGCTAGCGTCTTAACCTTCCTGTTCATCGTGGTGTGTGGCTGTATCACCTTGACTTTGCACCATGTGAATTTCAGACAGCGCTCCCCCGCTTTCCCTGGCACCCGCCTTTGCGATGTGTTTGTGTGTGTGTGTGTGTGTTCCACTCTGACAGTCACCGTTCCAGTTCCCAGTTTTTCAGGCGACTGCCGGGAACTTGACAGTCAGCGGCAGTTCGCTGAAAAATCACCTAAGTGGGACAGGCCCTTAACTATCCTTGAAATTTGTCTTCAAAGCTCATTCCAATAGTTTAAGATTCATCCACTTCACCAACATATATTTTCTTCTTCTTTCGTGTGGCGTGCACAGCCTAAAGTCGTTGGACAACTTTATTTGATCTTCCGTTTGTGCACATCAAGTTGATTGCATTAGTCGAAACAGGGCGGACCACGTGGAGGTTGCAATTTTCCACCCCACCAACATATATTAGTTATGGGAAACATGTTCTGAAGGTAATTGAAGCTATATCAGGCTTTGGCAGAGACACCCTTGGTAGCACCTAGCGAAATATCTTGCTGTAAAAGGTACTGAGAGTTATAAGGGTGAATCTAAAAACGGAAGGGTTCATTTTTTAAACAGCTGACTGGATCATCCTGATCTTGATGAATGGCAGAGCAGGCTCCTAATTGCTATCTCCTAATTGTGATGTCGTCAGAATTATTTAAATACGCAAGGATGTTGCCAATCAGATACCTCACAAAGTTTTCCAGCCGCTTTATTAATCTGGATCTCAGATCCTGAGCTGTCTCTAAACAGTTAATGTGACATGTTCAAAGTTTAGCAATCCATATCCCAGCCAAACATTTTTTTTCATCATTTAAAAATTGCAGCTTGATGAGAAAAATATGCTTTGATATGCTTGGTATCAGTCGTCTACCAGTCCAAAATTTCTGAATTTGGTTACAATCAAATATCCAATTATGTTGTAGAAAATAATTGCCCCTCTGCAGTCTTAACAATTAATCTCTGAATTAACAAAAACCCTGGAACAGAGATTCTCACGACAGGAAACCCATGAGCAATTTGAAGGTGGTCAGTGTATTCTGAACAACGTACATCTAGTTTCCCTCTCAGTCTGAAGAAGGGTCTTGACCTGAAATGTCTCCTATTCCTTTTCTCCAGAGATGCTGCATGACCCGCTGAGTTACTCCAGCATTTTGTGCCTAACCAGGAACACGGCTCACCCTGGGAATGGAAAATCTGAACATTTAGAACTACCCGGTATTACTGGGCTTGGCAGCAAGTTTCACATCAGCTCATAGTGCTCAAATAATTTTAAAACATCCCAATTAACTTTGATATCCATCTCTTATAGTTTTAGCTCATAAAATGTACTTCTTATCTCCTGTGACAGCTTGCTCACCTTGAGTTGGTGTTCCTTAATAAAGGAATGTCTCACCAGGTCAGGCACAATTCTTTGACTAAAACCCAGCTGCCAATTAAAAATCTTTGCAAACCCAAAAGCCTCTTTAGTTTCTGTCGCTGCAAAAAAATAGAAAATTGGCAAGCACTTGTAAATTTCTGGCTTTGTGTCAGACATGTGTACTGTTCTTTATTCAGACGCTGGACACTTGGGATGGATGGCATGTGAAGAATGAACTGTGAATGTTTTGTGGAGATAAACAGAATGGAACATAAGACCATGTGAAATAGGAGAAGAGGAGGTTGGCAGCCTCATCGAGACAACTCTTTCATTCAAAGAGATCAACGCTGATATGAACTGTGGCCTCAATCCCTTATGAAGAAAACCGAACAGAAGAGGCCTATACATTTTACAAAAAAATGAACGAGGATGTCACGGACAGGGCAGATGGTGGGAACAGCAGACCCCGGTCTCTTGAGCGAAACATAAGTGTTGGAGCAGTGAATCAGGCAGCGTCTGTGGTGGAAAATGAAAGATTACATTTCGGGTCGGGACATTTCTTCAGATGGTGAGACAGTGTAGAATTAGAAGATATCGACTCAGGATATGGGTCTACAGGTCCTCATTTTAGGAATCAATCCTAATGAACCTTTGCTGCATCACTTCGAAAGCATGTACACCTTTCCTCAAGGGGATCATCACTCAATAACATACTGCAGGTGGAACTTCCTCAATATACTCTCAAGTTGCTGCAATTCTTCACCAACTTTGTACTCCATCCTCTTCCAATAAAGCTGGCATTTTAATTATCAGACCAATTAATTACCTAACCTACACCTCAACAATCTTGGATGAACACATCCCGATTTCTCTGATCAGCAACATTTAATAATCTCATATTATTTAAAAATATTTTACTTTTCTATATTCTGTAAAATTAGATCATCTCACTATTGTCACATCTGGGCTGTCACGGTGGCGCATTGGATGAGCTGCTGCCTCTCGGTGCCAGAAACCCGGGTTCGGGCTGTCTGTACGGAGTTTGTACGATCTCCCTGTGACCGCGTGGGTTTTTTTCCAGTGGCTCCAGTTTCCTCCCACATTCCAAAGATGTATAGGTTTGTAAGGCTAATTGGCTTCGGTAAAATTGTAAATTGTCCCTAGCATGTAGGATAATGCTTGTACATGGGGTGATCACTGTTCGATGCAGACTCGATGGGCCGAACGGGCTGCTTCGGTGCTTTATATCTAAAGTCTAATGTCTAAAGTAAATCTAAAGTCCAAAATCTGCCATATTTGTACCATCTCAGTTAAGCTGCTCTAAATCTGTCCACATACATTTCATATTCCTCCCTTGCAATTTATTTTCACATTTATCTTTGCTTTGTCATTCACCCTAGATATAATACACTGGACCCTTTCATTTGGGTCATTGTACATATACTTAAGACCCTGCCACAGACTCTGAAGGATGTGGCCCAGTCAAACCCATTATGAAATGAGATGTTTAGCTACGTCAATGAACAGGACAATGCGATCAAAGTCTTTATTTGGATGATACAAGTGTTTCCACTTCATGGACCAAATTACAGTTATCCAACTGCAGCCCAAACCAGGATGGTGTCAACATATAGGCACACAAGGAACTGCAGATGATGGAATCTTGTGTAGAACACAAAGAGTTGGGGTAACTCAGCAGGTCAGGCATCACCTCTGGAGGACATGGATAAGTGACATTTCGGATCGGATCACATATTCTGCCTGACGCACTTCATTACTCCAGCACTTTATGACATCCACATATATATTGTCAACTGTCGAACTAGTTGGTTAAGTAGTCCAACTCATTGCCATTAAGCACCAATCATGGCCAACTTTCAAGCCAAAGATCTCAAGTGAATTGGCAGAAATAATTAAATAAATCGATTGTTATTATTATTGTGACTCAATCTCATGATGGACTGCGTCTTTAAGACGTTGCAATGCCACTTGAGATTTGAAGGATTTTTAGAGGCATGTGAGAAATATCTTTCCACAACTTCAAACCTCCCATCCAATACTGCCAAGAAATGGCAACAACATAAATTAGCATTGACCACACACACATTGTGTGTTGGGCTGGAGCCAGCTTTGGAATGAGCAGTGAGCTTGCAATGGAGACCTTGGAAGGGTGTAGTTTTCAGGCTCCAGAGCATTATTAGCTGCTCAAATCCGATACCAGTTGGCAAGAGAACAGTCCGTTAAGACAGAGGGCCTGAGCTACCAAAACAACTCCTTCCACTGAATAACCCGCTTGCAAGAACCTGGCTTCCCAATACTGGCTCCACAATGACTGTACATTCTTTGGCATGATATATTTTATACAAGGACACACAAATACAATGGCTATGAGAGCGTGCGTCCAAGTTTCCCAGGCCAAACAAAGTTATTTCATTTTTCAAAGAGGGTTTCACAATAAGTTTTCAGTGAATTGTAAGAAAGCCAAAGCTTTTTTATTAAGGCCATGAACCTCTTCATCGTCCACCATTATTGTCCATCCCTAATCACTCTTCAGCTGGTAATGGTGAGCCACATTGCTTGAGCTAATACGATGTTTCTGGTGAAGGCATCCCAAATTGGTGTTTGAAAGAGAATTTAATTGATTGATTGAAAAATACAGCACGAAAATAGGCCCTTCGGCCCACCGAGTCCACACCAACCATCGATCACCCGTTCACACTAGTTCTATGTTATCACACATTTACTTCCACTCTCTACACATCCAGGGCAAATTTCCAGAGACTAATTAACCAACAGACCCGCACATATTTTATGTCTGAATTGAATGTCTTTTACTTATCTATTGGCTTCTGTCTATCTAGTTTAAGTTTCAATGTGTACGAAGGAACTGCAGATGCTGGTTTAAACCGAAGATAGACACAAAATGTTGGAGTAACGCAGCGGGACAAGCAGCACCTCTGGAGAGAAGGAATGGGTGACGTTTCGGGTCGATAACCTACTGCAGACTCCAGAGTGAAGAAGGGTCTCGACCCGAAACGTCACCCATTCCTTCTTTCCAGATATGCTGCTTGTCCCACTGCGTTACTCCAGCATTTAGTGTCCATCTTTAGTTTCAGTCTCAGTTTAGTTTACTGTCAGGTGCACCGAGGTACAGAGAAAAGCTTTTGTTGCGTGCTGTCCAGTCAGCAGAAAGACAAAACATGATTACAATCGAGCCACTTCCATGTATAGATAGGAATAGAAATTAAAGAGTGTTGAGTGATTGTAATATGTGATTGTAGATCTACTTCTGTGGTGAGCACGCAAACCTGGGTTAGGCACCATCTTGGAAGCAGAAACAAAATCTATATAAAAACTTGTAAAATCTATAAAAGCAAAATAAGTATAAAAATCCATAAAGAACTAGACCAAGTAGGACCCGTTGGGTCCCAGCATCACACGAAAGGGCTGGTCCCCCAACACAATATTCCACCTCTCCACCAATTCCAATATTGGTGGCCAGTGGGGGGTGGCTTTCTGGAGCACTAGTATGGGTGTTGTGGGCTGAAGGGACTGGTTTCCAGAGGGCTAGAATGGACATTGTGGGCCGAATGGATGCTTGGGCTGGCAGCTCAGTCACTCAAGCCTGTTGTGCTGGCAGCTCACTCACTCACTCACGGTTGGTGGGCTGGCAGTTGACTCATGGCTATTCCTTGAAATTCCATTTCAAGCAGGGAGCAAGCCCACCAAATTCAAGTGCAGTTTCTTGCCACTTCAAGCAGGGGGCAAGGCCACCAAATTCAAGTGCAGTTTCATACCATTTTAAGCAGGGTGCAAGGCCACTAAAGACAGTGAGTCATGACCTCTCCTTCGGCCATCTTGCAGAGACTGAGCCACGCCCACACTTCTGGGTTTTATAGTCCCTCCCCCCCCTCCCACCAGAAGGGGCGCGGCCTTCATGGCATGATTGACAGGAGAGAGAATCCCAACATTTTTTAAACACTAATAACTCTTTTATTTTTCATCAATTGGAAAAATCCTTGGCAACTGATGAGTGGAAGGGGACTGTGAGCAAGATGGCTACCCGTACATGGTAGCGTTTTTTTCTAAAATCAATATAAAGCAAAAACAGGAAGTGGTCAAGATAAGTCTTTTAATTATATAGAAGGCAAGGCAACTTTAATTAGGCAAGGCAACTCTATTTAGGCAAGGCAACTTTAATTAGGCAAGGCAACTTTAATTAGCAAGGCAACTTTAATTAAGCAACACAGCTTTAGCATTTCCAAACTATATTTTCAAACCACATTAAGGGCAGTGACAGGTCAGTAAAACCACTCACAGTTTAGTAGACATGTGTTCAGTGTTATTCACAGCTCAGACTGAGAGACATGACCCTCTCGCTCCCCCATCTTGCAGAGTCTGACTGAGGCACTTAACACTTCTGGGTTTTATAGTCCCTCCAGAAGGGGCGTGGCATTCAGGAAAGAGAATCTCAGCATTTTTTAATCACTAATAACTTATTTTTAATCGATGGGAAAAATCCTCTTGTCCTGCACAGCGGAGGGGGACGCTGAGTAAGATGGCCAAAAATCACAGCCGTATGTGGCAGCGTTTTTTCTAAACTCAATATACAGAACAACAGGAAGTGGTCAAGATCTGACTTTTAGTAATATAGATAAACCTATAGTTAGGGGTATAGATAGGAAACAGATCTGGATATTCAGATTTAAGGTAAATAAAAATACTGGAGACACTCAAGGGGTGAGGCAGCATCTATGGATCGAAGGAATAGGTGACGTTTTGGGTCGAGACCCTTCTTCAGATTGAAAGTTCATCAATCAACGATCAACATTGGATTGTGGCAAAGGTAATGCAGTAATCAGGGAGACTTTGATCCATTTATAAACTGAGCAAATCAAATCTGTAATGGTTGTCCTGAAAATGTGTTCACGGAATGGCTTCAAGAATGTTTCCCAGAAGAAAATATTGTGGATTCAACCAGAGAAAGGTTACTTGGTCACGTGTAATTAAATTGGATTAGTATTGCCTCGTAGAACTTCCCTGGGTAGGCTGAACATTATTTGGTGGAACCAAATTTGTAGTTTGGTTTGAGAATGTTGAACTTGAACTGAAATAAAAGCAACAATATAGGTAGAAGGTTATGGTTAGCTGCGCTAGATCAGGAAATTAAATTACAAATTATGATGGTGAGTGCTTAAAGAAATATATTTAAAGCAACACATTCAAATTCCAATCAATAAATGATAAATGGAGACTTTGAGAGTCAACTGAAGATTTTAAGGATGGTATTAAATTGAATAAAAGTCTGACGGACTTGCAAAGTAGTGATAAGTTTAAAAATCTGCAAGACCTTATGATTTGCACCTTAGGGTCCCAAAAGTGGACACATCGGTGGTCAACTTTCCAAATTCCTTAGATTTTGGGAAAGGATCCAGCAGGTTTATAATGGGCCTGTCCCACTTAGGCGATTTTTTAGGCGACCACAGGCGACTAGGCTGTCGCCACATGGTCACCGGGGTGTCGCCTGTTTCGACTGAGTACTCTCCTCAGTCGGCCAAAGAGTCGCAGCGTCTTTCTGGTCCCTATTGGATTTTCAATATGTTGAAAATGTTTCGCCGACAGTGGCGTCCGTGGATTTGACGCCAATGAGCGTAGCTCGACTTCTCCTGACGTAGGTGCTGTTGTAGGTTGTCGCCACGTGACGTAGGTTGTTGCCAGTGCTGACTTCGGTGAATTCCATTGGCGACTACCTACGTCAACCTACGTCAACCGGCGACAGGTACCGGCGTCAAGAGAAGTCAAGTAGCGACAGGCATTGTCCTCATTTGTTTTCAGTTGGCGCGGACAGGGTCGTAGCTTTTTGTAGCTTGTCGCAGGTGGGCTTCGGATGTTGTAGGTTGTCGCCTGTCGATCGTAGGTTGTCGTGGGTGTGGTAGTAAGTGGACGTCCTAAGTCGTGACGATTAGGTCGCCAGTTGTCGGTAGCTTGCCGTAGCTTGCCGTCAACTAGGTGGTAGGTTATTGTAGCCGCCAGTCGCCTAAACAATCATCTAAGTGGGACAGGCCCTTAAATGTCAAATGCTACATTGCCATTCAATAAAGGAGGGAGAGACAAAGCAGGGAATTACAGTTAGCTTGAAATTATTTATCAGAAAAGGATTCAAACTCTTTATTAAGTTGGTATTATCACAAGGAAATGATATAAGAGTTCTTTAAGGATAGAGCTAAGAGGGAACCAACAGATATGTCAATAACATTTAATATAATCCTATATAAAAAATCGCTATACGAAAAAGCATTTGAAGTAATGAGGGTATAACATTACAAAGGATAGATGATTGATTAACAGGTGGAAATTGGAATGTAGGGACATTATTTTCAAGTTGATCCATTGCTGATGATACAAATATTGGAGGAAAAGTATGGTGTGGACTAAACACACATTTGCAAAGTGATATTTTGATGGGTCAAGTGGTTGGTAAAACACAATTGCAATTGTATGATGAACAATAATATGAAACTATTAATTTCTTCATGGAAAGTAGAAGTGTAAAGTATTTAAATGCTGTGAGATGATTAAACATTGATGACTTTGTACAAGAAACACAGTGTTAATAGCAAAGTACTGGAGTAACTCAATGGGTCAGGCAGCATCTGTAGAGGGAATGGACAAATTACATTTTGGGTTGGGACCCTTTTTCAGACTAATTGTAGTGGGGGTGGGGGGGGGGGAGTACAAAGCCTGGCAAGTGATAGGTGGATATAGGTGAGGTGGGTTTGATTGGCAGATGGGTGGAGTAAGTGACAAAGACTAGAGATGAAAAGGAGCCAAAGGGTGTCAGATAAGGTTGTCAGAGTTGGTGCCTAACAGCACCAGGGACCCGGGTTCCATCCTGATTAGGGGTGCTGTCTGTGCGGTGTTTTACGTTCTCCCCGTGACCTGCGTGAGTTTTCTCCTGGATCTCTGGTTTCCTCCTACACTCCAAAGGTGTACAGGTTTGCAGGGTGATTGGTTTCGGTAAAAATCAAGATTTATCCCTAGTGTGCACAGGATAGTGTAGATAATGTGAGTGTGCGGGATTCGCTGGTCGGCATGGCCTCGGTGGGCCGAATGGCCTGTTTCCATGCTGTATCTCTAAAAAAAAAGGCATGAAGAGGAGTGAAATGTAAAGCCAGGAGGAGGGACATAAGTGGATGGGGACGGGGGGACGGGGGGAAGGGGATGGGGGGGGAAGATGAGGGGACGGGGAGGGGCATGTGGGGGGAAGGAAAGGGAGAGATGGTGGGGAAACACTACTTAAAATTGGAGAATTCAATGTGCATGCATTTGGGTGTAAGCTGTTTAAGTTCCCAAGTATTAATATACACTAAAAGAGTTAATGTGCTGTTATGGCAAGTAGTTAGAAAAGTAAATGGGATGGCAAGCCAAGTCTTGTTTCGCATGAACAGGCTACATTTTGAGTGTTAGGTACAGTTTTATCTGTAAATTAAATGAAAGATACACCCCTCCTAAACATAATGGAGAGGTGATTCATTAGATTGTTAAAGAGGCTGTTTATATTTATGAACAGCCCTTCGAGTCTGAAGAAGGGGTTCCAACCCGAAAAGTCACCTATCCGTGTTTTCCACGGATGCTGCCTGACCCGCTGAGTTCCTCCAGAGCTTTGTGTCTTTCTTTTGTAAAGCGGCATCTTCAGTTCCTTGTCTCTACTGCTTGGCGAGAAAAGGCTGAGCAATGTGGGCCAGGGCTCAGGAGTTTCAATGAATCCGAGGTGATTTCATTGAAGCATGTCTGATTGGCTATGTGGCTTGAAAGATAGCTGCAGAGAGGGTGTTCTTCCTGGGGTGGAAGGGGGTGGGTGGGGGGGCTGGGGTGATAATTCTAGAAATAAGGGCCAGAGACTCAGGATAAGAGATTGACCAAAGATAGACACAAAATGCTGGAGTAACTCAGCGGGACGGGCAGCATATCTGGAGAGAAGGAATGGTTGACATATTGGGTCGAGACCCTTCTTCAGACCAATTGAGAATGAGATGATTTCTTCCCTTGGTGGGCCATCAATCTTCGGGTTTATCTGCCCCAGAGATCTGTGCATTCTGAGTCATTCCAGGATGAGATAGTTCTTTGAACGGCAATGACATTAAGACGTAGAATCAGATAGGCAAATGGAGCCAAAACTGCGATCTTAATGAACAGCAGCACAGACTCAAGGCGTACCATCACTTGAAGAAGGGTCTCGACCCAAAAACGTTGGCCAATCTTTCTCTCCAGAGATGCTGCCTGTCCTGCGGAGCTTCGACCACATGTCCACAGTGGGTGCAATTTGCAGTGATCATGCAGCCTACCATCTCACACACGTGCCCGGAATGTGGCAGGAAGTCCATGTAGTCACAGAGAGAACAGCAATTTGTGTCTATCTTTGGCATGCCATGACTATTCTGACTCTAGTTTATATGTTTCCAAACCCCATTTCTGGAGTTAGCTTCATCAGGGCAGTAACCACCTCACCAACTCGATCACTTTTCTTCAGCAATAAATCACGGCTTGTGACACATTGTCATCTCTTGAAAGAGCAGCTTGCTAATAGTTCCAAAGAAAGTGGATGAGCTTGAAAAGTTTACATCAGCCCTAAGCAACGCTTCCACTTGGCAACAACACAGACATTAATTTTCAGAACTATTTCAAGACTTTGAACTTCATCAGAAGGCCTGAGGGGATGTGGGTGTTGCATAAGCATGATATATATTACTGAACTAAAGACAACTGCTACAAGGCAAGATTGATCGTGGTGGAGTTTTAATATGGGGGTTGTTGGTCCAGGGCCATAAAAGCACGGTATTTAGCGTTGAAAGTACTCAGCTGATGAAAGGCAGAGGGTTACATTGTTGGGGTTGGCCAGATTTAAGTTTTGTTTTAATGTAGATAAGTTTAGTTTTGTGGTGCAGCGCGGAAACAGGCCCTTCGACCCACCAGGTCCGCGCTGAGCAGTGACCACCCCGCACGCTAACACTATCCTACACACACAAGGGACAATTTACAAGCCAGGCCAATGAACCTACACACCTGTAGGTCTTTGGAGTGTGGGAGGAAACCGGAGAAAGCCCCATGCAGGTCACGGGGAGAACGTGCAAACTCCATACAGATAGCATCCATAGTCAGGATCGAACCCAGGTCTCTGGCGCTGTTAAGGGCCTGTCCCACTTGGGCATCATTTGCATGTCATGCAGATGGCGCACGAACATTTTGTACATCCCAAAATCCTGGGGTGCCGCGCGCAACTGCGCGTCACTGCCTACGTTACTGCCTACGTCACCACGCACCAAGTGCGAATCACGTGCTTCCTGACAGGTAAATGATGTCGCGTAAATTACGCGCAAATGACACCCACGTGGGACAGGCCCTCAAGGCAGCAATTCTACTGCTGAGCCACCATGCCACCTTTCATCTTTTTAATCAGCACGCAAATTAATAACATAGAATTTCAGAGAATATCGGAGATTTTTCCAGACATTTCAGATGAAGTTCCAAGGTCAGAGACATAGAGACACACAACAGAGAAACGGTTCCTTCGGCCCACCGATTCCAAACTGACCATAAAGTGCATATTCTTTTATGATCCTATCCTAACCCATTTACTTCCCATCCACTCCCTCCAGATTCTACCACGAGTACCACGGCAATTTGCAGTGATCACTCAGCCCACCGCCCCACACACGTGCTTGGGATGTGGAAGGAAGTCCATGTGGTCACAGATGTGGAAAGTGCAAACTCCACACAGATAGCACCAGAGGTCAAAATTGAACCCGAGTCACTGGAGCTGTGAGGCGGCAGCAGCAGCTCTAACTGCGGTGATGCCATGTGCCTTGATGGTTGAGAATGTTTTGAAGAATTGTTAAGGGCCTGTCCTACCAGCATCCGACTCCATGCGATGAGCGCGATCAAACTAGAAGCGGGGGCCGCGCGGAGGTCGGGTGATCCCCTGTACACGGCCGTTCCCACCAGCATGCGCCTGCATGCGGCAAGCGCGATCAAACCGGCAATGAGGGCCGCGCGGAGGTCGGGTGAGTGGCGCAACGTGGCGCAACGTGAGGCGAACTTGGAGCGAAGTCTCAAGGTAAGTTCGCCAGGACAGAGAGGTACACACAGAGAGGGGCACAGAGGCACACACACACAGAGGGCCACGGAGCCACACACATAGAGAGGCACCTACAGATAGGTTCACGGAGGCACGATGTCAAGGCGATGTGTAATGCGTCGAGGCGACAGCGAGCCGACAAGCCGTTGCCGCGCGGAATTTTTGAACATAGTCAGTTTTTCAGATGTCGGGACGAACTCCGCACAACTCTGCACGACTCCAGCGATCGAAGTTGGACCGGCCCCGCGACGCCGGATGGCTCAAGCGACCAAGTTAGGTCGCGCTCATCGCATGAAGTTGCATGCTTGTGGGACAGGCCCTTTACTGTTAACTTCATGCTGTAATGGGCCTAATGGTATTTATTCATGAATTCCTCTTCGTGCGTTTGAGGCAGCAGAAGTTACATAACCCCGTCCAGGCGCTGTAGCCAGTTCAATGTGCTGTTGTCGAGGGCCGTGAGGTCTACCCCTCCACCAGGGGGGCGGAGGACAGTGCAGTCGAAAATGACGTGCTGCTGCGTTGTTTGCTGGTCTGCTCCACACACGCAGGCTACTGATGACCGCAGCCCCCAGCGATGCATGTTGGCGTTGAACCGGCCGACCTCTGTGTGGAGCCGGTTCAGGGTGACCCACTCTTTGAATGATTACAATTCATGAATGGTAATAAGTCCACCAACTTAAAGGTGGTCCAGCACCTCCTTTAATCCGGACAAAAGTATAAGAGTGCACTTTAAATCCCCCCCCCCCCCCCCCCTGAGATGTCCCCCCAAAAA
The DNA here is from genome assembly GCA_963514005.1 of Raja brachyura. Next base: position 12,610,961 of record OY740806.1, read on the forward strand.
TATGGTGCCAAGGCCGGGAGAGGCAGCCAATTCTGACTTCATCGGGACTTCCATGCCGATCGATGAGTTGAATTTGCCCCCTGCGGCCGGGGTTCTGGAACTCTGGCCTGGCCAGAGCCGGCAGATCCATTTGCATGGCCGACTTCCCAGGCCGGCGTATGGGCCGGTATCTTGGACCCCAGGTGGACCGCTCAGGTACCATTGGACTCCTTTCAGAGGCCGCGACCTCTGTTGGTCCAGCAAACCAGATAATCCAGAAAGGTTCTGGAACCAAGGGTGCTGGAAGATCAGCGGAGGACTTGTAACACATATTATGATTATATAGAAAGAGGAAGTCTTGCCCAATGCTCATTCTGTGAGGATCTTAAACGTTTCCATTAGGATTCTATAGTCATAGAGGCGTACAGTGTGGAAGCCATCCCTTCAGCCCAAATCATCCATGCCGAGCAACATGCTCACATACATTAGTCTCATTTGCTCCTGTGTGGTCCATATCCATGTACCAGTCCAAATGGCTTTTGGAGTACTGTGAACAAATTTGGGCCCCATATCTGAGGAAGGATGTGCTGGCTCTGGAGAGGGTCCAGAGGAGGTTTACAAGAATGATTCCAGGAATGAGTGGGTTAACATATGATGTGGGGTCCACTCGCTGGAGTTTAGAGGGTTGAGGGGGGACCTCATTGAAACTTACAGAACAATGAAAGGCTTAGATAGAGTGGATGTGGAGAGGATGTTTCCGCTGGTGGGAGAGTCCAGGACCAGAGATCATAGCCCCAGAATTAAAGGGCACTCTTTTAGAAAGGAGGTGAGGAGGAACATCTTCTGTGGAATTCATTGCCACAGAGGGCTGTGGAGGTCAAGTTAGGGGATATTTTTAAGCAGAGATTCTTGATTAGAACGGGTGTCAAGGGTTATGGGGAGAAGGCAGGAAAATTAGATTAGGGGGCAGAGAACATCCATAATTGAATGGCAAAGTGGACTCGATGGGCCGAATGGCCTAATTCTACTCCTATAACTTGTGGATTTGTGAACTTGTGCGCTTGTCTTTTAAATGTCGTTATTGCACCTGCCTCTCCGTTGCCCTGGTCCACAACCTACCAGCCTCTGTGTGCGAAAATGGAACTATGTTGACACAGTGAGGATCCATTGAAAATAAGGGGGGGGAAGTCAGGGTTGTAGAGAAACACAGAAAGTTAGAATAGGAGGTGAAGAGAGGGAGGTGAGGGGTGAAGGCCAAGGTGGGCGAATGAAGGCTGTGGTGTGATGGGGAGAGAGAGGAAATGATGAAAATATGTTAAGAAACAAGAGCATGGTGTTTGCAGGAGGGAAAATAAGGGGGAGATTTCAAGTGAGTTTTTTTCTCTATTGGGTAGGGCATATCAGAGAATCAAAGACACATTAGGGGCCTGTCCCACTTGGGTGATCTAATCCGCGAGTCCAGAAGAGTGCCTTCGACCTTCAAGCTCGAGGGCACTCGCCTGGAAAGCCTCGAGCTGGATCGACCGGCCGCATTGAAACCACGAGATGCATCTAGCGACCGCACACGCACACACATTTAATTTTATTTGGTCTTTATGAGACCCATATTCCTTTAATGCACACAAAAAGCTGGAGTAACTCTGCGGGTCAGGCAGCATCTCTGGAGAAAAGGAGCGGGTGACTTTTTGGGTCGAGACCCTCCTGTCGATCGACCAAGTACGTGTCCAACTGCCTTTTAAACGTTGTGATGTCATCTACCTCTACCACCTCTTCTGGCAGATCATTTCAGTTAGCCCCAAACCTCTGACTGTAAAACACACCCCTCCGACCTCCCTTGATTTTTTACCCTCTTGCCTTAAACCTGTGCCCTCTAGTTCCAAATTCCATGGCCTTGGCTCTCTATCCTACATATGAATAATGTCTCAGCAAGGGAGGAGTGGTGGGGGATGTTCAATTGGTTTATTCATTCATAGGGGACTGGAGGATGTCTTTTTCAATTCAGTTTATTGTCACGTGTACCCAGGTACAGTGAAAGGCTTTTGTTGCGTGCTAACTAGTCAGCAGAAAGACAATACATGATTACATTCGAGCCATCCACAGTGTACAGATACACGATATAGGGAAAAACGCGAAGAATATTTAGTGCAAGGCAAAACCAGTACAGTCCAATCACTGATAGTCCGATGGTCTCCAATGAGGCAGATACTAGTTCAGAACCACTCCCTAGTTGTTGGTAGGATGGAGGTGCGTGTTTTCACACTTCTGTACCTCTTGCCCGATGGGTGAGGGGAGAAGTGGGAGTGACCAGGGTAAGACTAGTCCTTGATTATACTGCTGGCCAGTGTGAGGAGTAAATGGAATCAATGAAAGGGAGGTTGGTTCGTGTGAGGGTCTTGCCTGTTCACGATTCTCTACAATTTCTGGGCTGCGTCCACAATCCCCTGCTATATTTAATAAACCCATCTCCCTTGTGCTCAGGGGAGGTGCATGTTGGTGACACGGGATTGCCATTGAGCAGATGCCACTTCCTCGAGTGGCAGAATGTTACTCACGTTGGCTAATGGCTGGGTGAGCAATGAGCTGCCGCGGGCTCCTATGACTCATGTTAATAGGGCTGGCAAGACTCGGAGCTTGCTGTAGGTCTCCTGCACAAGGTCTATTTGTAGCTCCCTTTTGGACACCCAGTAGGTCTCAAGGAACATCTGAGAATGATTGTAACCATTTAATGCTTTCCTAGTTTAAATTACTGGACTGAAGGACAGTAACTGCGTGGCATATGGCACAGCAGTGGAGTTGCTGCCTTACAGTGCCAGAGACCCAGGTTTGATTCTGACTACAGGTGCTGTCTGTACAGAGTTTGTACGTTCTCAATGTGACCACGTGAGTTTTCTCTGGGTGCTCCGGTTTCCTCCCACGCTCCAAAGACGTATAGATTTGTAGGTTAATTGGCTTAGGTAAAAAATGATTGTCCCTAGTGTGTAGGATAGTGTTAGTGTGCAGGGTCAATGGTCAGTGTGGACTCGGCAGGCCGAAGGGCCTGTTTCTGTGCTGCAGCTTTAAAGTAGTCTAAAGAAAGGACCTGGTCAGATTATACATTAAATACCCAGAGCAGATGCAAGTTTCACCAGTAACTTTGTCCAGTTACTGCAACCCATCAAGTCTACTCCACCATTCTATCATGGCTGATCTATCTCTCCCTCTCAACGCCATTCTCCTGCCTTCTCCCCATAACCCTCGACACCCTCACTAATCAAGAATCCATCGATCTCCGCCTTAGATTTTTCCATTAACATGGCCCCCACAGCCATCTGCCCACAGATGGAGTCAGTCTGCTAATCTATGAAGTCCACAGCTCTCCTCCGGATGCTCTTCATGTCCCCGGAGGCAGGCCCTTTGTTCATGTCATCTCCTCTCACTGCGAATCCACATCTGGAGATATCATGTTCCCATTACGGCCGTGAGTCCCTCCTCCACTCTCCCAGAGGCCCAGGCATGTAAATCTCTGCCAGATAGCTGCCTTACTTCTCCCCCCCGAGGGGTGGACTCGTTTTCAACAGTCTGGCTTTCTTCCCAGCCCGAGTTCACAATCCCAGTTGGACTGGGATTGTCGGTGAGGGAATCCAGATTTGGCAAGTGTCTGTGTGCCAAACCTGCCTTCATAGCCAAGTGCCACCTCCATTAGCCATGCTCTTGCTGGGTTGTTATTGGTATGGATTTAATATTATCAAGTGTATCAACTTGCCGATTATCATGTCCCGAGATCTAATGAAAAACTATGTTTTGTGTGCTATCCGGTCAAATCATATTACACTTGAGCACAATCAAACCATGCACAAGTACTACAGGTAGTGCACAGTGAAAAATAGCGAGAGTACAGAACATAGTATTACAGCCACAGAAAAAGTGCAGATAACAAAAAGTGCATTAGCTGCAAGGAGGTAGGTTGGAAGATTGGGACTACACCCTAATTTATGATCGACACAAAATGCTGGAGTAACTCAGCAGACAGAGAGCATCTCTGGAGAACATGCATAGGCAGATCTGAAGAAGATTTCAGACCCAAAACATTGTCTTTCCATGTTCTCCAGGGAGGCTGCCTGACCCGCTGATTCAGCATTTTGGGTCTATCTTTGGTATAAACCAGCATCTGCAGTTCCTTGTTATTGCTCTTAAGTTATGAGAGGTCCTTTTAGTTGCCTGATTTTGCAGCACGTTGGCGCAGCAGTAAAGCTGCTGCCTCACGGCGACAGATACCCGGGTTCGATCCCGACTGTATGGAGTTTGTACGTTCTCCCTATGACCACGTGGGTTTTCTCCGGGAGCTCCAGTTTCCTCCAACACTCCAAAGGCGTACAGGTTTGTAGGTTCATTGGCTTCGGTAAAAATGGTAAATTGTCCCTAGTGTGTGGGATAGTGTTAGCGTGCGGGGATCACTGGTCAGCGCAGACTCTGTGGATCGAAAGGCCTGTTTCCACACTGTATCTCTAAACTAATCTAAACAGCAGAGAAGAAGCTGTTCTGAATCCCTTGTATAAGGTCATAAGTTCTCAATTGATAGGAGCAGAATTAGGCCATTCGGCCCATCAAGTCTACTATGCCATCCAATCACGGCTGATCTATCCCTCCCTCCTTACCCCATTCTCCTGCCTTCTCCCCGAAACCCCTGACACCCGTGTATTCTCTCATGATTCAGTTGCATGGTAGCCCCTGATTGACTATTTTCTCCAGCCAACTGGCTTGAGCCACCGCCTGTGTCCTGCACTCCTGTCTCTGTCAGCTGGAGAATTCCTAGTGTAGTTAGGAATTAGTAATAGGATTAGACAGACTCACATGGTTTTATGAAAAGGAAACCATATCCGACAAAGTCTGAGGTTGTAACACGCACCAATAAAATGTAAATCATTCGATGCTCATGGGATTTTGGTGGTGCTAGACTAGCAGATTTTCCAGACTTTTGGATCCTAAATAATAACCTAGCATACTTTAATTCCACTTATAGCTTTAACATGTTGCACAGTTGTCCGATAAATTTTCTATTGAACCCAGTGAGCTTCAGGGGATGACAGGAATCATGCAGTCCCTCCCGACACTGGCTCCAGCCACAGACCCACCCTTGCTCCTGACCCGAGGTGTTCTGGATAGATACAAAATGTCGGAGTAACTCAGTGCGGCGGGCGGCATCTCTGCAGGAAAGGAATGGGTGACATTTTGAGACGAGACCCTTCTTCAGACTTCAGCTGCTGAGATACTCCAGCATTTTGTGTCTATCTTCGATTTAAACCAGTGCCTGCAGTTCTTTCCTACACAAGGTGTTCTGGACCCTGACCCTGGTTTCCAATGGACAGCTGTCCTTCAGTCTGGATCCACCGATCACACGTCAAATGGGGGCAGCACGGCGGCACAGCGGTAGAGTTGGTGCAGCACTGCATCACAGATCCGGGTTCGATCCTGACCACAGGCGCTGTCTGTATGGAGTTTTTTTACGTTCTCACTGTGTCCGCATGGGTTTTCTCCGTGTGCTCCGGTTTCCTCCCACGCTCCGAAGACGTGCAGGTTTGTAGGTTAATTAGCTTCAGTTAATTGCAAATTCAGCCCAGTTAAGTTATTTTAAGTTAAGTTTATTGTCACGCGTACCGAGGCACAGTGAAAAGCGTTTGTTGCGTGCTAACCAGGCAGCAGAAAGACAATACATGATTACAATCGACCCATTGCAAATTGGTCCCAGTGTGTAGGGTAGTGCTAGTGTATGGTGTTAGTGATGGTGGGACTCAGTGGGCAGAAGGGCCTGTTTCCACACTGCATCTCTGAAGTCTAAATGAATGTTTGAGCTACCAAAACTGGACTTCAAACAATCACGATTTCAAACAATCGGATGCTGGATTATTCTGAAAATGATTGAGTTTCATTGGAAATAGTTAAAGGGGGAACTCAGTTGTTTACCATTGCCCGGGGCTCCACTCTAGACACAGCACTCTTGACTGGACATCAACTATTCATTTCCACGCTCTATTTTATGTCTGCAAACCAATTCACAATCCACACCAGTTTATTAGGCTCAATATAATAAGTTCTAATTGTGTTTAATCATCTCTGTCTGATGTCTTGTCAATAGCCTCAGGAAGCCCAATCACACATCCAATGGCATCCCCTTCCCTGCTGTACAATTTACAATCTGAAAGATACTAACAGCTTTGCCAAATGTGATTTCCCTGTCATAATTCAATGTGATTCTGTCCAGTCTCATTAATATTTTTTTTAGAGGCCAATTTCCACTTTTGTAATAATATTTTCCAGTTCTTTCCTTACTATGCCTAAGTGATCTGTATTTCTTTATTTTCATACCCCTCTTTTTCTAAATATTAGGGTTGCTTTTACTCACCTTTCAGCCTGTGTGAATTGTTCTAGAATCAATGGATTTGATGACAACCACTGCAAACACTATCTCCATGGTCACCCCTTCAAAGCCTTGGGACCGCAGGCCATTAGGCCCTGGTCTTTCAGTACAACTAATTCCTCCTAAACTATTTTGTTTACTCATGCTAATACCTTGGAGCTCTTTCTTCAATCTCGACAGTTTGTTTGAGGTGAAGATAGACACAAAAAGCTGGAGTAACTCAGCGGGTCAGGCAGCATCACCGGAGAGAAGGAATGGGTGACGTTTCGCGTCGAGACCCTTCTTCAGCTTGACACGGCTCAACCCGAACGGTCTAGACCTGAAACGTCACCCATTCCTTCTCTTCTGAGATGCTGCCTGTCCTGCTGAGTTACTCCAGCTTTTTGTGTCTATCTTTGGTTTAAACCAGCATCTGCAGTTCCTTCCTACACAGGTTGTTTGAGGCTTTCGGTGCCTTGTTTCATGCAGCCAGACAAAAAATTATTTAATTACTCTGCCATTTCCTTATTCCATATCATCATTTATTTTGCTTCAGTCTACTTATGCCAATCTTTTCCTTCTTATTTAACGACAGAAACTCCTACAGTTTGCTGTCATGTTCCCACCAGGTTACTTTGATATCTTACTTTCCATTTCCTTATCAATTTTTCAAGCCTCTTTTGCCGAAATTAGGCCATTCAGCTCATCAAGTCTACTCCACCATCCTAACATGGCTGATCTATCTTTCCCTTTCAACCCCATTCGCCTGCCTTCTCCCCATAACCCCTGACTAATCAAGGATCTATCTATCTATGTGATTGTCCAAATGTCTTTTAAATGCTGCAGTGGTACCTGCCTCCTCTGTCAGCTCGTTCCATACACCCTCCACCCTCTGAGTGATATAATTGCCTCTCAGATTCCTATTGAACCTTTCCCCTCTCGACTTAACCTTATGCCCTCTGGTCTTTGATTCCACTACTCTGGGTAAATGACTCTGCGCATTCATCATACCTATTCCCGCCATGATTTTATACACCTGTTGAGAAAAAAAAAGAAATCAGCTAAAGATTGGTGAGGGTCTGAAAGAGTGTTTGAGGCAGAAACCTCCATCACTAGTGTGGTGGCGCAGCGGTAGAGTCGCTGCCTTCTAGCACCAGAGGCCCAGATTCTATCCTGACTACAGATGCTGTCTGTACGGAGTTTGTACGTTCTCCCCGAGACCTGCGTAGGTTTTCTCAGAGATCTTCGGTTTCCTCCCACACTACAAAGTTGCACAGGTTTGTAGGTTAATTGGCTTGGTATAAATTGCAAATTGTCCCTAGTGTTTGTAGGGTAGTGTTAGTGTGCGGGGATCGCTGGTCGGTGCGGACCCAGTGGACCCAAGGGCCTGTTATCATGCTGTATCACTAAACTAAATCTAAAATGAAAACAAAAACATTGAATAACTAGTTGGATGAGCATTTGTAGCCCTAAAAAAGACAGGGCTACGTTGAGAGTTGGAGTTGACATACACAGCTCAAGAAGTCTTCTTTGGCCAGCGTGGAGAAGATGGGCCAACTGGCCTCACCCTGTGCTGTAATTTCCCACAAATTCTGTATGAGATGAGATGATCAAACCATGAGTGGAGGGAGAGGAGTTTTACAATTGGACGGAGAGGCGGGCAAGAATCAGGTAGACATTGCAGAGTGTGCCGCCTGGATGATGAGACAACTAAATGGAAGGAGGAGTGGTGTGCACAATTCAGGAGCTGGGAGAATTTAAAAAAATGTGTATCTTGGGCCATTGCCATGGTTAAGATCGCCAACATTTTCGATACATGCGATCGGGATGCATCACGGCTTGGTATGGCAACTGCTCAGCCCCAGACCACAAGCAATTGCAAAGTTCTAAATGCAGCCCAGTCCTTCTACACTTCACATTACCTGGGGAAAGGACCAAACATAATCAAGCACCACTCGCACCCCATCCATTCCCTCTTCTCCTCTCTGTTTCAATGACACTACATTCCGCATGAGGTTTATTTTCTCTTACATCACCCAATGTACTGCTGTGTAGTATGATCTTCCTGGATAGCATGCAATGCAAAGTACACATGATAATAATGAACTAATGCCTGGTCTGAAACATCACCCATTCCTTCTATCCAGAGATGCTGCCTGTCCCGCTGAGTTATTCCAGCGTTTTGTTTCTATCTTCTGAACCAATCCCAATCTCCAGTGGAAGAGATTACAACGATAATGACCGATTATGCCCTAGGAAGGTTTAATTTGGTTTAGTTTAGAGATATAGCGTGGAAATAGGTTCTTCGGCCCACCAAGTCTGCCCGACCAGCAATCCCCGCACATTAACTCTACCCTACACACACTAGGGACAATTTTACATTTATCATTTATACCAAGCCAATTAACCTACAAATCTGTACATCTTTGGAGTGTGGGAGGAAACCGAAGATCTCAGAGAAAACCCATGCAGGTCACGAGGAGAACGTACAAACTCCATACAGGCAATCACCCGTAATCAGGATCGAACCCGGGTCTCCGGTGCTGTGAGGCAGTATCCCGGCTACTATGCCATTGTGCCACCCAAGGTATTAAGGACAAGGATGAGAATTTAGGTTTGTTGGTGCTGAAGGGTTGGAATCAGCAGGCAGGCCTTAGGGACTGGCTGGACAGCAGAATAAGGGCCTCTCAGTTCTGATCTAAGAGCGCAGTAGCACTGGGACCGTACTATTGCTGAGATCCCATGGCTTTGGCAGCTGCGGACTGATGTACGTACTGAGCTGTCAGCCCCATCCCTGAATGAAATCATTTTCTCCAACCAGAAACTACATGGCACGATGAACCTACAGCCAGGAAAACAAACGTCACACCCGCTCGGTCTGCTCCCTGGATGTTGTCGTGACTCAATCGTCCCGCGTGAGACTTCCCTCCACAGCAAGTTGCGGAGTGACCAAGATCCCAGCCCTGTGTCACAGGCAGAGAAATCTATCCTTACCAGAAGCAGATTGTTTGTTTGAACTACTGCAGGAACCAACACCACTCAGCAGGGGAAGGGGAGATGGGGGATGGGGGAATGGGAGATGGGGGAAGGAGAGATGGGGGAATGGGAGATGGGGGAAGGAGGGATGGCGGAAGAAGAGATGGGTGAAGGGGAGATGGGGAGAAGGGGAAATGGGGAGAAGGGGAGATGGGGAGAAGGGGAGATGGGGAGAAGGGGGGATGGGGACATGGGGAGATGGAGAAGAGCAGATAGGGGGAAGGGGGGATGGGGAAGGGGGGATGGGGGAGGGGAGATAGGGGGAAGGGGAGATGGGGGGTGAAGGGGAGAAGGGGAGGGGGGGCCTGACAAGGTTGCGGGATGGTGGCAATGGAAAGGTACAGTTGGATCCACGCCGACTATCTAGTCCACACTGACCATCGATCACTCGTTCACTAATACTATGTTATCTCACTTTCTCATCCAGTCCCTACACACTGTGGGCAATTTACAGATGGCTATTAACCTACAAGCCCACACCTCTATGGGATGTGGGAGGAAACCGGAGCACCTGGAGGAAACCCACTTGGTCACAGGGAGAATGTGCAGATTGTGCAGAATATGTAGAACGGTCGAGGAGAACCTACCAGATTGTTGGAAACATCCCAACCAGTCCCAGTGTAGGGTCTGGACCCGAGTGTGGATTATCTCTGTGTTCCTCCACAGCTTGTAGAAACAAACAACTGCAGGTGTTGCTTGACACCAAAGATAGACACAAAGTGCTGAAGTAACTCAGCGGGTCAGGGAGCATCTTGGAGAACGTTGATCGGTGACGTTTTGGCTTGAAATCCTTCTTTAGGCTGCAAGTCTGATCAAGGGTCCCGATCCAAAACATCAACTATCCTGTTTCTCCTGAGATGCTGCCTGACCTGTTGAGTTACTCCAGCATTTGTGTTGATCTCCACAGCTTGTTCTTTTACACCTGATTCCAGCAACATGCGATCACTTGTGCCTCGCTCTTGAGAAGGTTGTCAGGTCAGAGATAATGGGGCATCAGGACAAAGATAGGGGCGGGACGGTGGCACAGTGGTAGAGATGCTGTCTTACAGCGGCAGAGACCCGGGTTCGATCCTGATTACGAGTGCTGTCTGTACGGAGTTTGCGTGTTCTCTCCGTGACCTGTGTGGATGACCTTCACTGATGGCCCTTTCTCATTCCACATACAAAGCGCCGTAGAAAGCATAGTGTTGAGTTGCATCACAGCTTGGTTTAGTAACAGTGTGTTAAAGAAGGAACTGCTGATGCTGGAAAATCGAGGGTACACAAAATGCTGGAGAAACTCAGCGGGTGCAGCAGCATCTATGGAGCGAAGGAGATAGGCAACGTTTCGGGCCGAAACCCTTCTTCAGACCTTCTTCAGTCTGAAGACCCGAAACGTTGCCTATCTCCTTCGCTCCATAGATGCTGCTGCACCCGCTGAGTTTCTCCAGCATTTTGTGTACCCTTGGTTTAGTAACAGGTCTGCTGAAGACTGCAAGAAATTACAGCGTTATAGTTTAGTTTGGACATGCAGCGTTGAAACAGACCCTTCAGCCCACCAAGTCCATGCCGATCTGCTATCACCCATAAATTAGTTCTATCCTACACTCTAGTGACAATTTACAGAAGCCAATTAACCTACAAATCTACACGTCTTTGGATCGTGGTGGGAAACCGAAGCACCCGAAGAAAACCCACATGATCAGAATGTACAAACTCCGTACAGACAGCACCTGCAGTCAGATTCAAACCCAGGTCCCTAGCAGCAACGACTGTTGTGCCACCGTGCCCCCCTTGTGGATGTGGCTCAGTCCATCATACATACTAGACTCTCCACCATTGACACCATGTACACTTCACACTGCCTCGATAAAGCAGCCAACAAAATCAAGGAAAAACACAAAGTCCTGGAATAACTCAGCTGGTCTAGCAACATCTCTGGAGAACATTGATAGGTGACGTCTCAAGTCGGGACCCTTTTTCAGACATCACTGATCCGTGTCTCTAAAGGTGCCACCTGACTGGCTGAGTTACTCCAGTACTGCAGTACTTTTTTTAAAAACCAGCATCTGCAGTTCCTTGCTTCTAACAATCAAAAACATGTCCCACGCCAGTTATCCCTTCTTCTCCCTACTCCTGTCCCACAGAAGGTTGAAAGTGCGTTCCACCCGTACCACCAAGAACAGCGTCTTCCTCCGTTATCAGACTTCTGAACAGTCCTTCCATAAGCTAAGGCACTGTCTGGTTCATCTCTACCCCATTATGAACATTGGACTGTGTCTATGGACCGATGCGATGCATTACAATGCTTTTACACTCTGTACCTTTCCCTTTGCTCCACCTGCTGCACTTGTGTTGGACCTGAGTATATTTATGTGAGTATTATCTCATCAGTCCAGATAGCATGCAAAACAATGCCTTTCAATGGACCTCATACCCACTAGAGGACATAGGTTCAAGGTGAAGGGGAAAAGGTTTAATGGGAATCTGATGGGGTAACGTTTTCACACAAAGGGTGGTGGATGTATGGAACAAGCTGCCAGAGGAGGTAGTTGAGGCAGGGACTATCGTAATTCCTTAAGAAACAGTTAGACAGGTACATGAATTGGACATGTTTGAAGGGAAAGGGACCAAACGCAGGCAGGAGGGACTAGTGAAGCTGGGACATGTTGGCCAGTGTTGGCAAGTTGGGCGAAGGGCCTGTTTCCACACTGTATGATTCTATGTCGCTATGACTCAGTACGCATGAAAATAATAAATCTAATCCTAAATGCAGCTAACTGCAACACATTCTCTCCATTTATTAACAAACAGTAAAACAGAAATACAATTCAGAAGTGGAGTGCCATTCTGAATCTGGAAGGTGATTCAACTGATGGAAAACCGTAGAGGTTGTCACTGTCGTCAGAGCTTTCCTTCTGGTAGTAATGTTCCAAGAAAAACACATTGCATGTGTGGCACGAGGTGTTTACTTGAAGGGCAGGCTGTCAAAAGGTCTAAATGATGATCAGAGTTCTTGACTGCTGAGTGAGAAATGATCCTTCAGCATTATATTGGCTCTGGGAGGTACAACGTCATGAGCTAACGAGAGTTTGGCTGATCTCAGCCCAGACTGAGTGAAGGACATTAAGTCAGTGGTTCCAGCTGGAAAAAGTGAGCCAAATTAAACATTTTCCCAATCCTTCGATGAAAATGGTTTACATCAGTGGATTGACGTGGAATTTTCACCTCAGGGATCCTGTGGGATTCTGAGTGTTGCAACATTTGTATGCAACTCAGTATATGCTAAACCTGCACCTCCAGATATCCACCTCCATCACACACGACACTGATGCCTTCATATTCACGGTGTATAAATATCCCATACTGTTGAAAAGCATGGGATCTTTCAGAGTCGAGACTAAACCTTTCAGTGAGATGTAGTGAGATTGAGGAATGCCCTGTCCTTGGCCGCTATCCCTGAATCCCTCTCACTGGGAACTGTCTCATACCAAACCCAACCCATTACAGCAAAACACAAAGTGTTGGAGTAACTCAATGGGTCAGGCTGCATCTGTGGAGGGAATGGATAGACGACATTTCGGGGCGGGACCCTCCCTCAAACCAAAACATCACCCATCCATTCCCTCCACGGATACTGCCTGACCCGTTGAGTTACTCCTGCACTTTGAGTTTTGCTCAAGATCCCATCATCTGCAGTTCCTTGAGTCTCCAACCCTTAACAACTTGGTGCACCATTTTGAAGTAGGCACTGTGGCAGATAGTGAGTAGGCGGGCTTCAGACTCCAGGAAAATATCAGTGGTCTGCTTCATTGGGCAAAAAGTGACAAATAGAATGTAATCCAGAGAAATGTGAGTTAATGCATTTGGGCAGTGGTGTGCCTTAAGGCAAAGTAACATACAGTGAGTGGTGCGGAGGAACGGAAAAACACAAAGCTCCCGCATCTTTAGTTGCTCTACTCAACAGCCCAAAATCTGTAGCCTCCCTTTGATCTGGTATTTTGGTGGTTCACATGCTTGATCAATAGTGTTTTATCATTAATGTTTTATTATTATTAATGTTTAGTGTTTTCCGAGTCATTCGAAACTGTCGCTTTATGTCATGTTGTTACTTGTGGGCGGAGCACCAAGGCAAATTCCTTGTATGTGAATACTTGGCCAATAAACTTACTTACTTACTTACTTAAATGTCCCCTCTCACCTTAAACCTTTTCCAAGTCTTTTACATTTCCACCCTGGCAAAAATGTTTTGTCCGCCCTATCTATGTCCCACACTATTCTATGAACTCCTCTCAGATATTGTTACAACTTACTTCTGTAGGGCTTTAGTTAGGCTGCGTTAAGAATATTCAGTGAAGTTCTAGTCGTCCCATTACAGGAAAAAAATCGAGGCTTTGGAGAAGGTGCAGAAGAGGTGCTGCCTGCATCAGAGGGTATTAGCTATAAGGAGAGGTTGGACAAATTGGAATTGTTTTCTCTGAAGGGTCGGGGGCTGAGGGAGACTTAATAGAAGTTAGAATATGAAGGGCCCAAGCAAAGTAAATCAGAAGGATGGACTGCCCATTGCAGAGGGGTATAACAGGACATGTACATTTACGTCTGATCGTACAGTGCTTCTTATTCTCCTGCATATCGCAAATTGTAAATGAATGGTTCAAAAAGATTTTTCTAAATACTTCACCAACCTTCTCGTGATAATACTTTGAACAAATTATCTCCACATTTTTATCAAAATTCCATTTTCCAAATCTCAGAAAATTGCTTTTGTGTATGATCATGAGTTCATATCATGTTCATGTCATTGGAGCAGAATTAGGACATTTGGCCCATCGAGTCTACTCCGCCATTCAATCATGCCTGATCTATCTTTCCCTCTCATCCCCTTTTTCCTGACGTCTCCCCTTAACCTTTGACACCGTTAATAATCAAGTGCCTGTTATTCTCTGCTTTAAAAATACCCATCCCACAGTTGTCTGTGGAAATGAACTCACCACCGCACAGATTCACCGCCCTCTGGCTAAACAAGCTTCTGGCTGAGGGTCGTAGTCCTTGGCTACAGGACGATATAAATCCATGGTGTACTGGGCAGAGCAATGTAGAAAGTATTCTGATAATAGGAAGTATCATGACTGGTTACACTATGGCTTGCTTGGGCAATTCCAATGCACAGGAACACATCAGGTGGGCAAAGAGTAGTGGACTTAGCTCTGTCCATTCTGGCCACAGCCCTCCCCTCCATCAGAAACATCTACCTAAGATGCGGCCTCAAGAAGGCAGCATCGATCGTCGAGAATCCTCACCATTCGGACCATGCACCCTTCTCGGGCATGAGGTACAGAAGCCCGAGGTCCCACACGAGCAGGTTCAGGGACAGCTACTTTCCAACAGATTGGAACTCTTCCCCAGGAGGTGGGAGGTGGGATAGACACAAGATGCCGGGAATAACCCAGCGGGTCAGGCTGCATCACCTGGGGAAAAACAATACGTGACGTTTCGGGTCGAACCCTTCATCAGACTGAAAGTAGAGCGGGGGAGGGTGGGGGGGGGGGGGGTGGAGTAGGGGAAATAAACTGGAGGGTGGAGGGGATAAAAAGACAGAACAAATCAGGGCTGGCCTCAGGAAGAGTGGAGTCGGTAATGGCCCATTGTTGGCTGGGGAAGGTGTGATAACAAGACGGCTACAAGGATGCGAACAGTGGAACTGATAGGATGACTAAGATGGGGGTGGGTAGGGTGGAGCAGCTTATGAGGCAGCTTGTTGCTACCAAACCTTTCTATAGAGGCCTGTGTTCTCCTGGGGCTGTCAACATCATCTTAAATGGTCCGATTGCTCTTCAGCTTAAGAGTAATATTACATTTTGATGTTTCATAGTGACGTTTGACAGATCAAGATGCCCCTCACTGTGCAAACCTGCTTATTTGAAGCTGGGCGGTAAGTGGAACTGACTTAATTCCTTGGCACTTCATGAATTGTTATACCAGAATGATTTAAAGTCGGGACTAGTCTCTGATGTAATAATTCTTGGAAGACCATGGCAAAGATAGATCTTCAATCCAGCATCGTGTGTTGGGTTGGGGCGCATGACCCCAAATACTTCACGCCCAACCACAGAATGGCCGTTAATTAACTTTAATCACAACCAAAACACAAAACACTGCCCCATCGTCCTTTCCGAGCTAAAGACTCTGGAATGAGACAATAAACCCGGCTCCTTTAACAGAGGTTCCCCCCTAAACTACATTGTACTCCCGATCTTCCAACCTACCTCATTGTGGACATTGCACTTTTTTCTCTGGAATTGTAGTGCTATAATGCTGAAAACAACATCTGCACTCTGGTATTTTTTTGTCCTTGCTCTCTACCTGTTGTAAGTGCATGGCCTGGCTGTATTCATGTATAGTATTATCTGACATAGTACAGCAGACAGTGCTGGGTAACTCAGCAGATCAGGCAGCATCTCTGGAGGACATGGATAGGCAATGTTTCGGATTAGGACCCTACTACAGACGGATTGTGTGGGGGGGGGGGGAGGAAGTTGAAAATAAAGGACAAAAAAAGGCACAAAGTGTTAGAGTAACTCAGTGGGGCAAGGGGCGTCGCTGGAGAACATGGGTAGGTGACATTTTGACCCGGGTTCCTTCTTCAGACTGATGATAGTGGGGGAGGGGCTGGTGGGGGTTGGGAGATAAAGCCTGGAAGTAATAGGTGGATACAGATGAGATGTGAGGGGTGGGGGGAGTTGATAGACAGATTGTGGACAAAGGCCAGAGATGAAAAGACAAAAGGTATGTGACAAAAGAATTGAAGAGTTGCAAATTGTGCAGCTAGAGGATGGAATGCAGGTGGAAGGGGCGTTACTCGCTGAGTTACTCCAGCACATTGTGTCTTTTTTTGTGAACCGGCAGCTGCAGTTTCTTGTTTCTACATTGTAGGGTGGGGCAAAAAGTGGCTTGTGGGAAGAGGATACAGGTGAGGGGGGGGGGGTCTGATTGTCAGATGGGTGAACAAATGGGTGTGAAGTTAGGAGAGAAGAGTGAAATGTAAATCAAAGGTAGGGATATGGGTGAAGGGGATGGGGAGAGAGGAAAGGAGGTGAGAACAGTATGAGAAAGGATTTTTGACAATTATCTAGGAGCCTCAGAGGATAAAATTGCAAGATATTGGAGGAACGTGGAGGAAAGTATGGCAAATTGTGCCTCTGTCAAAGGGTATGATGGGATTTATAGTAATCCATGATTTATATCAGAATCAGAATCAGAATAGTAACATTAAATGAGAACTTACCAGTTTGAAGTTTGATCTTTATTTTATGAGGAGTTACGATGAGGGATTACGTGAAGACCCCGCCAGCACGCATGTGCGACATTCTTCAAAGCAGTGGTGTGAAATCACAGATACCAAAGTTGACTAACATAGTAAGATAAGAGAGAACTTTATATACCAGTTGACCTTTATAATAGAGGGTTTGGGAGCGGAGGGCAATTAATTCCTCATCGTAACTCCTCATAAAATAAAGATCAAACTTCAAACTGGTAAGTTCTCATTTAATCTTACTATTTTACTTCGGAGTCACGTGAGCGACTACGTGAAGATTTCAAAGCTCTGTGATTTCATGCCCTGGAACGTGTCCATGCTCACACACTTCCATGCTAGGAAATGGATGATGTAACATATTTCAGACATGAAACTGCTGAAAAACAAAAAGGTATTTATTTCATACCTAAAATAATAATGCCCCACATTGGGTAGATCATGAAACAGAACTTAAAATTTATCCCGCAAATGTCTCGGGAGTGGCCACAGATTTATTATAGAAGCGCTGAAAAGTCCGTTCATTACTCCAACCCGCTGTAGCAAGGATGTGGTCCATTGGAACTTCCACCATCCTAGCTGCCGATGTGGATGCAGCCCTGGTGGAGTGAGATTTTAAAATATTAGTGTCCACCCCCGCTGCACCCAATACCACCCTTAACCATCTGGAAATGGTTTGTACTGTGACCTTATGGTGAGGGCATTTGTGGCTAATGAGTAAAGCCCTCTCCGTCCCCCTGAGACTCTTGGTGACCTCTATATATCGCAATATATATGTCACGATGCAGAGTCGACAATCTGCAGGATAGGCCAGAAATTCTAATTTTTGGCCAGTGGATCCAGGTCTATCCTGTTTAAGTAACCCCTCTATAAGGAAGGTTATCTTGCCATTAGTGTATACATTGCGTCCATACTTAGCTTATGTAAGGACTGGACCTGTTGTGCTGTTACAAGTGCCATTAACATAACCATTTTATAGGTTAATTTATCCAGTGTGAGTCCCGATATAGGTGTCCATCCTCGAAGCATAGTCAACACTATGCCTATGTCCCATGTATGGGTGTATCTGGGCCTGGGGGGATTAGAGTTAAATATACCCCTCATCAGTTTAGATACCAGTGGGTGTGATCCCACAGCCAGGTGATCACACCCTCGGCCCAGATAATTGGATAGGGCACTCCGGGCACAATTAATGGCACTGTAGCTCAATCCCTCATCAAAATGGAGGGTAGCCAGGAACTCCAACACATTGATGGTGGCTGTGTTGTACGAAGTGTTTGTTCTGGTGCAGAACATTTCCCATTTCTTCACATGTGTAAGATATTGTTTCCTGCTGGACTCTCTGCACGACGCTGTGATGACATTGATCGTCCTGTCCGAGAGTCCGTAGTCCAGAAATGGCCTGTTCAGAATCTGCAAACCAACAGGTTTATTCGGTCATGGCACGGATGACTTTCTCCTGTCACAGGGTGTACCAAAAGGCTCGGATGTTTGTAAATCTGAATGCAGGGTTCTGCAGCCATATTTTGTACTGCTGGGAACCATGGTTGGGTAGGCCAGTCGGGAACAACCAAAATACCCGTTGCGGAGTCCTGTTTGATTTTTTGTAAGACCCGACTGATGAGGCAGAAGGGGGGAAATGCATAGAAAAACAAATCCCTCCTAATGCAGCGAGAAAGCGTCCATCGCTGCTGCCCCAGGGTCTGGTTCCCAAGCAACATATGTTGGTAGTTGGTGATTTAATCTGGATGCAAAAAGGTCGATATCTGGTGTCCCATACCATTCTATAATATCGGCAAACACTTTCCGATCCAACATCCATTCGGTGTTGTCGTTGAATTTGCGTGACCTGGTGTCCGCCACTGTATTTAGCTTACCTGGAAGGTAAGTGGCTGAGATCCAAATATTCCTTTCCAGACACCAGTGCCAGATATTATTAACCAATTCATCGCATGATATCGACTTTATTCCACCCATATGATTAATATAGGCCACCACAGTGGTATTATCAATCTGTAATCGTACCTGCAAATGGTGCATGTCTAAGCAGTAGGCCCGGAGTCCATGAAATACTCCCAGCATTTCTAGATAATTAATCCCTAGTGCTCCCAACAGGGTTAATTCTTGTGCACATCTTGTGATCTGCCTCTACAACTTAAGGTGGTATTAGTTGCTCCCCAACCTTTTGCACTGGCATCAGTCTGTAATGTAACCAAGGAATTAATGATAGTGATGGGGTTAGAGCAATGCTGAGTATTGTCTATCCACCAATTTAACTCTAATTTAGCTTCCCCTGGTAGTTCCATAGGCCTATCATAATGGCCTGCATGAGTTTTCAGAGCTAATATTTTTGCTCTTTGTAGATTTTGGTAATGGAATGGTCCAAATCGTGCTGCTGGAAATGCAGCTACTAGTTTCCCAATTACTCTGGCTACTTGCCAAATGGATGGTTTTCTGATGCTAGTGAGGCTTTTACATGCTTCCGTCAAGTCTGCCACTTTGTTTGATGGCAAGGTGATAGACATTTGAACAGAATCGATAGTGAACCCCAAATAATCCATGGTAGTGGA
This sequence comes from Raja brachyura, assembly GCA_963514005.1. The sequence goes on from OY740806.1 coordinate 12,630,210, forward strand.
GGGTCTCAATTTTGATTTATCTGGATGAATGATAAATCCCAGCTTTTGAAAAAGATGCTTTGTGGCTGATACTGCCAATGTAGCCATCTCTAAATTTTCCCCTACAATGAGAATATCATCAAGGTAGGCCATAACAATATGATTTTGTTTCCTCAAATATGCCAAAGCTGGTTTTAGCAATTTGGTAAATAGTCTGGGTGCCGATGATAACCCATTGGGTACGGCCTTGTACTGCCAAAGCTGTCCCATCCAGACAAAGATATTTACGATGATCCTTGTGTATTGGTACTGAATAGTATGCATCCTTTAGATCGATGCAAGCCATGTAGCACCTGCCAGAGATTAGCTGTTTGGCTGTGACAAACGTGTCCATTTTGAAATGGGCATACTGAACGGAAGTATTCTGTTCGGTCAAATCTATAATGATGCAGCATCCGCTGTCTTTTTTGTTTTTGGTAAAAATGTTTGATACGAACTCTTGAGATTCTCTGTTTGTTTTCTCAATTACCCCTTTTGCGTTTAATCGTAAAAGTTCAGCATGGCCTTCTGTTCTCTCTTTTTGTGAGAGTATAAACTTCCGGCTAGGTGTATGCTGAACTGGGATGGGGAGTTCGGAAACAAATTCAATTTTGTATCCCTGAATACTTCCGAGTATGTAAGGATCAGAGGTAAAAGTGCTCCACACATGACAAAACAAATGCAACCGTCCCGCAACCCGTGATGAGTCTAGACATGCAATGTTTTTGAGGCAACCAGACCCACCTACCTCCATGGTTACCGGCGGTTCTGTGTTGGTTGTCTCTGTCCTTGCTTCTTGTTCTGTTGTGTTGCTGCGGTGTGGGGATGGCGCATTTTCCAAGAAGGCCGGGCTGGGCCATGGTCTAAAAAAGACCGTTGTGCGGGTGGGCCGGCCTTCGAGCTTTCACCACCAGATGGTCTCTCATTGTAACGGTGCCTGGTGGATGTGCAGGGGTGCTGCCGCCGCTGATATGGGGTTTTGGAGGTGTTCGGCACCTTAATCATGCCGATAGCCTTGGCCTCCTCATCCAGGTCTTTTACCTGTTTTGGAAGGTTGTCTCCAAACAGCAATGTTGGCGGCTGTGCACTGCTGGGCCTGCATAATCCCGCAAACTTTGGATCGAGTGCAGGCTTTATGATGCTCTTCCTGTAGCTGTTGATTTCAAATAGCGTATTGCACTGGAGCGCTGGAGCGTCTTGCAGCTCTTCAGGCATCTCAACCCCATTAACTGTTCTGGCTTCTGCTGTAATCCCAGCAGCCAGTAGTTTGTGGATTCTTTGGAGTTTCACCTCCTGGCTCCTTATGGTCGGGCTCATGTTGCCCCAAATGGGGTTGTTGACAGCAGGCACATTTAGAGAAATACAATTCTCTGGCGCAAGGTATTTTTCTGCCGTATTGATAATTGCCTGTTCCTGCAGCTGGTTTGTTGCCATGTAATTTATACTGGCTGCCAGCTTGGGATGCAATGGCAGACCTTTTTGGGTAGGCATAGCAAATTTATTGACCATACCCAGTAATTCTTCTTACAGCACCCCGACACAGATGAGTCTCCAGCCATGTCCCCTTCTTCAGGGTCAGCCCAGCTCTGACCCCCAATGCTCCCCTGCGAAGAGGGTGAGACGTTTGGCAGTCCTTGATAGGAAGCTGCCATGGGTCTGCGAAGAGACCCACTGTGACTCTGCCTCTGCATAAGCAGGTCATGCTGGAGCAATTGCTCCACCATCCGCTCCATGCGGGAAAGACGCCCACCGTCGCTATCAGTGAACAGGGTGTCCTCAGGTCCCGACCCAGCTGAGTCAACGGACCTGTCCGACTTCCGGGTGGTTTTGCCGCCCGGACCGCGGCGCACCTGCGGTCTGTTGCGGCGAGAAGTCGGGAGCTGCAGCTCTGGAGAGTCGGCACGCTGCTGGCTGCTTTCCACAGCAGCGATTTTTGCCGCTGCTCTCCGCGATTTCCTGGACTCCATGGTGCTGTTCCCTGTAACACACACACACACAGTCGCCACGAAACTCTACCAGACCGGTAAGTACTTACCTCCGGCTTGTTTTTAAACTTACGCTGGAGGAGCGACGCTCCTCCCGACTGTCGCTTCCGCAATGCGTTCGACCATATGTCGCGCATGCGTGCTGGCGGGGTCTTCACGTAGTCACTCACGCGACTCTGAAGTAAAATCAGAATTGTTTATTGTCATTTGAACATAAGCTGCAAACAAAATTAAGTTCCTGCAGTCATAACAACAAACAAAAACAAAACAAAACACACAATTAACACAATTCCACACAAGCATCCATCGCAGTGAATCCCCAAACACCTCCTCACTGTGATGGAAGGCAACGTCTTATCTCATCCCTGGTCTCTGTGCCCATTCCTCTCCCGCAGTCAAGCAGCCAAACTGCTGTATCGAGCCGATCGAGGCTCCTGATGTTAGATGTTAGAGCCACCCGGCGGGTGATGTAAGGCCCTGCGGCCGTTTAAGCCGCGCTGGACGATGTAAGACCCCGCTTTGGGTTGATTTAACCCCTCGATTCGGGCAGGCAAAGTTTGCCATTGCAGGAGCTCCGAAAAGCGGTCTCCCACCAGGGACCCGCGAGCTCCCGGTGTTACCGTCCACAGGGCCTGCAGCCGAAGCTTCCGAAGCTCCGAAGTCGGGTCGCAGCCGTGCGTCACCCCCCTCCGAAGTCGGCCAGCTCTGCGATGGTGAGTCCGCAGGCTCTGCGACTGGGGCCCCAAGTCGATTCTGGTTGGAGACCGCTGGCTCCATGATGTTAGGCCCCAACGACAACGGAGACTCGACAAGGAAAATGTCGGGTCCTTGTACAGGGAAGAGATTAAAAAGTTTCCCCCACTTCAGTGGACAGAGGATTGAGATGAAAAGGAAACAAATGGGACAAAAATGGGACAAAAGAGAGACAAAAAGGAGACAAGGAGATAAAGGGAAGTCAGATAAGGGGAAGGGTGAATGAGAGTTGGGGATTGACGTGGCACGGCTATTCTCCGTCCTTTCCCAGAGCCTCAGCACTGGGACAAGGAAAGCTGCACTGTTAAAGATGCACGCTCTCGCAAGAGACTTTAAAATGAAACCCCTTTGCAGGAGAATATACAATATATATAGAATATAGGAGAGAGAGGAGGGAAAGGGAGAAGGAGAGAGGGGGAGAGAAAGAGAGAGAGAGGGAGAGAGGGATGGGGACAGGGATAGGGAGAGTGATAGAGGGGGAGAGAGAGGGAGAGAGAGAGAGAGAGAGGGATAGAGGGGGAGAAGGAGAGAGAGAGGAGAGGGGAGAGGGAGGGGGACAGGAATGGGGAGGGAGAGAGGGAGTGTGAGAGGGAGAGGGAGAGAGGGAGAGGGAGTGGGAGTGGGAGAGGGAGAGCGAGGGAGAGGGAGAGAGGGAGAGGGAGTGGGCGAGGGAGAGAGGGAGAGGGAAAGGAGGTGGGAGTGGGAGAGGGACAGGGAGAGTGAGTGAGGGAGAGGGACAGAGAGAGAGGGAAGGAGAGGGAGGAGAGGTAGAGAAGGAGAGGGAGAGTAACTCTGGTAGTAAAATTCCAATATTCCGCAGAATGCAACAGGGTATGTCAGCAACAGAACAGATGTGGGCCGAGAGGGTTGATGTTGCCAGACTCCAGCTGACTATTGGCAGGGAGGCAGATGGAGACCAGAGATGTTACAAGAAGCATTAGTATGACAACAGCTTCACTACTGTGGAATGTCATTGGTGCCTCAAATATGTATTGCAACCAAGTCTCAGAACACTGTGTACTGCGCCACCAAGCCAGCTTCCACCAGCCAACCGTGGGTTTGAGTGGGATTGGCCACACACTGCCGTTTCCAACGTGTGTCCCCACTGCAACTTTACGTGGTCGTTTGTGAAAAAGGAGGGGGTGCAGCTCAGATACTGAACCAAAGGCAGCAGCTCCAACACTGCGGAGATCGTGATTCAGTGTGAAACATTCACACTCACACTGACTCGTCACCACGGGCCAGGGGCGTGCAGATGGAATTTAGGGACTTTTGCTGAGTGGGTTTGTGTGGTTAGTGGAGCAGGGTGTGGGAGCTAGTTCTGTTCAAGAATGGGAGTTGCGTGTACACAAGTGAAGGTGAGTGTAGATCTGTGCAAATATCTGTGCATTACCTATGTGATGCACTAGTTGCATGAAATGGCGCAGTTTGTGTTTATGCTAGTTGTGTGTGCGTGTATGTGTGCACAGATGCGAGTGTGTAACAGTGTGTGTCTATTTGTGTGTGTGTATGTTTGTGTATTCGTGTGTTGGTGTGTGCATGTGTGTGTACATGTGCATGTGTGTGCATGTCTATATGTGTGTGTGGGTGTTTTTGAGTGTTTGTGCGTTTGTGCGAGTGTGTGCGCGCATGTGTATATGTGTACATGTGTGTGGGTATGTGTGTTTGTGTATGCATGTGTATATGTGTGGTGTGCATTTATGTGTGCATGTGTATGTGTGTGTGTACATGTATGTGTGGTTGCTTGTGGGTGTGTGTGCATGTGTATGTGGGTATGTATGGGTGTGTGTGCACATGTATGTGTGTGTATTTGTCTGTGTGTGTGTGCCACGTGTCTGTGTGTGTGCATGTGTGAGTGTGTACTATAATAGTGTGTGCGTGCCTGTTTCTGGTCACCGCTGAGTGCTGAAGCTAATTAGCCAGTTATTGTCAGGGTTAAGTTCCCGTGGCAACTTGCAGTGGCGCTCCCTAGAACTGGCACTCTGCAACATGAGCCATCCTGATGCTGTTTTCTGTGCTGGAGGTCCTGGCAAACAGGATTTCATTTCCTGGTGCAGCAAGCTTGTTTTATCTTGCAGAAAGAATTTGCTTGTGGGTGAAAATTAATAAAATTGCACTGGCTAACAAAAAGCACATTCAATTGCTTCTGATCGTACCTCTTGGAGAGCAGGGTTAGTGGGGTCAGGGCACATCTGTGTTCCATCTTTGTGTGAGCTTACGGACTGTGGAGTGGGAAGGGGTTCTAAGAGGGAAGTCAAAATGTTATTGAAAGTAAAGGTTAAAATTACTCCTACTTAAAATAAATAAATAGTTATGATTAGTTTTGCCCATGGACAGGCTGCCGCTAGATGGAACCCTCTGCAAAGGTGGGAAGGACATGGATCAGAAAATTAATCACGTTGGTTAATTAAAGAGAGTATTTGTGAGGGGCGGCATGGTGGCCCAGCGGTAGGGGCGCTGCCTTACAGCGCCAGAGACGTGGGTTCGATCCTGACCACGGGTCCCGTCTGTACAGAGTTTGTACGTTCTAGCTGTGACTGTGTGAGTTTTCTTCGGGTGCTCCGGTTTCCTGCCAAATTAATTGGCTTCTGGAAATTGTCCCTAATGTATAGGGTAGAACTAGTATGAACGAGCGATCGCTGGACAGCATGGGCTATGGGGGGCCGAAGGGCCTCTTTCCACACCACATAAGTTGATATGTTATAGGACGAGAATTAGGCCATTTGGCCCAAAGTCTACACCACCATTCAATCATGGCTGATCTACCTTTCCCTCTCAACTCCATTTTCCTGCCTTCTCCCCATAACTCCTGACACCCGTACTAATTCCGTACAGGGTCCATATCTATACGAAATCTCAAGAGAATGTTACCAACGGGATGTCATTTTCATTGAGGATGAAGGAGTATTGATGTGGATGAGCCTCTTAATTAGCCATTTGTCACCCCGTTGATTAGTTCAGTTTAGGTTAGAGATCCAGTGCTGAAACAGGCCCTTCGGCCCACCGAGTCCGTGCCGACTAGCGATCCCCGCACATTAACATTATCCTACACACTGGGGACAATTTACAATTTTACCTAAGCCAATTTAACCACAAACCTGTGCATCTTTGGAGAGTGGGAGGAAACCGGAGCTTCAATAAGGTCACAAACTCATCCTCCTACGCTCCTAAGAAAAATGTGCCAGACTATGCAACCTCTCGCCATAACTCGAGCTGCAAGCCGAGCGAACAGCCTGGTGAATCTCTTCTGCACCCTTTCCAAGTTGATCACTTCCCTCCTACAGCTGGGCACCCAGAACTACAGAACGACTCTCCGACGTCTTGCACAGTTGCATTATGTTTTGCTAACTTTTGTGCTCAAAATAACCATCACAATGAAGGCAAGTGTGTCCCCACCCTGTCCACCTGACTCAACACCTTCTGGGGACCGTGCACCTGTACCCCCAGATCTCTCTCTGCTCTGCACCACTTCTCCAAGGCTCTACCATTTACTCTGCCAATCCTGTCCTGGTTTGACACACCAAAATGCAACATCTCACACTTTTCAGAGTTAAAATACATTTGGGCATTCCTGACCCACTTTCCCAAATTGATCTAGATCCCATTGTAAACTTCAACGTCCTTAATCACTGTCCACTGTACCACCAGTTTTGGGGGCATCTGCAAATTTGTCAACAATTTTAAACTACATTCTCATCCAAATCGTTAATGTAACACCAGTGAACTCGATGGAACTCCACTAGTCACAGACTACTGATCAGAAAAAAGAACCCCTCTCCCTCCTGGCTTTTAATACCTATCCCATATCTTTTTGTTCTCTGCTCTCTTCCTTGCAAAAATTCCCACACTTAACATTACACTGTTTCCCTTTTTCTCCTCCCCTCCCAGTTTGTGATGCTGGCTAGGCTAGAGTTCCACAGTACTACCTGTACAGGTACTGCAACCACAGTTCTACCTGTACAGGTATTACAGCAATGGTAATACCTGTACAGGTACTGCAGGTGCAGGTACTAACTGGTTAAGTAACCTGCACAGGTACTACAACCTCAGTACACTCTATACACCCTATATAGTCACAGTACTACCTGTACAGGTACTACAGTCACAGCACTACCTGTACAGGGACTACAGTCACAATACTACCTGTACAGGTACTACAGTAACAGATACTATCTGTACAAGTATTACAGTGACAGTACTACCTGTACAGGTACTTCAATAACAGGTACTACCTGCTCAGGTACCATAGCCATAGTATTACCTGTACAGGTACTCAAGCCACAGTACTTACCTACACAGGTACCACAGTGACAGTACTACTTTACACATATTACAGATACAACCAAGCTGATACTAATCTATCCTCCCACAACACCAGTGTTGTGTCCAGTGACGTGTCCATTTCCCCAGTTCCAGCCAAGCCCTGAGAAGCCAGGACCACAGTCATTCACTGTACCCTCTATCAGGTTACCCAGTACAAACTGAAGGAGACACAAGTCTACAGATACTGACATTTTGAGCCAAAGGCAAATGGCAGGAGGAACTCAGTTCCACTCAGTGGGTCAGGGAGAATATCAGGTGGAAAATGGTTAGAACCATTTTAGATCGGGACCCTTCTTCAGTCCAATGCAATAGAGGGGAGCTAGCGTTAGATAGAGGTGGCGGGATGGGATGGGGCAAGAGCAGGAAAGTGATGGGTGGATCACAGTAAGAGGGTTGATTAGCAGATGAGTCAGGTGGGGTTGGGGGAGAAAAAGATGAGGATGGTTCAAAGGTTCAAAGGTTATTATATTGGTCACAAACACCAATTGGTGTTGTGAAATGCTTCTTGCCAATGCAGCACATCAAAAAAGAATACAGACATAACAATAATAAAGAGATTTTAAACATAAAAAACATCCCCCCACAATGGTTCCCATTATGAGGGTTGGCATAATGTCCAGTCCCCAACCCATGTCCACCCATTGTCAGGCCTATTGAGGCCTCCGCAGTCGCCGCCACGGAGGCCCGATGTTCCAGGCCGTTCTCGCGGGGTGATGGTGCTCCGGCATCGAGAGAATCCTCAGCGGCTTGGGACTCCTGGAACGGCCGCTTCCTTACCGGAGTCCGCGGCTTCCGAAGCCAACAAGGCCGCGCTGAATGGAGCTCCCCCACTGGCTCCCGATGTTGAAGTCAGCGGCGCCGCCCGCAGCTGGCTGCTCCACAGATCCACAGCTCCGCGATGTTTTTCTCGGTGGTCTCAGCTCACCAGAGTTCCAGCGTGGCGACGCAGGCAAGACATCGCCCGCTCCGCGATGGCGCTCCAGCGCTGCGCCCCTGCCAAAGCAGAGGCTTTGGGCGGTCTCATCAGGAAACGCCGCTCCAGGCCTGCTGGTAGGCCGCGAGGACGGGTTGAAAGTGCAGCCCGGAGAAAAGCTGCCTCTCCGACCAGGTAGGGACCAGGAAAAGTAGTTTCCCCTCTTCCCCCCCCACATAAAAAATAAAATAACTCCAAAACAAAACACTTTAACTCACTAAAAATAAAGAATAAAAAAACAAACAGCTGCAGGCTGGGCAGCCATACCATACAGGACGGCGTCCCCTATCTTGGGGAGAGAAGGGGATAGAAGGGTGGACACAGTGACCAGTTGCAGCAGTAGAGTTGCTGCCTTACAATGCCAGAGACCCGGGTCCCGGGCTGAAGGGTCTGTTTCCGTGCTAGGCCTCCCTGCCACAGAGGGCAGTGGAGGCCAAATCACTGGGTGGATTTAAGTGAGAATAAAAGGCCTGCCCCACTTTCACGACCTAATTCACGACCATTTTTACCCGTGGACATTTTTCATCATGCTAGAAAAACGCCCCGACCTACTTGATGCCACGACTACCTACAACTAGCATCACGACCTACCTATGACCTACCTACGACCTCCTACGACCTCGTGATGACCATGCTGCGAGTATGAGTCAAGGGCAAACTCGGCAGAGGTCATGAATTAGGTCGTGAAAGTGGGGCAGGGGCTTTAGATAGAGCTCTAGGGGCTCGTGGAATCAAGGGATATGGGGAGAAGGCAGGCACAGATTATTGATTGGGGACGATCAGCCATGATCACAATGAATGGCGGTGCAGGCTCGAAGGGCCGAATGGCCTCCTCCTGCACCTATTTTCTATGTTTCTATGTTTCTATGCTTTAAACTAAACTAAACTTTTCTGGATGCACCCCGTCCCCTCACCTACTTATCCCTCACCCACCACTGACCAGAATAGGGGAGGTCATTAATTGGGAACCCAGGCTGTGACCACTGTTGATATTGGACTGTTTTCTCTGGAGCATCAGAGGCTGAGTTGGCAACATTCCCTGAGCGAGATGCCCATCAGGGAATACTGCTCTCAGTCTGAAGAAGGGTCTCGACCTGAAACGCCACCCATTCCTCCTCTCCAGAGATGTTGCCTGTCTCGCTAAGTTACTCCAGCATTTTGTGTTTATCTTCAGGGATGGTTGCCAACTGGCGCACTCCAGACTAGCAGGAGTACGTGCTGAGGGACACACTGAAGCTTGGTGCAGCCAATGCCATGGCTCTGTGGGGGAGGACCACAGACTAGGGTCCATCTGCTGCTGGACATTGGGGGGGGCAGAGTAATGTGGGGACACCCCTCAAACAAATGAGGGGGAGATAATTCAAGGGGGCCACATGAGTGACCAGGGTGCTTAGTTCGTGAGTTCATAAGTGATAGAAACAGAATTAGGCCATTCGGCCCATTAAGTCTACTCAGCCATTCAATCATGGCCGATCTATCTTTCCCTCTCAACCCCATTCTCCTGCCTTTGCCCCATAACCCATGACACCCATACTAATCAAGAATCTATCTGCCTTAAATATATTCATTGGCTTGGCCTCCACAGCCTTCTGCTGCAATGAATTCCACAGATTCACCACCCTCTAAAGAAATCCCTCCTTATCTCCTCCTTTGGCACTGTTGTTGTTCAGTGTATGTTTTTTATATATTTTATATTCTGAATAAAGTTTAGTTTTGGAAAAAAATAAGCAGAGGCTGAGGGGAGACCTGATCATAAGATCATAAGTGATAGGAGCCGATTTGGGCCTTTAGGCCCATCAAGCCTACTCCGCCATTCAATCATGACTGATCTATGTCTCCATCCTAACCCCATTCTCCTACCTTCTCCTCACAACCTCTGACACCTGTAAAAGTGTATTACATACTGAGTGGTATAAATAGGGCAGAGTCAGAAATCTTCTCCCAGGGTGGAAATGTCAAAGAATCGAGTGCAGAATTTTAAGGTGAAAGTGGCAAAATGTAAACTTACAAAATTCTTAAGGGGTTTGACAGGCTAGATGCAGGAAGATTGTTCCCGATGTTGGGGAGGTCCAGAACAAGGGGTCACAGCCTAAGGATTAGGGGGAATTCCTTCAGGACCGAGATGAGGAAAACATTTTTCACACAGAGTGGTGAGTCTCTGGAATTCTCTGCCACAGAAGATAGTTGAGGCCAGTTCTTTGGATATACTAAAGAGGGAGTGGATGTGGCCCTTGTGACTAAAGGGATCAGGGGGTATGGAGAGAAGGCAGGTACAGGATACTGAGTTGGATGATCAGCCATGATCATATTGAATGGCGGTGCAGGCTTGAAGGGCCGAATAGCCTACTCCTGCACCTATTTTCTATGTTTCTATGTTTCTATGTCAAGGAGATGTGCGGGATAGGTTTTTTACACGGGGGATGGTTCAGTTGCCTGATAACAGCTGGGAAGAAACAGTTTCTGAATCTGGAGGCGTTTAGATAGGCACATGGATGTGCAGGGAATGGAGGGATGTGGATCACATGCAGCCACGGGAGATTCGTTGATCTTGGCATCGTGCTCAGCATGGACATTGAGGGCCGAAGGGCCTGTTTCTGTGTCATATCTTCCAATGATCTATAACCAAAGCAGAGTAATCAACCTGTCCCATCCCAGCTTCCTCTTTCACACTGAGTGATCCATGTCCAAAAATGGGATGCATCCCACTCTTGGATTTTTGCCCACTTTCTCGTTTTATCCTTCTTTCATTTCAAGTAGGATATAATTTAATGGAGATTATGAGTAGTCAGGGAGACGTTCGTGTCAAAATTCATGCAGGAGACGCCCACATTAAAATCAATTTGAGAAAGCTGGAGCTGATTCAAACCCTGAGGTTTTGTTGGAACAATCCTGTGTTTGTCCTTTGATGAGGTGCAGTGCCAAGCAAGAGCGATGACAAAGTACAGTCCCAAGGCAAAAATAAGTGCCCTGGCTTCCAGAACACTGCCTGATTAAACTCAGATGTTTTTCTTTTAATGACCTATGGTTAACAGAAAGTAAAGATTTGCTAATCGTGAAGGAGGCAGGCAGCAGGATCTGCTGAGTCTAAAGGCAAATACTGGCACTCAGCACAGGGTTGACTGCCATCAATTACTGCTTCTTTAATAAAAATACTTCTTGGAAAATAATATCAGAGCCTTGCAACTGCGAGTCACAACTGTCATCTTAGTAATGTGCTGAATAAAGCAGGGCATCACCCCCTAGCCTGGCTGCAGCCTACTGCATCTGAGGAACAGCAACGATCAGATGGGACTATGATAAAGGGAGACACTGCTGCAGCAGTGGAACTGCTTCCTCACAGCGCCAGAGACCCAGGTTCGATCCTGACCTTGGGTGCTGTCTGTGCGGAGTTTGCGCGTTTTCCCTATGACTGCGTGGGTTTCCTCCAGGTGCACAAGTTTCCTCCCTCGTCTCAAAGACTTGCAGATTTCAGAGTGCAGGTCATAGTGCAGGTGTCATAGGTTATGGGGAGGAGGCAGGAGAATGGGGTTAGGAGGGAGAGATAGATCAGCCATGATTGAATGACGGAGTAGACTTGATGGGCTGAATGGCCTAATTGGCCCCTTTGTAAATGGCCCCCAGTGTGTTGGGAATGACTGAGAAAATGGGGTATGATAGAACTAGTGTGAATGGGTGATTGGTGGGCAGCATGGACTTAGTGGACCAAAGGGCCTGCTTCCATGTTGTATCCCCAAACTAACAACCAACCAAAGTGCTGGAGTAACTCAGCGGTTCAGGCAGCATCTCTGGAGAATCATAGAAACGTTGAAAATAGGTGCGAGAGTAGGCCATTCGGTCCTTCGAGCCATTCAATATGATCCTGGCTGATCATCCAAAATCAGTACCCCTTTCCTGCTTTTTCCCCATATCACTTGATGCAGAGCATGAGATGACCCGTTGAGTTACTCCAGAGAAGCTGCCTGGCCCGTTGTGTTACTCCAGCACTTTCTAAACTTTTGTGTAAACCACCTCCTTATTTCTACAGTATAATTATGATTCTTGTTCAATATTTACGGGAGAATGAGGTGCATGGGCTAACTGGTTCAATAGCAATTAAGTTAATATTTAATTATAGCCTCCTGTGGGATCCATACTACACAGTGCAGAGGTTGCTTAATACAGGATAACACGCTGACCTGGTTCGTTATGCACAGGACAACATGCAAACTTGGGTTTGTTACATCCAGTTTAATACCTATGCCTAGGTCTGGATAGAGTGGGTGTGGAGAGGATGTTTCCACTAGTGGGAGAGTCCAGGACCAGAGGCCACAGCCTCAGAGTTAAAGGACGTACCTTTAGAAAGGAGATGGGGAGGGATTAATTTAGTCGGTGGGTGGTGAATCTGTGGAAGTCATTGCCACAGACGGGAGTCAGGTCAATGGATATTTTTAAGGTGGAGATTGACAGATTCTTGCTTAATACGGGTGTCAGGGGCTGGGATTGGGAGAGGAAGATAGATCAGCCATGATTGAATGACGGAGTAGACTTGATAGGCCAAATGGCTTAATTCTGCTCCTAAAACGTATGAATTTGTGAACATGAGTTTGTTATACACAGGATAATGCATATGTCAAGATTTGTAATGTACCTGATTGTTTACAAGCTCCAGTGTATTACATGTGGGGTGCCTCACATGTCAGATCTTGCTGCACACAGGATAATGTATAAATCCTACACTGACGCGTGACTCGTTCATTCCTTGCGTTGCGATGATGTTTTCACCAGTGTGTCTGATCACTGTGTCCATGCATAGCTAGTACCTCTAACCTCAAAGTACAGGTGGAACTCAGCGGGTCAGGCAGCATCTGGGCAAGGGACTGGGCAAGCGACATTTCGGGTTGGGACCCTTCTTCAAAATTACAGTGTGCTGCCTGACCTGCTGAGTTCCTCCAACACATTATGTTTGGCTGCAGACTCCACGTATCTCTAACCTTCCTGCTTGGTAACTGACTGAATTTAATGACAAACTGACAACATTCAATATCAGCTGGTTCCTGAAGTAAAGATGTACACATTAAATTATAAATGCAGCTCAAAGGGCTGATGCTGGTCTGTTCACAGGTCAAGTTCTCTGGAGTTGGGATAAACCGGGTGCAGGTAGGGGAGCAATTCTAATCCGTCCTGACCTGATAATGACTGGGATCTAATAGTGGTGGCTTTACACTGGCTTGTAGCATCTCTCACCCGGTCACTCTCCCTCCTTACTCCCTCAATCACTCACTACCTCACTCCCGCCCTCATGACCTCATTCCCTCACTCCCACCCTCCAGCACCCAGTCACCCTCCCTCAGGGAGTCGCACTTCCCCACCGAGTCACAATCCCTCCCTCGCCCTCCCTCACCCACCCTCACCCTCCCTCACCCACCCTCACCCTCACCCTCCCTCACCTAACCTCACCCTCCCTCACCCTCACCTAGTCTCACCCTCCTTCCTTCTTCACCCACCCTCACCCACCCTCACCTACCCTCACCCTCCCTCATCCACCCTCACCCACCCTCTCCCTCCCTCACCCTCCCTCACCCACCCTCACCCACCCTCACCCTCCCTCACCCACCCTCACCTACCCTCACCCTTCCTCACCCTCCCTCACCCACCCTCACCTACCCTCACCCACCCTCACCCTCCCTCACCCACCCTCACCCACCCTCACCCTCCCTCACCCACCCTCACCCACCCTCACCCACCCTCACCTACCCTCACCCTCCCTCACCCAGCCTCACCCACCCTCACCCTCCCTCACCCAGCCTCACCCACCCTCACCCTCCCTCACCCACCCTCACCCACCCTCACCCTCCCTCACCCACCCTCACCCACCCTCACCCTCCTTCACCCTCCCTCACCCTCCCTCACCCACCCTCACCCACCCTCACTCTCTCACCTCCTCTCTCCCTCCCCTTCGTCACCCACCCTCACTCCCTCCCCCTCACCCACCCTCACTCACCCTTCTCTCTCAGTCACTCTCCATCCCCCAGTCCCCCTCTGTTCACCCTTTGACTCTCAGCTGATTGACGGACCAACACATTTTGGTGTCTTCTCAAGGCACAACTTTTCTTCCTGGCCATTCCACTGCCCCCTCATCACTTAGCTCACCATCCTTTGTCTGCCCCTGTCCAGGAAAGTGGCCGGCTGTTGTAGAAGCCCGCAGGCAGTCAGGGATGGGCTCTCTGAGAGATAGCGTGGTGAACATTCACCACATGATGGATATGAAGAGTAGACAAAGGCACGAATGATCCTTGGCTCTCTGAGTTGGCAGAAGCAGCTACTGCTCCCTTCAGTAAGTAATTCTTACTAAAAATATTGAATTTCTTTGAAATGTTGCACAAGATAGTCCCTTGTTAACAAAGCAGACATATAAATTGAATCCAAGTGTTTGAAGTTGCCAGGAAATACATGGTCTGAATCTTTATCTGGCCCAAACTCTGACATAGATCCTATTAACGTGGGAGTGATAATGGATGAGGAATAAGCTTTTCTCCATAAGAATGTGCCTGAGAAATACCAGAACACTCTGACTCATTGTACACTCAAAGAAGTCTGACAAACAGTCTCGATCCATCTGCGGGGGGAATGATATAGGTAATATTTCAGTTCAGGGCCCTTCCCTTTTTGAGACTCAATGCGAAATGTCATCTGTCCATTCCCTCCACGAATGCTGTCTGACCTGCCGAGTTATTCCTGCACTCAGTGTTTTGGAAGGATCGATGTGAAAATGCTTAGAACTAACGCAGCAGAGATGATGGGGGACCAAAGAGAATGGAATGGTCCTTACAGGAAGCAGGCTGTGAGCTAGCTAAGGGAATCTGTGGACTTGTAGTAGATTTAAACCAGCTTTGGTATAAACCAGCATCTATAGTTCCTTCCCACAATACTAACAGTAAATATTGGACTCTGGTTTATCCCTAGAAATGGAGATAGAAGTTAAGGAAGAGAAGGGAATAGGTGATGGAAGATGAGATGACGTGGTTTATTCTATGCCTTTCAATAGGAATACAATGGTCTTCCCCCAACAAGTATAATATGGTTTGTGCATCAGTCTCCAGGACTGATCCCAGAGACCATGGCCTGTTGGTTATGTGCAGTGACACCCTATGACACCAGATAAGATATTCACTCTGGTGTGATCAAGGGTTTTCAGCACCAATTCAGGTGATGTAGTCAAGTGTTTTTCAGGATAGTCAGTGAACATTGGCCTCGCTGGTGACAATCACATCCCAAAATATTGAATTTTAAATAGTGTCCTGTGATCAGTTGGAGAATTGCTGAACAAACGTCTCATTAGCACCAAACTGCAGCTTATTGCAACCGTTCAGAATAAAGGAAAGGGGTTGAACTTCAACAACTCTTCAGTAGGTGAGAGGTGCAAGGTGTGTGGTGCAGGTTTTGTACACAGAGAATGGTGAGTGCCTGGAATGCACTGCCATGGGTAGTATTTGAAGTTGATACATTAGAGCCATTTTAATAAACTTTTGGATGGGCATGTGGATATGGGGGAAATGGAGGGATTTATGTGCAGGCAGATAAATGATGCAGAAATAAGGAACTGCAGATGCTGCTTACTACACAAAAGGTCAGAAAGTGCGGGGGTAATGTTGTGAGGCAAATGAAACTTTTACGCTACTCGTAATTTACTTAAACTTTATTTAAGCTTTTTGCAACTAGTTTCTGTAATACATAACTTCGCCGACCCGAGACCCCGCACATGCGCACACGCTGGAAAGGCCCCGCTAATGCGCACACTTCATGCAACTCAGCAGGTCACGCAGCATAGGAACTGGAGAACATGGACAGGTAACGTTTCAGGTCGAGTTAGGAGTCTGAAGAAGGGTTTCGACCCTGAATGTCAACTATCCACATTCTGCAGGGATGCTGCTGGGCCTGCTGAGCAACTCCAGCACTTTGTGTCTTTTTAGATAAGTGATTTTCTTCTTCTTTTGGTGTCCATCCTGTTACAAATGTTGGCCTCACTGTCATCGTCTGTCCTGAAAAGGACGCAAGCTTCCGGCGACACTCAGTGCGAGCCATCACTTGTTGCAATAGATGACGGTGGTAGCAGAATTAGCTCGGGATACTTCCAGTTTCCAGCCCTGCGATGTGGACGCTTCTGCTATGGGGCCAGATAAGTGATGAATGATGATCTTGGCATTGTGTTTGGCACAGACATTGTGGGCTGAAGGGCCTGTTCTATATTCTATGTTCCAGCACCTTTCACTGTGACATTGTACCAAGGGCAGCAGACACATGGGAGCACCACCACCTGCAGGTTCCCCCCATTAAATTGCCACCATCCTTATTGGAAATACATCACCATTGGACCTCTTGTTGCATGTGGAAAACACAGCAGCCAAATGATGCTCAGGCAGAGATAGGATAGACGGGACGAATTATCTTCTCAGATGGGAAATGTTAAAGCCATAACTTTAAAGTGAAAGGGGTGAAAGTTTAATGGAGATGTGTAGCGCAGGTTTTTTTACATAGAGTCACGGGTGCCTGGAACGCACTGCCAGGGGTGGTGGTGCAGGCTGATACGATAGTGGCATTCAATTGGCTTTTAGACAGGCACATGGATCTGCAGGGAATGCGGGGATATGCATCACAAGCAGGCAAAGGAGATAAGTTTATCCAGGCGAAGATAGACCCAAAGTGTTGGAGTACCTCTACCGGCCAGGAGGTGATGAATCTGTGGAATTCATTGCCATAGAAGGCTGTGGAGGCCAAGTCAATAGATATTTTTAAGGCAGAGATGGATAGATTCTTGATTAGTTCAGGTGTCAGCGGTAATGGGGAAAAGATGGGATTGAGAGGGAAAGATAGATCAGCCATGATTGAATGGCGGAGTAGACTTGATGGCCGAATAACCTAATTCTCTTCCTATAACTTATGAACCTATGAACTTAGGAACTCAGCAGGTCAGGCAGCATCTCTAGAGAAAAAAGACGGGTGACTTTTTGTGTCAGGACCCTTCTTCAGACTCTATCAAGGCATCGCTCTATCAGCATCATGTTCAGCACAGATGTATTGGGCTGAAGGGCCTGTTCCTGTGCTCTACGGGTCTATGTTCTAGTAATTTATCTGCAGAATGTTTAGTTTCTAACAATGGTTTAGTTTAGTTTAGTTTAGTTTGGAGATACAGCACCGACACTGGCCCTAGTCCACACCGACCTACATTAACACTATCCTACACATACTAGGGACAATGTACATTTATACCAGCCAATTAACCTACAAACCTCTACATCTTTAGAGTGTGGAAGGAAACCGGAGCACCCAGACAAAACCCACACCGTCCCGAGGAGAACGTACAAACTCCGTACAGACAGCACACGTGGTCAGGATCGTATCCGGGTCTCTGGCACTGCAAGGCAGCGACTCTGCCGCTGCACCACTGTGCCACCCTTTGAACACATGATGTACCCCAGCCCCTCTCAGTGCCTCTTACACTAGGTTCTCAGGATGGGCAGCGAACGTTGGCATCAGCGGCAACACCTCATCCCAAAACAATGAACTTTTAAAAAGTGTCCTCTGACCATTTGCAGAATTGCTGAACAAACATCTCATTAACACCAAGTTGCAGCTTATTGCAAGCAAAGGGTCACTATTTTCAAATTGACCTTGGCTAACGTTTCATTTTATTTGATCAAATTAGGCTTTGACTGAGTGCTGTAGTGTGATACTGCACTGCCTGTGTGGAACAGACAGCTAAAACCACTTCTCTCTGCAGCTGCTCTTCATTAAAACAATTTACATTTTGCACTGGATTGGAAAACAGCTTAAGTCTTCAGCTTCAGCTTTGGAATTATGTAAATTGCTCTTTGAATCGATTCAAAACTATTTACCACGGGCAAGTTGCTAATAAAAGGCAGCTTGTTGCAATAATTCATTTTGTGGTGGATTTGTCTAATGTTATTTGCTATTCACACTGTTGTGACTGTATGGGTAAACATCCTGCTCTACCTTACTCTCAGGATCCTATTGATTGAGGTCATGGCTCCATATCACGATACTGCCAATAAAAACCTTTCTGAACATCGTGCAGAAAACACAATATTATTGCACCATTTTCGTCATTATCACCAACTGCAAGCTCTGAGGTCAGACTTGGCTGAGTCAGTAGTTCTCCCACCACTTTGCCCAGAAGGCTTAAGTTGCACATCAAACTCAGGCACAGGGTCCAAACTAGTTCTCCCATGCTGTTCCAGAGGAGGCAAGGAAGTGGTCCCAAAAGGTCTCACGAACAATTCGAAGGATTATAAGTCTCAATAATTGGGCAAAAGCAGGAACGGGGCACTGATGTTGCAGGATCAGCCATGATCATATTCAATAACTCGAAGGGCCGAATGGCCTCCTCCTGCACCTGTTTTCTATGTTTCTATGTCTCCATGAGTTATCCTTGAAATTCAGGCCAATATTTATTTCCCAATCCAAGTCACAGATCTCAAGCTTCAGACTTTGGAGATGCAGCGCGGACACAGGTCCTTTGGCCCACCGAGTCCATGCCGACCAGCAGTCAATCTGTACGACTGCACTCTCCTACACACTAGGGACAATTTATAATTTTACAGACGCCAATTAACCTACAAACCTGTACATCTTTGGAGTGTGAGAGGAAACCGGAGCACCCGGAGAAAACCCATGCAGTCACATGGAGAACGTACAAGCTCTGTACAGACGGCGCCCATGGTCAGGATCGAACCCAGTTCCCTGGCGCAGTAAGGCAGCAACTCTACCGCTATCTTGTTGCACCACCCTTGAGCTGTTGATCATTTCATACAGTGATGTTTGCAAGTTGCTGCCGTGCAGAAACACTGCACCATGTCAATAGAGTCAAGTCAAGAGAGTGGCATGGAACAATGGGACAATGAAACTATGAATCCTGACCTGTAGCAGCACCACAAGCCTGTAAAAAACAATATTGGTAATTAACATGTAATATACAAAAAAAAGTTCAATAAACAGATATCTCCAATACCAGTGCTAAAACATCCCAAGTCATTAGTGCAACCGAAGACCGTTCATAGTTCTGTAAGTGTTGTGCGATGTTTAAAAGCCTGATGGTTGGTGGGAAGAAGTTATTCTTGATCCTGGTGGTCACAGTTTTCAGACTCCTGTACATTCGTCCCGTTGGTCGGAGTGAAATGTAGGGTGTTGTGTGTCTTTGGTGATGCTGCCTGCCTTTTTGAAGCAGTGCCTCCTATAGATCCCTTCAATGGTGGGGAGATCAGGACCAATGATGGACCCGGATCCACCAGTTTTTGTAACGTCCTTTGTCCCTGGCGGTTCGAGTCACAACATTACTGGAGTAATGAGTACTGGAGTAACGTCTGAAGATGGGTCTCGACCTGAAACGTCATCCATTCCTTCTCTCCAGAGATGCTGCCTGTCCCGCTGAGTTACTCCAGCTTTTTGTGTCTATTACTGGAGTAAGTATGTGTCGATGGTGCTGGACTAAGGCTCAGCCTGTGATCTCCTTCCTGCTTTTCCCCTGCTCTCCCTGCCTTACCCAATCACTCCAGACCCTCCCAGATTCCATGTTCATTGTGACTCTCTAAATCCTGGAGTCAGGATCTCCTCTGCCTGCTCATGTTCCATATCCCTCCATTCCCTGCATCAAGCTAAAAGCTTCTTAAATGCCACTATCCTATCTGTCTCCATCGCCACCCCTGGCAGAGCTTTCCAGGTACCTGCTACACTCAGTGTAAAGGTCTTGCATCGCACAATTCCTTTAAACTCGTCCTCTCTGTCCTTAAAGGTACAAGACAAGAGTCAAGAGAGTCTTGTCCCAGATTCTTGCTTGCTGCAGCACAACAGAACATGTAAACATAATACAGAACAGGAGATAAAAGTTCAGTGTGTTTATCTACCATAGACCATATATATACACAATAAATAAACAGATAAAGTGCAATAGGCTGTTATTGTTCAGAGTTTGTTTGAGTTTAATAGCCTGATGGCTTTGGGGAAGAAGCTGTTCCTGAACCTGGATGTACATTCTGTACATTCTACCTGATGGCAGCGGAGAGATGAGTGTGGCCAGGATGGTGTGGGTCTTCGATGATGTTGGCAGCCTTTTTGAGGCAGCGACTGCAATAGATCCCTTCGATGGTGGGGAGGTCAGAGCCGGTGATGGACTGGGCAGTGGTCACAACTTTCTGCATTATTTTCTGCTCCTGGACATTCAGATTACCGACCCAAGCAACGATGCAACCAGTCAAGGTGACATTGCCACCCTGAGGAAAAAGGCTCTGATTGTCTACCATATCTCTGTACTTTCATAATATTGTTCCAGAGAAAACAATCCAAGTTTGTCCAACCTCTCCATAAAGCTAATGCCCTCTAATCCAGGCATCATTCTGGTTAACCTCTTCGGCACCCGTTCCAAAGCCCCCACATCCTTCCTGTAATGGGGCAACCAGGCCTGCACACATAAATACTCCAAATCAAGCCTAACCAAAAGCTGCAACTTAACGTCCTGACTCTTGTACTCAATGCCCTGAAGCAAAACAAAAACAGAGAAATGCTGGAAATATTCAGAAAGTCTCGCACCTTACGCAGAACAAGGAACAGAAAATCTTCAGGCCTGGGACACTTCATCAGAACTTTGCTCTTGTTTCAATTCAATAACAGCTCACATGGATATCTAACTGGGGAAGATGGTGCCTAGGTTTGGAGGGAGTGAGTAGGAACTGCAGATGCTGGTTTACACTGAAGATGGACACAACATGCTGGAGCAACTCAGCGGGACAGGCAGCATCGCTGGAGAGAAGGAATAGGTGATGTTTCGAGCAGACTGAAGAAGGGTCTTGGAAGAAGTGAAGCAGGTCAGTATTGGAGTGCGGTGCCACCCTACAATGCTGGAAGCTCTTGAAGATAAAATAGCATGAAAGTGAGGGCATTGTCTTCATCCTGGGCACTTCGGGGGATTGATCCATCCCAGGTTTCTGTAGGCTCTGAGGTGAATAATGCGACCAATGCGGGCAACAGGGAGCAGGCGTAGCAGGTGAGGTCATTTGTGAGCTGGCTCATCCTTCTCATTGAGGCATAGAGTCATACGACATGGAAACAGGCCCTTCGGCCCAACTTGCCCATGCCAACCAAGATGCCCCAATTTTCTTGAGAAAACCTTTCTTCAGATACAGCATGGAGACAGGCCCTTCGGCCCACTGCGCCTTCCCACCATTGATCACCGGTTCTCACTAGTTCTATGTCGTCCCACTTACTCATCCCCGCCCTACACGCTAAAGGCAATATTACAGTGGGCCAATTAGCCTACAAACCCGCATGTCTTTGGGATGTGGGAGGAAACCGGAGCACCCACATGGACACAGTGAGAACGTGCAAACTCCACACAGACAGCACCCGATGTGAGGATCAAACCCGGGTCTCTGGTGCTATGAGGCAGCAGCATTACCTGCTGTGCCACCTGATGCCCTATCTTGAACAACTTCTTGCCGTTGCCGATGCACAGTGGTGATGTGGACTGTTCTGCAGTTGACAAACACTCCTAGGTAATGCAGTGTGTAAAGTATTTGATGCATGGCTCTAGGTAATGGCAGAGGCATTGGTAAGGTAATGGCAGAGGCAAGGGCTCTGGGTAAGCCCATGGCAACTGCATCAGGGCCAAGTACATGCTCATTCCGACTGGCCTTGTCACGTACACACTTGGCATAATCATCCATCAGAAAACAAGTCTCAACAGTCGCACGTTCATGCCATGCCAACTGCAAGGTCTGTAAATGTACCTGGACGTGGGTTGGCACGAATTGAGCCAAGGCAAAGAAACTGAAATCAGTGGTGACTTTAGCAAAACGTAAAACGCTGGAGGAACATCAGGCAGCCAGTGAGAAGGGAGTGGACAGATGATGTTTCTCTGCAGATGCTGCCCAACCCACTGAGGTCAATGGACCAATGGTTCGATGGTTTTTTATTGTCACGTACGCACAGCACGGTGAAATTATTTTGCATAACCATAAATGCAAATTTGCCATCTTTCAGTGACGTTTACAAAGAAAACTACCAGTTCACAGTCCAAGTCGTGTTCACATGCGGGAAGTATTGCAGCGCCCCGGATCCAGGTGAGACCTAGGCTGCTGCAGGCCCGAGACCCGACGTCCCTCTCCTCGCCCCACCACCTCTGTGTCCCGGGGGTGCCTCCTGCAACCGACCTTGATGGCGCTGGAGGCAATACCCCTCTCCTACCGGCCCACTCCTCGCGTCCGTCGTCACCAGCGGCCCCCTCCTCCTCCACTCTCCGGTCTTTGGGGCTTGCGAGCTTCCCCCTGCAGGCAGCGGCCCATCGGGGCCTTCTCCGCAGCGGTGAACCAGGCCTGCCGCCACACGTGCCTCCAGCACTTTGCGTTTTGCTCAAGATTCCAGCATCTGTGGTTCCTTGTATCTGTCAGTTGCGACTTTGGTAGCCGTCGGCAAATGGTGTCCACCAACTCCAGGAGGATTAGCCACCATCTAACTGGGCACAATGAGCCATCCTGGCCACTGGTGTCCATGTCTGTCTTGGAAACCTTAACGGATTCCATTGCATCTAGTCCATTGAGTGGCTGGACATGCTGAATGCCGGATGTGGGTCCCAATTTAGTTCCATTTAGTTCATTGGCACGCGTACCGTGGTACAGTGAAAACAGATGTTGCGTGCTATCCAGCAGCCAATGATAGTACATAATTACAATCGAGCCATCCACAATGTACAGATATATAGGGAATAACGTTTACAAGCTTGAGTCTATGGCTGATCTCGGCCTCCTAATTCTATTTTCCTGCCTTCACCCCATTACACTTGACATCCGTTCTAATCAAGAATGTGTCTATCTCTGCCTTAAAAATGTCCACTGACTGCTTCCACAGCCACGTGGCAATGAGTTCCACTCATTAACTACCCTGTGACTAAAGAAGTTCCATCTCACCTACTTTCAAAAAGAGCGCCCTTTAATTCTGAGGCTATCACCTCTGATCCTAGACTCTCCGACTAGTGGAAAAATTATTTCCAAATCCACTCTGTCCAAGCCTTTCATTATTCTGTATGTGTCAATGAGGTCCCTCCTCAACCTTCTAAGGTTTAGTTCAAGATAACGGCCAATTTTGCTCCCTCTCCTCCCCTCACTTCCCTCCTTCGAGGCAAAGATGTGTGTCGAGCTGTGCTTCTTACATATGTTTCTGATGCAGATTCTGATATCTCCACTGAGCTCCCAGATCTCATTGTCCCTACAGCCTCCATGATGCAGGTCCACTCTGCAACTTGGAAACTAAAATGCAAAATTCACAAAGTTAGCTCCAAGCTTTATAGCGTACGCCAAACAAGCTCCCACCACTGCTCGGCTGTGAACAGTGCTTTCACAGTCAGGAAGCCGGCTGCTGGGTGCAGCAGTTGTTTACAGACTCGTCTGCAGAACCCTCAGCCCCCTCTAATGCCACTGTGGTCTTGCCCTTCTCTCACCGTCCAATTTCCATGGATGCTCGAGAAACACTCGCAAAATGAGCAGAAATTTAAAACTTTTGTGTAACTTCTTCACTGTTTGTTATTAAGATGTTGAAGTTGCAACTCTCCTCTCATAAGGGGTCTCCAAGATGGAGGCAGATTCAACTGGAGGGTCAGAGGTCACTTCCTGCTGTATGCCAACCCTTCAATGAATTGAAAAATGTGAACGCAAATTTGCTAAGTCCACCTCACAAACACCTGGAGACCCATTTGGAGATGCCTGCCAAAGATTAATCAGCCGCATATGCAAGGAACTGCAGATGTTGTAATCTTGGAGGGATATTGTCCAAACGCGGGCATGTATGACTAGTGTAGCTGGGACATGTTGGCCAGCGTGTGCAAGTTGGGCCGATGGGCCTGTTTCCACACTGTATCACTCTATGACTCTATAGTACAAAGTGCTGGAGGAACTCAGTGGTCAGGCAGCATCTCTGAAAGACATAGCTTGGCAACATTTCAGGTTAGAAAAATCCTGAGCTGACACATTGCCTCATCCATGTCCTCGGGAGATGCTGCCTGACCCGCTGGGTTAATCCAGCACTTTGTGTTCCATCTTGGTCAAGCCGCAGCCTAATATAATCATCCTCATAAAACCATGTCTTACTGAAGACATGCCAGGCTCCATCCCAGTCCCTGGCACATTGGAGAGGGTGATATGCAGAGCGGAATAGCTATGGGGTGGCCCTAACAACAGTGGATGGAGAGAGGATTCAGGGCTACGAGACAGGCTGAGTGAACAGCGGAGAGGGAGGGGGAGTAAAATGGACCTTTATCTTGAACTAAACCTTAGAAGGTTGAGGGTGAACCCCATTAAAACTTACTTGGCAGATGGAATGTGTGTGAAAATGTCGACTCGTCCACTTTGTCAGAAAACATAAAAGGACAGAGTTCAGAGCAACCAGGATACTCTTGTACCTGAATCAGTGGGAGGAAAATGGCCCTTAATGTGCAGGGACTGGATACAAAAGTGGGATAACATGGAACTAGAGTGATTAAATCTCAGCGTGGACTCGGGCCGAAGGGCCTGTTTCCTTGATGTATCTCTAAACTAAACATGACATGCAGGTTAAGCAAGAAAAATTATATGTTGGCTTCATTGCAAAAGGGTTTCAGTACTGGAGTACAGACAAACTTACTGGAATACAGTAGTTGATGGTCGCAGTTAAACTGCATGGAGAATAGTGTCTGAAGAAGGGTTATCCAAAAATATCATCTACTACTTTTCTCCGGAGATGCTGCCCGACCTGCTGATTACTCCAGCATTTTGTGTCTATCTTCGGTGTAAAACATCATCTGCAGTTCCTCCCTACACATGTGAAATATTGTGTACAGGGTTCGTTCCCTGTAACTAAATAACGATTCACTTGTGATAGAGGGATTTCTGTGAATGTTTACAAGGTTGATTGGTCTTTGGTCTTTGGCAGGTTGAGGGAGAACCTCATTAAAACTTACTTGGCAGATGGAAGATGTGGAAAAATGTTGACTCGTCCACTTTTTCAGAAAACATAAAAGGACGGAGTTCTTTTAAAATGGAGAGAGACCATTAATTGGTCTTTGGCAGGTTTGGGGAGAGTTTAAGGCTTGTACTCTTCGGAGTTTGGAAGAATGAGAGTTGACGTCATTAAAATGTTTACTATTTTGAAGGGGTTTGTCAGGGTGGGTATCGAGTTACTTTCCCTTGGCTGAGGGGTTTGCAGTGGGGGTCACAGTTTCCCCAAATAAGTGACTGGCAGTTCATGGCTGAGGTGAGAAGACATTTCTTCACCCAAGGATAGTGAATATTTGGCATTCTTGGCCCATTCATTTTATAGTTTAGTTTAGAAGCACAGCGCGCATCGGTAGAGTTGCTGCCTAAAGGGCCTGTCCCACTTGGACAACCTAAACCACGAGTTTAGAAGACCCTAGACGAGTTGAAACAAATGTCACGGTCGTGTTGACTCACCGAAGTATAAGACCTCCTACGACTATGTCTACGACCTCCTACGACCCCCCTCGACCTCAGTCTTCCACGCCTAAGACCAACTACGACCAGCTTCGAGTGCAAAATGATCACATGATAAAATGATGTCATGTTTGCATTTTGTTCCTCGGGCCAGTTACCGTCCTACGACTACCATCGCGACCTACTACTACCTATCTATGACCTACCTACGAGTAGAAAGTATCCATTTTTTCCATGCTGACCATTCTTTAACTTGTGGACATTTTTTATTAGGCTGGAAAAAACTCCGAGACCTACTTGAGGCCACGGGTACATGGATACCACTCACGAGCTTGAGGAAGCATTACGAAGACCTCCTACGACCTCCTATGACCTCGTGACAACTATGCTGTGAGTATGAGTCAAGGGCAAACTCGGCAGAGGTCGCCAATTAGGTCGTGAAAGTCTGACAGGGGCTTTACGGTGCCAGAGACCTGCGTTCAATCCTGAGCTCCGGTGCTGTCTGTATGGTGTTCGTATGTTCTCCCGGTGACCACGTGGGTTTTCTCCAGGAGCCACTGTTTCCACCCACACTCCAAAGACGTGCAGGTTTGTCGGTTAATTGGCTTTGGTAAAATTGTAACTTGTCCCTCATGTCGTAAGATACTGCCAGCTTACGGGGTGATTGCTGGTCAGCGAGGACTCAGTGGGCTGAAGGGCCTGTTCCACACTGTAAGTCTAAAGTCTAAAGTATAGGAATCTGAAGATTATAGCGTCCATGTTCAGTAACATCTTCTTCCCAACCACCACGAGGCCATTCAACAACACAAACTCCAACTAAACTATGAATTACCACCTGCCTGGGCTGCATTAGGGACTTTCAGCTTTGTTGGGTTATTTTGCACTATATTGGATTTTTTATTTATTCAACTTTTTTTCACTATTTGTTTCATCATATTTACAAAGGTATTCTGCTGCTGGTACAAGTATGAATTTCATAGCTCCATTTTGGTGCATATAACAATAAAACATTCTCGACTCTTGCCTGCAGGTTCCCCATGGCAGTGTCCTAAGGCCAACCAGCTTCAGTGTCCTAAGGCCAACCCTACAAGTCAGATGTGGGGATATTCACCGATGATTGTGCAATGTCCGATTCCACAGAATTCCTCGGAAAATGAGACAGTTGATGGCAGCATGCAGTAAGATAGCATGCAGTAATATCAAGTCAGGAGCAGAATTTGGCCATTTGGCCCATTGAGTATACGCTGCCATACGATCATGGTTGACTACCCAGGGCCTCGCGGGTGGAAGCCTGGGTCAGGAGAAGCAGCCGATGGGGCCCAGGTCGACACCATGGAGGCATGAGGTGGGACGTCGACAGCGGTGAGGCCTTGGAAGCGGCAGCGATGAAGCCTCGCGACGATGGTGTCTCGGCGGTGGTGAAGACTTGCGGCGGCCATGGTCGGCAGTCAATGAGTGTGTGGAGGACCACCGTGAGGGGGAGGGGAAGAACAATGGAGAGTCCGGCGCGAGGGGGGGGGGGGACGTATTGAGGGCGGTGGGGGGAGAACAACGGACATTGTGGGGGACAGGGGACAAACAATAATGGGGACCTGGCGTGGGGGAGCTGTTGTGGAGGGGACAACAGAAGGGGGAGTCAGCATGCTTTGTTACTCCACCCTACTATATTTACATGTCTGTTGTGCTGCTGCATGTACGAATGTCAGGACATCTGACGATAAAAGACTCGTGGCTTTTGACTGGGCACACGTCAGTAATCAATGGACTGCTTCTCATGACATTAACTTCACAGCTCCTTCAGTCGGTTCAGTCCTTCCGCCAACAGGCCTCAGTGCTTTTCCTCACACAGGGACCAACCACAGGAGAGCTAAAGACAATTTATTTAAGCACATCTGCTTTTCCTTCATTTGCGGTTAGTGAACTGTGCTGCCACTTGCGAGAGAATATATCTGTCTCCTTTCTATTCTGAGTCAGGCAGTTAAGAAAACTCCAACCCCAGGGCTAATTTTAGGCACTGTGATGGCTGGCAGCTGCACCTAATTGTTCCTGCTTTTCCCCCGCCCCGCTCTCAATGGTTACCAGAGGTTCTTGTGCGTTGGTGTTATTGACAAACGCAAATCGAGGTTGATTTGTATCGATGCAAGGATTTTTTTTTCCTCTAAGGAAGGGGAAATGAGCCGGCAAAATGAGCTTCATTCTAACGTACCCCTGGGAGTCTGTGCGGTTTAGAGCTGGAATCGGCAAACTCGCTCGACTCGCGTTGCTCAGGCCTTGAGCAGCCGGCAAGCTGACGGACTGGGAGTAGTTGTTTTCCTGCAGACCTGGGCAATGGCTGATGAAGTCTGGGTGGCCCCCTGCTGAAGAGCATCCAATGAACATGCTTCCAATTAGAAAGCTGTGGTTTCCCAGAGTGTATAGTGGCACAGCACTTGTTGATATTGGAAATTAGTTCTCGATTCCTGTTTCATTCAGTAACTTATTCATACTCCATTTAGATACACAGACTCACGTCCAATTGGTTTACCCTGAACATGCCCCAATAATCCACTGCCGTTTTTTTTTTCAAGCAATTACATCCAGTTTGTCCATATTGATCATATTTCTAGGTTTTATTTAATGTGCACTGTTTACTCTCGGTATATAAATAGTAACATTCTTTCAAAAATAGACTAAAAAACATAACTGTTTCTCTTACCTCAAAAGGATATTTGGTCTGTGTAAGTATTGAGCTCATCAGGCTAAGTGGGACATGTATAAATGGCTAGAGTGTCTTCTCAGCCTCAGCGTACCTGATACTGATTTGGAAATGGATCAAGATTGAGGTTAATATTAGCAGCAAACAATCTATTTACTCAGAAACAGAGACCATTTCAACAGGATATGGGAGCAAACCATCAACAGGGTGTTATATCAGTCAGAACGCCGGCCAAGACTGACAAGGGGCGAGTAACAGATAGACACAAAAAGCTGGAGTAACTCAGCAGGACAGGAAGCATCTCTGGAGAGAAGGAATGGGTGACGTTTCATGTCGAGAGACCCTTCTTCAGACTAGTAGTCTCAAAAAGGGCCTCGACCGGAAATGTCACCCATTCCTTCTCTCCAGAGATGCTTCCTGTCCTGCTGAGTTACTCCAGCTTTTTGTGTCTATCTTCGATTTAAACCAGCATCTGCAGTTCCTTCGTACACAAGCAGCAAGCAACAGTTCTGGTCAATGAACATGTCCAATATGGGAGACTCTCACACCTGCCCTTCACCTCCTATGAAGTTATCCGTGTTTTCCTTCACCACTGATCTGAAGCTTAACCGGACCCTTGGACTATCCTTGATCAGACGTTGCTTTCTTTACCTTGCACTAAACGTTATTCCCATATCATGTATCTATACGCTGTAAATGGTGCTGACTGGATAGCACGCAACAAAAGCTTTTCACTGTACCTTGGTACACGTTACAAACTAAAGTGAACTGAACAGGACCAGTGGCATAAATACCATGGCTATGAGCAGGCCAGAGGCCTGGTGTCCAATGCTGAGTGCCTCACCAGTGCCTCATAGCTTTAAGGTGAGAGGAGGTGTGTAGGGGTCTTCTTTTAATGCTGAGGGTGGTGAGAGTCTGGAATGTGCTGCCAGGGTTAGTGGTTGAGGCAGATAGCATATTGGCACTTTGGCTTTTGGATAGGCATATGGACATGCAGGGAATGGAGCAATATAGTTTATGTGCAGGTAGATAAGAGATTGTCTTGGCATTATGCATGGCACTGACATTATGGGCCAAAGGGCCAGTCCTTGTACTTGTGCTGTACTGTTCAATGTTCTGTATTCTCTCTGCTCTATGCTTAACCATTGACACCCCAAAGCCTTTCCACTATCTACAAGGTACGAGTCAGGAGCACGACTTGCCTAATGAGTGTCGCACCCAGAGGAAGCTTGACGGAATCCAAGTTAAGGCAATTTGTTTGATCATCATCCCTTCCACCCCCTATATATTCAATCTATCCACCACAAAAGTAGCTGTAACAGTGGAAGAGAAAATATATGGAGGCTGGCAGGTGGTAGAGCTGCTGCCTCACAGCTCCAGAGACACAGGTTCGATCCTGATCTCAGCTGCCATCTGTGTGGAGTTCGCATGTCCTCCCTGTGACCATGTGGGTTTTCTCCAGATGCTCTGGTTACCTCCCAAAGACACGCAGTTTTGTAGGTAAATTGACCTCTGTAAATTGCCTGTTGGGATTTGATGAGAAAGTGGAAAAACAGAGCATGGATTCGATGGGCTGAAGAGGCTGTTTCCATGCTGTATCTCTAAACCGAATCAAGTTGTAGTCAGTGGCGCAGCTGGTAGAGCCAATGCCCCATAGTGCCAGAAACCCAGGTTCGATCAATAGTGAGCATGGACTCGATGGGTCGAAGGGCCTGTTTCCATACATCTCTAAACTAATTGCAAGACACATTGTACTAGATGTCATAATGGAGAACCTGCAAGTTGATTTTATTTCGGAATCACGTGAGTGACTACGTGAAGACCCCGTCCAACACGCATTAGCATTCATTCTTTGCACCCTTGATGAACGGGAGTTCAAGGCGCTCCCGCTACAATTTGAAAGTCGAGCCGACAGGTAAGTGTTTTTACCGTGGCCGTGTGTATTTTCTCTGTGGTCTGCTTTGTGTTCCAGGAAGAATGAGCAAGACCAGAGGAAAGAAATGTGTAGCTCGCCCCCATTCGTCTCCCGTTGAGGAGCGTTCTTTGGAGGGGGGCAAGAGGCGGCAGGATTGACTACCGAGCCCAGCCCAGCATCGCTAGTGCAGCCTGAGCAGCGGGCTGGAGGTACCTGCAGCCAGAACGGGCGGTAGTATCCGACGATTTGGATGAAGATGCCTCACCGCTCGAGAGCGGCACAGGCAGCCGCCTAAGCCGAATGGAATGGCTTATGAAGCAATTGCTCCAGTGAGATCTGCTGAGCGAGCAGCAGCAGACTCGCCAAGGGAGCTCAGGCACTCCCGCAGTGTCCTTTACGGCACTGGCCATTGCTTCACCTTCTATTGAACGCAGCATTGGCGACCAGGTCTGGGCTGGTCAAGAAGAGGGGTCGTTGGCTGAAGATGTCCGGAGTACGCAGGGTGTACAGGATCAGGAAGAGCTGCTGGGTGTGGTCAACTGCTATGTAGTCATTCCACAAGCGGGTCGGCATTTAGAGCCAAAACCTGCAGCCAGCATTAACCACCTGTCCTAAAAACCCCTACAAGAACGGGTGGTCAATGAGGCTCTTGAATTATATACAGCCCCAGAAAATTGTACATCATTGAATGTACCAGCTGTAAACGGCCAAATTTGGGGACATTTGGGGCAGAACATCAGGAACCTGGAGTTGAAGCTCCAGAAAACCCTAAAACTCCTGACAGCAGGAATAACATCATATGCTCGGTCCATAGATGGTGTGGACATCACCACAAATCAGCAAGATACATTAGCTCTGCTGTGCACCACTCAATATGAGATTAACAATTTACGGAAGGAAATCATCAAGCCTGCGCTCAACCCTAAGTTTGCAGGACTTTGCAAAACACCGGGTTCAGAACCTCCAATTCTGCTCTTTGGAAAGGACCTTCCAAAAAAGGTGAAAGACCTGGAGGAAGAGTCCAAGACCTTTGGTCTCATGAGGGCAGGTTTGAGACCGAGCAGACCTAACAAATCCAGGCGGCAATACCCCACGGCGTCCACCAGTCGTCGGCTACCATATGGGACTGGTGAAAGCTCGGGGTCCGCAAACATTCCCCGTAAGCCTTTTTTAGGCCAGGGCCCAGAGCGGACCCCATGGAAAATGCGCCAACCCAACATCAACATCAACAGTAACATCAACAGCAGCCTTCTACAGCCCAGCAGACACCTCATCATCCAGCGAAGAGGCAGAATAAGCACCAGTAACCATGGAGGAAGGTGGGTCTGGTTTCTCTCAACATATGAGCAGTAGGGGCTCTATACTAGCAGGGGGAGATTGCTCTTGTTTTTGGATACATGGGAGTCTATCACTAATGACAAATATATACTCAGCAGCATTCATGGCTATAAAATTGACTTTGTTCATGAAAACATGCTGCCAGTTCAGCATATACCCCAAAGGGTATTCACCCTCTCTGTAAAAGAGAAACAAGAGGGTCAAGCTGAACTGATGAGGCTACTAGCAAAAGGTGTCATTGAAAGAACAAAACATGAACCTTTGGAATTTGTGTCTAATATTCTCACTGAAACTAAAAAAGATGGTGGATGTCGCATCATCATTGACTTAACTTCTTTAAATGAAACTGTTAAGTATATACAGTTCAAGATGGAAACTTTTGAAACAGCCAGACAATTGATTTCTAGAGGGTACTTTCTGGCAAGCATTGATTTAAAAGATGCCTACTACTCAGTACCCAATCACAAGGAGCATCGTAAATACCTAAAGTTTATCTGGATGAAACAGCTATGGCAATTTAAAGCCTTACCAAATGGGCTAACCTCAGCTCCAAGGTTGTTCACAAAAATCTTAAAACCTGCTTTGGCATTATTGAGGAAACAAAAGCATATAGTCATGGCGTACTTAGACGACATTTTAATAGTAGGGAAAACCTTAGAGACTGCCATTTTGGCAGTAGCAGCCACCAAACGTTTGTTTGAAACTTTGGGGTTTGTCATACATCCAGATAAATCCAATTTGACACCGTCCGCAACCATGGACTATCTTGGATTTATGATTGACACTATTTGCATGATTATAACTCTGCCGAAGGGCAAAGCATCAGAGTTGGCACAATCATGCAACGAACTAATGGTTAATCATCAGCCAACCATACGGCAGGTAGCTAGTGTCATTGGGAAAATGGTAGCAGCCTTTCCAGCTGTACAATTTGGGCCTTTGCACTATCAAAATTTACAAAGAGCAAAAGTGCACGCACTAAAGAAAAACTCAGGTCACTTTGACCGACCTATGAATTTAACTGCTGAATCCATTCCAGAGTTACAATGGTGGACAAGGCTTAGTTCCAGTCCCATAATAATCACCCACCCAGTACCCATTCAAACGGATGCCAGTGCTTTGGGCTGGGGAGCAACTAACATGCAATCCAGCACAGGGGGCAGATGGACTAATTTTGAATCATCTTGCCTACAGACACGGGGTATTAACTACCTAGAAATGTTGGGTGCATTTTATGGTTTAAAAGCATATTCATCTAATACGCATCACGCACATGTCCGGTTGCAATTAGATAATACCATGGTGGTGGCTTATATCAACCACATGGGTGGTGTAAAGTCGATATCATGTGACAATTTGGTCAACCTAATCTGGCAATGGTGTGTCGAAAGACATATTTGGTTATCAGCAACTTACCTACCAGGTAAGCAAAATACAGTGGCAGACACCAGGTAATGCAAATTTAACGATAACATCGAATGGATGTTAAATCCCAAAGTATTTGCTGAAATTACAAAGCAATATGGCACACCAGATATCGATCTATTTGCATCTAGGCTGAATCACCAGGTACCAACGTATGTCACTTGGGAACCAGACCCTGAGGCAGCAGCAGTTGATGCATTCATGTTGCATTGGGGGAAAATGTTCTTCTATGCTTTTCATCCCTTCTGCCTCATCAGCCGGGTATTACGCAAGATTCAATTGGATTCCGCTTCAGGAATCTTGATAATACCTGACTGGCCTACACAGCCATGGTTCCCAGTGGCCCTCGACATGGCTGTCAAAACACCGTTGGAATTCCCCAGCAGTCCAGTATTATTAATCCACCCAGTGTCAGGCATTAGTCACCCGTGCCATGACAGAGTCAATCTCCTGGCTTGCAGATTCTAAAAAGACCTCTACTGGGCCTGGGACTGTCTGAGGACGCCATCAACATGATGACCCGCATCCCACCGGGAGTCCACCAGGAGACAATACCTGACCAACATAAGGAGGTGGGAATGGTATTGCTCCAAAACAGGAACTACCTACACAACAGCAACAGCTACTAGTGTTGTGGAGTTCCTGGTTGGATTACATCGAGATGGACTCAGCTACAGCACCATCAATACAGCCAGGAGTGCGTTGTCAGCTTATTTTGTTCCAGCAGCAGGACAACAGGCTTTGGGGTCCCATCCACTGGTGGTCAAAATCATGAGGCGTATTTTTAGCACTAATTCCCCCAGACCAAAGTACACTCAGATCTGGGATGTCAGCATTGTGCTGACATACCTTAGGGGATGGCCACTCACGCTGGAACAACTTACCCTGAAATCAGTCATGCTCATGGCACTAGTGTCAGCACAAAGGGTACAGTCCCTCCACCTTCTGAGGCTGGAGTACTTGGACTGTATCACATTCCATATTCAGGGTCTGGTCAAACAAACTAGACCAGTAACCATGCCTCTAATCATGGAGTTCCGGGCATATTCATCTGACCCACGGCTGTGTCCCAAGACCCATCTCACCATATACATAGACACAACACACAACTTAAGAGGGAGAGAAAAAGCCTTATGGATAAGCCACAAGAAGCCTCATGGTCAGGTGACGAGCCAAACCATTTCAAGGTGGCTCAAGCAGGTGCTTAAGTCCGCGGGAATCAACACTAATGTTTACAAATCTCACTCCACCAGGGCTGCATCCACGTCGGCGGCTAGGCGAATGGACGTGCCTATGGACCACATTCTGGCAAGAGCAGGATGGTCCTCGGAAAGAACTTTCCAAAGGTTTTATAATAAGCCGCTGGCGGAACCTGCTACATTTGCAGACAGAATTTTAGACTCTGCAGATAATATTTAATTTAAGCCCGGGGGAGCTCTCTGTTTTTTGTTGTTATTAATAAACTTTTTTTGTTCACAAACAGGTTATTGTTGGCTGTGTTAACATACTTCCTCCCTCAAAGGTCTTCAGACAGTGAGTGAAGCATGAGCTGGTACACGGTTCGGAACCACAGAGCTTTGAAGTCTTCACGTAGCCACTCACGTGACTCCGAAATAAAATAGTAAGATTAAATGAGAACTTACCAGTTCGAAGTTTGATCTGTATTTTATGAGGAGTTACGATGAGGGATTACGTGCCCTCCGCTCCCACCCTCTATTATACGGATCAACGTAATTAAGTTCTTATTTCTTTACTATATTTATTTCAATTGTTGTGTTTTTTCTGTGAATCCACACCGCTGCTTTGAAGAATGTCGTGCATGCGTGCTGGACGGGGTCTTCACGTAATCCCTCATCGTAACTCCTCATAAAATACAGATCAAACTTCGAACTGGTAAGTTCTCATTTAATCTTACTATTTTGATTGTTTTGTGCAATGAGAAAGGGCTAATTAAGGAGTATTTAAGGATCAGAGATGATTATAATGATCATAGAGTGATACAGTATGGATACAGGCCCTTCGGCCCAACTTGCCCACACCGACCAACATATCCCAGATACCCTAATCCTACCTGCCAGCATTGTATCTGGCAGTGATAACAGTATCATTATATGATACAATTTTAGATAAAGATTTGACCTTTTTAATTTAATCTAAATCCAGAATTTTAAACCTGAATTAATCTAACTGTACAGGCCCGTGGTTAAGGTAGATTGGGAAAAAAATATTTAAAAAGTATGAGTACACATTAAAAAGTGATTTGAAGAATTAATAAATGAATTATATATAAAATATTCATCCCTTTTAGGCAAAAAAATGGAAAATTGGTCCATCCATGGATATCAAGAGAAGTTAAAGATAATGCCAGTTTTTAGTTTTTTAGTTTCAGTTTTACAGATACAGTACAGATCCCTTACAGGCCCTTTGGTCACCGAGTCCGCGCCGACCAACGATCCCAACACATTAACACTATCCTACACAGACTTGGGCCAATTTACATTTATACCAAGCCAATTAGCCTACAAACCTGGACGTCTTTGGAGTGTGGGAGGAAACCGGAGGTCTCAGAGAAAACCCACGCGGTCACGGTGAGAACGTACAAACTTCTTACAGACAGCGTGCGTAGTCGGGATCGAACCCTGGTCTCTGGCGCTGTGAGGCAGCAACTCTACCGCTGCGCCGCCGTGCCTCTCTTCTGCAGCAGAGTTCAAAGGAGAAGAAGAGTTGCCAAAGAAAGTAGTGCACTTGAAGAGTTGGAAGCGTTTTTAACTCAGCGGAGGAGGGCAGAGCACTGACAAGGAAAGGGAACGTCGAACATAAGACCAGGGAATTAAGACACACAAACACAAATTATATGGATGTGTAGGAGGGAACTGCAGATGCTGGTTTACACCGAAGATACACACAAAATGTTCGAGTAACTCAGCGGGACAGGCAGCATCTCTGGATAGAAGGAATGGGGGACATTTTGGATACGTCAAAAAGTCTACTTTTGTAAGAAAGTCTACAGATATATAAAGGGGAAAGGTTTAGCATGCATTACTATGGATCCCTTACAGACTGAACATGTTATATTGGAGAATGAAGAACTGGCAAAAAATGTTGTAAACACATCTTTTATGTTTGTCTTCATAAAATAAGATCCTGTGATCATAAGATCCTAAGACATGTGAGCAGAATTAGGCAATTCGCCCTATTGAGTCTGCTCTACTATTAAATAATGGCTGATCTATTTTTCATTCTCAACTCCATTCCCCTGCCATCTCCCCGTAACCTTTGAGGCTCTAACTAATCAAGAACCTATCAACCTCCACTTTGAAAATACCCAATGACTTGGACTCCACTGGCATCTGTAGCAATGAATTCCACAGATTCACCACCCTATGGCGAAAGAAATTCCTCCTCATCTCCATTGCAAAGGGACGTCCTTTTACAAGAATATCCTGGTCATAGCGGAGGAACTGAATAAGCAAGTGCTCATAGAAATTTGAACAGGTGAAAAAAACACTATTAGAGAAGGGAGTGGTACTAAGAGTTGATGAAGCCCGAGCACATGATGAACTGCATCTAAATCTTTGAACGAGATGTTGATGGAGATCGTGAGCGCACTGATGGTCATCTTCCCGAATTCCAGTTCAGTCTGAAGAAGGCTCTCGACCCGAAACGTTACCCATTCCTTCTCTCCAGGGATGCTGCCTGTCCCGCTGAGTCACTCCAGCATTTTGTGTCTATTCCCGAATTCCATAGTTTATTCCCATGTTTTGGAAGAGAGCAACCATAGTCCCAATCCTTAAGATTGGAGGAAGAGAGAATGCATGACAGACCAGTTAACTCAACATCAGTAGCAGGTAAAATGCTGGAAACTATTACCATAGAAGTGGTTGCAAGGCACTTGAAAAATAATAACAATATTGGGCAAAGTCAACTGGGATTTATGACTTGGAAATCATATTTGGCAAATCTGTTGGTGTAATTTGAAGTAGCAATTGGCAGAAGGGCTCAGGTGAACGAGAGGTGATGGTATTTGGACTTTAGAAGATATTATAAAAATTTCATGTGTCATGTAATTTGTGTTTTTATGACTGTTGGCAGATCAATTTTGCTCTTGGGATAAATAAAGTTCTATTGTATCGTATCATATTATTAAATAAAATGAGACCAACCAGGTTGTAGGGCAGTAATATATAGACAATCCCCGACGTATGTAATAGGCGACTAACGAAAACTCACACTTACCTAAACAATTCTCTAAGTCCACTGCTTTATTTCCACGTTGCATGACTCGGTACTACCATCACATGTTGCCATTGCAACAAGCCAGTACCCTGTTCACATGGATGCTTCCCCCATGGTCTCCACATTGGAGTTCCCCCCGTGGTCTCTATGTCAGAGATCCCCTGTGCTCTCCATGTTGAAGCTCCCCCAAGGTCTCCACATTGGAGCTCCCCCAAGGTCTCCACATTGGAGCTACCTCATGGTCTCCAGGTCGGAGCTCCCCTGTGGTCTCCAAATCAAAGCTCCCAGAGGAGGTAGTGGAGGCAGGTACTTTCATAATGTTTAAAAAATATTTGGACAGGAACATGGATTGGAGAGGTTTAGAGGGATATGGGCCAAATGCAGGCAGGTGTGACTAGTGTAGCTGGGGTATGTAGGTCAGCGTAGGCCTGTTTCCACACTCTATGACTCTTTGACTCTCTATCTGCCCCTGCTGCACCACACCCTCCCACAATAAAGATTCTCTCTGAGACCCTGGAAGGTGCCAACCACCTCTTTGGCACCAGTGCTCAGTGAAACACAGTGTGTCATTACTGCCTTTGTCTGACGCATGAAAAGGATTTTGGAAGACACAACGGAATGTGATGTCCATAGACCATCTGACCCATTGAAATAATGATCAACAGATTCCTCACACTACCTAGAGC
Organism: Raja brachyura; assembly: GCA_963514005.1. Next base: position 12,668,022 of record OY740806.1, read on the forward strand.
CGCACGCCCTCGCCTGCAGAGAACCATCAGTGGAGAAGAGATCATCAGAGGACAGAGAAGCAGAGAGTGGCCCTGAGAACATCTCCTCAGTTGAGGTGCTCTTGCTACAAGTGACCTTCGACTTCATGCCTAACCGTGGGCAATAGTCTGACGAGACCATCTAGCAGCTGCGAATAACAAGCCCTCTGGAGCAGACAAAACCCCACCAGAAGCACTAAAACCTGGCAGAGAAATATGACTGGAGCAAGCTCATGACCTCACCTCCTTCATTTGGGAAGAGGGGAGATGCCAAGGGGCTCTCAGCGGTATTGTAAGCCCCGGCACAATACAGTAACACAGTCTCCAGGCATGATTAACAGGGGAAATATCTAATCCTCTCTGCCCTGGCCAAGTTTATGGTCATTACTTTAAGGAGCCATGAATGTCAGGTCCTGTGGTTTGCGGGTGTAAGTAGGAATAAATTGATCCCAATTATGAATCAAAAAATGTGGAAAGTTAAATTCAAACTGGTTAAAGGAAGAAACGAAGAACTGCAGATGCTGGTTTATACCAATGTTAGACACAAAGTGCTGGAGTAAGTCGACGGGTCAGGCAACATCTCAGGAGAAAAAAGGTCTGAAATTTCATTTCATTTTCATTTCAGACTGAAAGTAGAGGCTGGGGGGCAGGGGGCAGGGGGAATCAAGAGCAGGAAGCAGGAGAAAACCAGGACCAAACAAGGTCAACCTTATATGACCTCAGGCAGAACGGTGCCCATTGTTGGCCAGGGAAGGTGTGATCTCAAGGGGGAAACAATGTGGAGAAGTGTGGAACAGGTAAAGTGGGTAGGGTCGAGGAAGAGGGCAAGGGGGGAGTGTAGAGGGGAGAATGGTAAGTAGAAGTTACTTAAATTTAGAGAATTCTCTGTTCATACCGCTGGGTTATAAGCTCCCCAAGCTAAATAGGAGGGTGGAACTGAGAAAATGGTGGCCCTGATGGATTGGCACGAAGTTTTGAAGAGAAGGTATTGGGAACATTGTCAGCGTGATTGAAAGGACAGATGCCAAGAATGGTTGCATTATGAAGATCGTCAGTTCCAAAAGTCATATTCTGATGTAAGGTTTAGTTTAGTTTAGTTTGGAGATACAGCACAGAAACAGCCCCATCAGCCTATTAAATGCATGCCGACCATCGATCACCTGTTCACACCAGTTCTATGTTATCCCACTAAGGTGTTCTTATTAATGTTAACGGGCTGTCCCACTTGGGCAACCTAATTGGCGAGTTTAGAAGAGTTTTAAAAAATGACATGTTGAAGACCTCCTTCGACCTCCTTCGACTATGATGAAGACCAGCTTCGACTAGTTACGACTATCTTCTGGAAAATAGTGGAGAATAAAGACGACCTCCTCCGATCTTCTTCGACCTCCCTTCGACTATGATGAAGACTATCTACGACTTCCTTCGACTACCTTCGACTACCCTCGATTACCTACGACTAACATGGCGACCTACTACGACTAAACCTACGAGTAAAAAAAGTATCGATTTTTTCCATGGAGACCTTTTTTTACTCGTGGGCATTTTTTAACATATTTTAAAAACGGCGCGACTTAGCTGAGACCTCGAGTACACGGGGTCCATTCTCGAGCATGAAGGAGAGTTACGAAGACCTCCTATGACCTCATGTCGACCATGCTGCGAGTATGAGTTGGGGACAAACATGCCAGAACTCGCGGATTAGATGGCCCAAGTGGGACAGGGCCTTTAATTTTGTCCCTCTCATCACCGATTGCTTTCACACATTTCATCTACGTTTTTTATGTTCAGCTTTCCGACTTGAATTTGTACCAACAGCTGTGTATTCAGCGTCACATATTTCCCCTGAACCCCACTTGGCAAGTAGACCGTCGTTTGTGCCAAGCTTGTCCTCAGTTTCCGGACTAGAATATGTGATGTGTTGGTCTGTTGGATTGCAGTTCTGAGAATCAGTTCATAGTACCGGGTCATGAACTGAGACGTTCTCTTAAATTACATTTTGCCGTAGTTCAGTCTAATATTGAAGAGTTAATGTCAATTTATTTGCTCTGAGTGCTGAACCGCTAATCACTATGCAGTCTTTCCAATTAATCACATAAATTAAAGATTACAATATCAACTCAAGTTTTGAAACAAGTATGGGTAATATCCAGATTTATGAACTCTGCAAGGATCACAAGCACAGAATATAATTTTTAGATCATAAATGTCACAGCATGCAAATTATCACTTTTCTTCAATGAGCTGTTAAATGTACTGTAAAAAGGAAAGTCAACTTACTAAGGAGAAATGGTTTATGCAGAAAAATACATAGAGCGCTGGAGTAACTCAGCGGGATAGGCTGTATCACTGGAGAACATGGATAGGTGACGTTACAGATCTGGATCCTTCTGCAGATTTATCAAATCTGAACGGACTCAAAACGTCACCCGCCCATGTTCACCAGAGTTGTTAGTCTCGTTGAGTTACTCAAGCACTTTGTGTCTTTTTTTGTAAACCAACATCTGCAATTCCTTGTTTCAATATTAAAATTGTTGCCTAAAATGGTCACTCAGTAAGAAATAAAAGATGCCTCAATAATATAAACTAGCATCTATCCTAATGAGATTTGAGGAAAATGTCACTTATACTGTGAGAATCATTGGACATTCTGGATAATTGGTATTGAAGCCATGTAGATATTCTGGTTGTTGCATACTCTGCACATTGGAGAGTCCAGGCAATCAGTTTTGGGGTTATAACATGCTTGTTATTGAATATTCTATACCTTGAGTGCTCCAGGCTCTCGGTTTTAAGGTTATCTCAAGATTGCTAGACAAAAGACAATAGACAATAGACAATAGACAATAGGTGCAGGAGTAGGCCATTTGGCCCTTCGAGCCAGCACCGCCATTCAATGTGATCGTGGCTGATCATCCCCAATCAGTACCCCGTTCCTGCCTTTTCCCTATATCCCCTGACTCCGCTATTTTTAAGAGCCCTATCTAGTTCTCTCTTGAAAGCATCCAGAGAACCTGCCTCCACTGCCCTCTGAGGCAGAGAATTCCACATACTCACCACGCTCTGTGAGAAAAAGTGTTTCCTCATCTCCGTTCTAAATGGTGTACTCCTTATTCTTAAACTGTGGCCCCTGGTTCTGGACTCCTCCAACATCAGGAACATGTTTCCTGCCTCTAGCGTGTCCAAACCCTTAACAATCTTATATGTTTCAATGAGATCCCCTCTCATCCTTCTAAACTCCAGCATGTACAAGCCCAGCTGCTCCATTCTCTCAGCATATGACAGTCCCGCCATTCCGGGAATTAACCTTGTAAACCTACGCTGCACTCCCTCAATAGCAAGAATGTCCTTCCTCAAATTAGGGGATCAAAACTGCACACAATACTCCAGGTGTGGTCTCACTAGGGCTCTATACAACTGCAGCAGGACCTGTTTACTCCTATATTTGATTCCTCTTGTTATAAAGGCCAACATGCCATTCGCTTTCTTCACTGCCTGCTGTACCTGCATGCTTACTTTCATAGACTGATGTACAAGGACCCCCAGATCCCGTTGTACTTCCCCTTATCCCAACTTTATGCCATTTAGATAGTAATCTGCCTTCCTGTTTTTGCTACCAAAGTGGATAACCTCACATTTATCCGCATTAAACTTCATCTGCCATACATCTGCCCACTCCCCCAACCTGTCCAAGTCACCCTGCATTCTCATAGCATCCTCCTCACAGTTCACACTGCCACCCAGCTTTGTGTCATCTGCAAATTTGCTAATATTACTTTGAATCCCTTCATCCAAATCATTGATGTATATTGTAAATAGCCGCGGTCCCAGCACAGAGCCTTGCGGTACCCCACTAGTCACTGCCTGCCATTCTGAAAGGGACCCGTTAATCCCTACTCTTTGTTTCCTGTCTGCCAACCATTTATCTATCCATGTCAGCACTCTACCCCCAATACCACGTGCCCTAATTTTTCCCACTAATCTATGTGGGACCTTATCAAAAGCTTTCTGAAAGTCCAGGTACACTACATCCACTGTCTCTCCCTTGTCCATTTTCCTAGTTACATCTTCAAAAAATTCCAGAAGATTAGTACCTGGGATGCAGACCATCAGGCCCTGGGGATTTATCATCCTTCAGTCCCATCATTCTATCCAACACCATTTCCTGCTTAATGTGAATTTCCTTCAGTTTCTCTGACACCCCAGATCCTCTGGCCACTACTATATCAGGAAGATAGTTTGTGTCCTCCTTAGTGAAGACAGATCCAAAGTACCGGTTCAATTTCCTGCCATTTCCTTGTTCCCCATAATAAATTCACCTTTTTTGGTCTTCAAGGGTCCAACTTTGGTCTTAACTAATTTTTTCCTCTTCACATATCTAAAGAAGCTTTTACTGTCCTGTTTTATATTTTTGGCTAGCTTACCTTCGCACCTCATCTTTTCTCCCCATATTGTCTCTTTGGTTATCTTCTGTTGTTCTTTAAACATTACCCAATCCACTTGCTTCCCGCTCATCTTTGTTACGTTGTACTTCTTCACTTTAATTTTTATACTGTCCCTGACGTCCCTTGTCAGCCATGGTTATCCCTTTCTCTCCTTGGAATCTTTCTTCCTCCTAGGAATGAACTGATCCTGCACCTTCTGTACTATTCCTGGAAACGCCTGCCAGTTTTGTTCCATTGTAATCCCTGCTAGTGTATCTTTCCAGTCAACTTTGGCCAGCTCCTCCCTCATGGCCCCATAGTCCCCTTTATTCAACTGCAACACTGACATCTTCTCCCTCTCCAATTGTACATTAAACCTAACCATGTTATGGTCATGGCCTCCTAATGGCTCATTAATCTCGAGGTCCTTTATCAAATCTGGTTCTTTACATAACACTAAATCCAGAATTGCCTTCTCCCATGCAAGAGATGTAGGCTCCAATGCAAGTTGTTCAAAGAATCCATCACGAAGGCACTCTACAAAGTCCCTTTCTTGGGGTCCAGTACCAACCTGATTTTCCCAGTCTACCTGCATGTTGAAATCTCCCATAACAACCACAGCATTACTTTTACTACATGCCAATTTTAACCGCTTATTCAACTTGCGCCCTATGTCCAGGCTACTGTTTGGGGGGCTGTAGATTAGTCCCATTGGGGTCTTTTTACCCTTACAATTCCTTAGTTCTATCCATACTGACTCCACATCTCCTGTTTCAATGTCACCCCTTGCAAGGGACTGAATTTCATTCCTCACCAACAGGGCAACCCCACCCCCTCTGCCCACCTGTCTGTCTTTTCGATAGGAGGTATACCCTTGAATATTCAGTTCCCATCCCTGGCCCTCCTGCAGCCATGTCTCAATAATTCCCACAACATCATACTTGCCAGTTTCTAACTGGGCCTCAAGCTTGTCCACTTTATTCCCTATACTTTGCGCATTCATATACCACACTTTGACCTCCGTATTCACTTCCCCCCTCGCAATTGGCCCTGACCTTACTCTGTTGTCCATTCTCAAGCTTTCCTTCCCATTAATTCGAGAATCTTTTGTACCAGCCCCTCAGCCACACATTCAGATCCCCTATCTCCCTGTTCCTGTCCTCACTAGCACGTGGCACAGGAAGCAATCCAGAGATAACCACCCTAGAAGTCTGGCATTTCAGTCTTCTTCCAAACTCTCTGGAGTCAATGTTCTATATTCTGGTCATTGATTACAGTGGCCACTCAATTTTCTTTATTCAGGAGGGATATACTTGCATTGGAGTGAGCTCACGGAGGTTCACTCGGTTGATTCCTGAGATGAACGAGTGTGTATTTATGAGTGTTGATCTTATTGAAAGATATGAGAGTCTGAGGAGGAGCGGTAGGGTGGATGCTGAGAGGATCTATCACTTTTGGAGGGAAATTCAGAACCAGAGGACATAGATTCACAGTAAGAGTTCCATCCATTTAAGATGGAGATGACCACTATCAGAAGGTGGTTTATTTTGGAAGTCTCTACCCTGGAGAGCTGTGGTGGCTGAATCACTGAACGCATTCAAGGGCAGGAAATATCTGTGATCTGTAGGGAGGATCAATGATTATGGGAATAGGCAGGCCGGTGGGTATTCTGCTATTTGAACACAATGGCCATTGGATAGTCCAGCCATTGGATGTTACAGTCATGGAATAGTCTGGCCATTGGGTGGTCTGCTGATTAGATGGACCTATCATTGGATGGTCTGACCATGGGATTATTTGGTATTGGATAGTCTGGCCATGGTATAGTTTAGTCATCGGATGGTCTGACGACGGAATTAACTGGCCATTGGATGGCCTGTTCATGACATGTCTGGTCATTGGGTAGTCTGTTAATGGGACGGTTTGACCATAAGATAGTCTGTCCATGGGATAATTCAGTTATTGAACAGTCAAGAAACTGGACATTCTCATCACCAAGCAGAGCAAGAGCCCTTGCTTCCATATCCCCCACTACTCCCTGGGCATCTGCCCAGTCCTTGTAAGATTGATACTGGTTCATTTCATTTCATCTCCAGCTTGTACTCCCGAACATCCATCTCGACTGCCACTTCTCTTGCGGAAAAATGACTGCCTTTCTAAATCTGCTGTGAAAATAACAACCGTGCTCCAATGCCTTAAATCTTCCACAATCTCTCACTGGTTTTCTGCAGAAAATCTTACTTTTGGCTTCCACCCATAATTTAACACATAACCTAATATAGAAATCTGGTAATGACAGTCTGTAGAATAACAGCAATCCTTTTGCCTCCTCTGCAACTACATTGCCCTGTCATTATCTTTCCTTTACTATTACTGTTGTTCCTGCAGGAATCACAGTGACCGTTTTATTTGGAGATCTTTAGACTAATAGCTACTCTTTGCAATAACTTTGGATCCAAGGCAATGATTTCCACACTGAGTGTGATTAATAGACTAAAGTGTGCAGAGAGAACCAGAGTTAATTGTTCAGTCATAGAGTCACAGTCATACAGCATGGAAACAAGCCCTTTGGCCCAACTTGCCCACACCAGCCAACATATCCCAGCTCTACTGGCCCCATCTGCCTGTGTTTGGTCCATATCCCTACAAACCTGTCCTATCCATGTTCCTTAAACAGTGGGATAGTCCCAGCTTCAACCACCTCATCTGGCAGCTTTTTCCATACACCCACCACCCTTTGTGTGAAAAAGTTACCCCTCAAATTCCTATCAAATCTTTTCCATTTCACCTTAAACCTATGTCCTCTCGCCCTCGATTCACCCACTCTGGGCAAGAGACTCTACCTGATCTAGAGCATCTACCTGATCTATTCCTCTCGCGATTTTATACACCACTAAAGGATCACCCCTCATTCTTCTCTCCCAGCCACTCAACCTGTCCCTAAAGCTCAGGCCCTCCAGTCCTGGCAACATCCTTGTAAATCTTCTCTGTACACCTTCCAGCTTGACAACATCTTTCCTATAACATGGTGCTCAGAACTGAACACAATACTCTAAATGCAGCCTCAACAACGTCTTATACAACTGCAACATGACCTCCCAACTTCTATACTCAAACTTCAGGCCAGAGAATCTCAAGAAGGTCATTGACCTGAAATGTGAACTTTTTTCCTCTTATCGCAGATGCTGCCCGACCCGCTGAGTATTTCCAGTATTTGTACACTTTTGTTTCAGGTTTCCAGTATCTGCATTATTTTTATTTTCGAACTAAAGTGCGTGATGGATTCACTGCTAATTGTAATTCAAGAACTATCTAGCAGATATCCATCAATTGGATAAACAGTAGGCAATTTTCAAGAAAGGTCTAGTTCAGGCTGAAACAACAGTGTTAGATCTGCATAAAGAACGCCAGACAAATATGATTCAGAAAAAGGTTAAAATATAAATAATGGTTCCGGTGGCGTCGCGACTCACGTTGCAGCGGCCCCTACAGCCTGTCTGTCCTTTTTTTATTTTTTTGTCTAGTTAAATGTAGTTGTTTGTGTTTTTTTTTTGTATGTTTCTAATTGTGTATATGTGGGGGGTGGGGGAGGGAGGGGGAAACTTTTACAATCTCTTCCCCACATGGGAGACCCGACCTTTTCCCTGTCGGGTCTCCGTGGTCGTTGGGGCCTAGCACCGTGGAGCGGCCTCCGACCGGGACGACCTGGGGGCTCCAGTCACGGAGCCTGTGGAGCTGCGGACTCACCGTCGTGGGGCTGTCCGGCCTCGGAGCGTGGGGAGCGGTGGTGGCTCGCCGCTGCGGCCCGACTCCAGAACTCCAGCTCCATCTGCAGCTGCAGACCGGTGGACTGACGGGATATCGGGAGCTGGCGGGTCCGGGTGGGAGACCGCTCTCCGGAGCTCCCGCAACACAGCTTCTCCAGCCCGTGTCGCAGGGTTGGAGCCTCCCGGAGCGGGGCCGTACATCGCCCGGCGCAGCTATAATGGCCGCTGGACATTCCAGCGCCCGCCGGGGTCTCCAACGTTGCGACTTTTGGGGCTTGAGCGGGGCCGTACATCACCCGGCCCAGCGCGGCCTCAATGGCTGCGGGACATTCCAGCGCCCGCCAGCGGCTTCGACCTCGGGAGAGAAATGGTGCGGGGGAGAGTGAAGACTTTGCCTTCCATCACAGTGAGGAGGAGATTCACTGTGATGGATGTTTCTGTAAATTGAATTGTTTGTATGTTTTGCAGGAATCGTTTTGTTTGTATGGCTGTAGAAACAGAATTTCATTTGAGCCTCTCTGAGGTTCAAATAACAAATAATAAAATCTATAATGACAAATATTTAAAGATAGAATTTATTGATTTATCCTTCCCCTGAGGATTAAACCATTCGATTAAAGGTCCATTCATAGCAAGAGTTAACAAGAGTATTTAATCAAACATGAGGTGTAGATATAATGGGTGCAGAGGCATTGATTATTCAGAATTACCTTGAATCTGGAATGGATCCTGTCGGTCAGAACGTAACAAACACAACCATAAAAGACAACACGGGGACTGGCTAGAATAACTTCACAAGATAGACTCTAGTCAAAGAAGCATTCCTTCAACAACTTTGAAACATTTTAATATGAGCTGGGTATTGTAAACATGAATTTACGAAAGGAAAAGTATTTTTGATAAATCTTTTACATTTTGTGACCAGTTTTCTGGTCTTATAAAGCGAGCTTGAAGTGTAAACTGTAAACAATTCCAAACATCTGCAATGGAATTCAGGCAGGTTAAACATTAATATGCTTGTTGAGTATAATGTAGGGGAATTTATTTAATAAAATGTGTTTATTTTAAAAAGTGAAAGGCTGGGCAATGTTAGAATTCAGAGCGACCTGTGTGTCTTGGACTTCACAGCAAGTTAGAATGCATGGAGTCATAGAGTCATACAGCACGGAAGCAGGCCCTTCGGCCCAACTTGCCCATGTCGACCAAGGTGTCCCATTTACAATTGTCCCACCTGTCCACATTGGGACCACATCCCTCTAAACCTTTGCTATCCGTGTACCTGTCCAAAATAATACAGACAAGTAAATGATTGGGGCAGCACAGTCGCTGCCTCACAGAGTCAGAGACGTGGGTTCCATCCTGACTACGCGTGCTGTCTGTATGGAGTTTGTACGTTCTCCCAGTGACTGCGTGGGCTTTCTCCGCATGCTCCGGTTTCCTCCTACACTCCAAAGACTTTTAGAGTTGTAGGTTAATTTGCTTTGGTAAAATTGTAAATTGCCCCAAGCGTGTAGGATTGTGTTAGTATAGGGCGTGATCACTGGTCCGTGCGGACTCGGTGGGTCGATGGGCGCGTTTCCATGCTGTATCTCTAAAGTCTACAGTAAAGTCTTCAGTCTCAAGTCTAAAATCTGCCAACTTTGTGCTACCACAGGTTAGCTGGTCTAAATCTGTCCACATATATTCTTTGAATGAGAAGAATGAGGCAATTCCATGGATACGCAACATATTTAAGGGTTGAAAGGGTTTGTTTTCCTGGATGTTTCTCCTTGATTTCCAACTGGCGGCACAGCGGAGGCACAGCGGTAGAGTTGCTGCCTTACAGCCCTTGAAGCGCCAGAGACCCGGGTTCAATCCTGACTACGGGTGCTGTGTGTACGGAGTTTGTACGTTCTCCCCGTGACCACGTGGACTTTCTCCAGGATCTTCGGCTTCCTCCCACACTCCAAAGGCGTACAGGTATGTAGATTAATTGGTTTGGTGTGTGTGTAAATTGTCCCTAGTGTGTGTAGGATAGTGTTAATGTGCGGGGATCGCTGGTCGGTGCGGGCTCGGTGAGCCAACGGGCCTGTTTCTGTGCTGTATGCCTAAAATAAAAACAAAAAAAGTCGAAGGTCCCTACACACACTAGGGACAATTTACAATTATTCCAAGCCAATTAGCCTACAAACCTGTACGTCTTAGTAGTGTGGGAGAAAATTGGAGATCCCAGAGAAAACCCACACAGGTCACGGGGAGAACGTACAAACTCCGCACAGGCTGCAGCCGTAGTGAGGATCGAACCCGGGTCGCTGGCGCTGTGAGGCAGCAACTCTACCGCCTCATCACCCTGCCGCCCATGGCTGATGATAGACAGCAGTTTGTCTTTGCTTCCTGCCTTAGTCGGAAACTAGATTAAGCATAGCTGCAAAATCAATCTAACTCCAGCAATGACAAGAGATGTCTGAATGGGGAGTGGTCCCTGTAACACAGATTTAATTACATGTATTAACGTTAGTATAAATTGCCTCAGGCACGGCTGAAATAAATGTATTTGCCACATGAAGATTAGCTGAATAAACAGCAACCATTAATCAGACGCCAAAAACTATACTACACACAATAGTTAATAAAGCACGAGCTCTCAACTCCTTCCGTTCAGCTCTGATCTAATCATCCAATCCCCATTTACACTTATGAATTTATCATAAGGTCATAGGAGCAGAATTAGGCCATTCGGCCCATCGTGTCTGTTCCGCCATCCAATCATGGCTGATCTATCTCTCCCTCCTAACCCCAATTCCCCTGCCTTCTCCCTCTAACTCTTGACACCTGCGCAAATCAAGCATCTATCTATCTATGCCTTAAAAATATCTATGACGGGCTCTACCGCCTTCTGTGACAAAGAATTCCACAGATTCACAGACTAAAGAAATTTCTCCTCATCTCCTTCCTAAAGGAACATCCTTTAATTCTGTTGCTATGACCTGTAGTCGTAGTCTCTCCCACTAGTGGAAACATCCTTCCCACCTCCAAACCTTTCACTATTTGATAAGCTCAATGAGATCCTTCTAAACACCTGTGAGTACAGGCCCGGTGCAGTCAAACACTAATCAGATGTTAACGAATGTATCCCCCTTCACTCATTTCCATCAACTCCCCCCAGATTCCACCACTCACCTACTATGCACAGACAGCTGCAAATTATAGTGGCCAATAACCTACCCACACACCCACCCACACATCTTTGGGATGTGGGAGGAAACCAGAGCACCCGAATGAAAGCCGCACATCACAGGGAGAACGTGCAAACACTACACAGTCAGCACTGGAGGTCTTGATCGAACCTGGATCCCAGTAGATGAAGCAGCAGCTCTACAGGCTGCACCACCTTATCATTAAAGACTTTTCAGACTTATGAGATGCAGCGTGGAAATGGGCCCTTTGACCCACTGAGTCCACACCAATCACCCCGTACACCAGCACTATCCTACACACACTAGGGGCAATTTACAATTTTACCAAAGCCAATTAACCTACAAACCTGCACGTCTTTGAAATCTGGCAGGAAACCAGAGCACCCAGAGTAAACCCACATGGTCACAGGGAAAACGTACAAACTCCATGCAGACAGCACCTGTAGTCAGGATTGAACCCAGGTTTCTGGCGCTGTAAAGCAGCAACTTTACTGCTGCTCCTCCATGCCGTCCCTTGATTAGGCCTCTCCTTCTTCAAGAGCCTCCAACTAGAGAGGGGGCTGGATTTCCATATCAGTGCTGGCCATAAACAGGGCTGATCGGTTTGGTGTATAAGGGCACTGTCTGTTGCTTGACTACAACTTCATAGAAGTGGCAAAGCCAAGCCCAGCTCTGAATTGCATTTGACTTTGCAAAATCGTAAATACTTTTCCCTTGCGGTTGCAAAAGAGAGATAACCAAATATTGACGTCCACCAGCCTCCTTTCAGAAAGTGAGGCCAGTTCCAGGAATATTTTGGATTGTGCCTCATCGTTTCCTTTCCTTTACAACCTCTTATCCTCAACAATAAAATCCTGCTGGTTCCAGTTAGCGTAATGCACTCTGCACAGTATACAGTTGGATAAGACACATTTAACCCATGGGATCACAAACCAAAATGCTTTTTGCTCCCAAGACAATCAAGGTTCAGGAAAGTAAATGTATAACTCGTTGAAAAAAAAACTTGAGTTCCATTGATTTTGGAAGCTAGGGGAAGAGAACAAATCAAGCTTCTTATAATTAAACATAGAAACATAGAAAATAGGTGCAGGAGGAGGCCATTCGGCCCTTCGAGCCAGCACCGCCATTCATTGTGATCATGACTGATTGTCCTCAATCAATAACTTGTGCCTGCCTTCTCCCCATATCCTTTGATTCCACTAGCCCCTAGAGCTCTATCTAACTCTCTCTTAAATCCATCGTGATTTGGCCTCCACTGCCCTCTGCAGCAGGGAATTCCACAAATTCACAACTCTCTGGGTGAAAAGGTTTTTTCTCACCTCAGTCTGGCCTCCCCTTTATTCAAAGACTGTGACCACTGGTTCTGGACTCACCCAACATTGGGAACATTTTTCCTGCATCTAGCTTGTCCAGTACTTTTATAATGTTATATGTTTCTATAAAATCCCCCCTCATCCTTCTAAGCTCCAGTGAATACAAGCCTAGTCTTTTCAATCTTTCCTCATATGACAGTCCCGCCATCCCAGGGATCAATCTCGTGAACCTACGCTGCACTGCCTCAATCACAAGGATGTCCTTCCTCAAATTAGGAGACCAAAACTGTATGCAATACTCCAGATGTGGTCTCACCAGAGCCCTATACAACTGCAGAAGAACCTCCCTACTCCTATACTGAAATCCTCTTGTTATGAAGGCTAACATTCCATTAGCTTTCTTCACTGCCTGCTGTACCTGCACGCCAACTTTCAGTGTACAAGGGCACCCAGGTCTCTCTGTACCTCCCCCTTACCTAACCTAACCCCATTGAGATAATTACAAATCAAAATTCAGTGAGTAGGTACAGAAATGTTATCTTCTCTTACGGGGACAATAAGGGTGGTGAATCTGTGAAATTCTTTGCCACAGAAGGCTGTGAAGGCCAAGTCAATGGATATTTTTAAGGCAGAGGTAGGTAGATTCTTGATTAGTATGGGTGTCAGGGGTTATGGGGAGAAGGCAAGAGAATGGGCTTCGGAGGGAGAGATAGATCAGCCACAATTGAATGGCAGAGTCGACATGATGGGTCAAATGGCCTAATTCTGCTCCTATCACTTATGAGTGAAGTTCGTTGGTAGGATCTAGAATATGGAGAACATTGTTACGACGGTGCGGGGTGTGGACCTACTGTTGTGAAATGAGTGGCCCAGATACCTTGGAGTTAACTGTGATCCATGAGGTCTTGCACATCATTGGAGGTGCAACGACGAGTGTTGATGATTGACCGTGTCCGTCACATTAATCAGAGGCTCCGGGTGTGGGGACTGCAGTAAACGGTGGGGACTGCAGGAGCTGGAATGGTGTTGGGTGTGGGAGGTACTGATGGCAGTTTCAGGGAAGCCCTAGGATGTGGGACGAGCCTTAAGGGCCTGTCCCACCAGCATGCAACTCTATGCGATTAACGCGACCTAACGTGGTCACTTGAGCTGTCCGGCGTCGCGGGGCCGGTCCCACTTCGATCGCCGGAGCCGTGCAGAATTGTGCGGAGTTCGTCCCGAGTTCGTCCCGACACCGCGCGGGGCTCCGAAAAACTGACAAAAAATGTCCAAATATTCCGCGCGGCAACGGCTTGTCGGCTCGCAGTCGCCTCGACATTTACACAATGCCCCGACATCGTGCCTCCGTGAAACTATTTGTAAGTGCCTCCGTGACCCTCTATGTGTGTGGTTCCGTGGCCCTGTGTGTGTGTGTGCCTCTGTGCCCCTCTCTGTGTGCCCCTCTCTGTGTGCCCCTCTCTGTCCTGGCAAACTTACCTTAGACTTCGCTCCGTTCGCCTCACTTTGCTCCGCGTTGCGCCACTCACCCGAACACCGCGCGGCCCCGACTACCGGTTTGGTTGCGCTTGCCGCATGCAGGCGCATGCTGGTGGGAATGGCCCTGTACAGGGGATCACCCGACCTCCGCGCGGACCCCGCTTCTAGTTTGATCGCGTTCATCGCATAGAGTTGCATGCTGGTGGGACAGGCCCTTTAGAGTCAGTGAGTTATACAGCGTGGAAACAGGACTTCGGCCCAACTTGCTCACACCGACCGGCATGCCCCACCTACACTAGTCCCACCTGCTTGCGTTTGGCTCATATTCCTCTAAACCCACCCTATCCATGTACCTGCCTAAATGTTTCTTAAGCATTGTGATAGTACCTACCGCAACTTCTTCTGCCAGCAGTTTGTTCCATACACCCACCATACTTTGTGTTAAAAAGTTACCCCTCAGGTTCCTATTAAATCTTTTCCCCCTCACCTTAAGCCTATGTGTGGCTCCTCTGGCTCTCAATTTCCCAACTCTGGGCAAAAGACTCTGTGCCTTTATCCGATTTATTCCCCTCATTATTATGTACATCCCTCATCCTCCTGCGCTCCAATGATTGGACGGGCTAGATGCAGGAAAAATGTTTCCGAAGTTGGGGGAGTCCAGAACCAGGGGTCACAGTTTAAGAATAAGATGAGGAAAAACGTTTTCACCCAGAGAGTTGTGCATCTGTGGAATTCTCTGCTACAGAAGGCAGTGGAGGCCAATTCACTGGATGTTTTCAAGAGAGAGTTAGATTTAGCTCTGAGGGCCAAAAGGAATCATGGGATATGGGGAACGGGGTACTGATTTTGGATGATCAACCATGATCATATTAAATGGGGGTAGACAAAAATATTGGAGAAATTCAGTGGGTGCGGCAGCATCTATAGAGCGAAGGAAATAGGCAACGTTTCAGACTGAAACCCTTCTTCAGACTTTCGGCCCGAAACGTTGCCCATTTCCTTTGCTCCATAGATGCTGCCTCACCAGCTACGTTTCTCCAGCATTTTTGTCTACCTTCAATTTTCCATCATCTGCAAAGAGCCGAATGGCCTGCTCCTGCACCTGTTTCTATGTTTCTATGGTGGGTTCCTCACACGCCTGCTGCAGATGGTGGAAAACCAGGGGCAAAGTCTTCATATGCCCAGCTACAGCACTGAGAATCTTCACGCTAAGTTTTACGCTAAGTCCGAGAAACAGTACACAAGAAAAAAATATCTGAAGGGAAATTTGGTCGGAAGATTAACTCATCAATAAATACCCCAGGGTTTAAATTCAGGAAACTATATCCATGGCAAAACATGACAGATCGGCTGTTGAACGGCGGGCTTTGGTTCAGTGAAATGACCACATAATGCTGAGGAAAATGATAAGTTGTGCCTTTGGGAATAGAGTGGGTTAGAGCATTAAGCTACAAACCGATCTTCCTTCTTGAAACCTGACTCTAATTTGGATGCAGTCTACTTTGATGTGGGCTCAACTATTATATGTATATGCACAGGGAGAACCTTAACATTAACATGTTCTCTGGAACTTCGCAGCTAGAGACCCAGGTTCGATCCTGACTATGGGGGCTGGCCGTACGGAGTTTGTATGTTCTCCCTGTGATCATGTGGGTTTTCTCCAGGTTCTCCGGTTTCCTCCCACACTCCAAAGACATACAGGTTTGTCGGTAATTGGCTTCGGTAAAGATTATAAATTGTCCCCAGTGTGTAGGATAGTTCCAGTTTACAGGGATCGCCGGCCGGCAGGGACTGAAGGACCTGTTTCTGTGCTGTATCTCTGAATCAGAGGTTGAGGGGAGACTTGATAAAAGTCAGAATCTTTCTTCCAGGGTGGAAATGTCCAACACTAGAGTCATAGCCATTGAGTCAACAATGTGGAAATTGATACTTCAGCCCAACTTGACCACATCGATCAACATGCCCCATCTACACTAGTCCCATCTGCCTGTGCTTGGCCCATAACCCTTTAAACCCATTCTATCCATGTACCGGTCCATATGTCTCTTCAATGTTATGATATTACCTGCCTCAACTACCTCCCCCGGCAGCTCGTTCCAAGAGGACGTAGGTTTAAGGTGAGAGGGAGAAAGTTTAATGCCAATGTGCAGGGCAAGTTTTTTACACTGTGGAGTGGTGGGGGGCCTGGAACGCGTTTTGACGAGGGGAGGTGGAGGCAGATAGGTGAGTGATATGTAAGAGGCTATTAGATAGGCACATGAAAGTGCATGGAATAGAGGGATATGAATCATGTACAGGCAGATGAGATCAGTTTAACTTGGCATCATGTTCAGCACAAAGATTGTGGGCTGAAGGGCCTGTTCCTAGATTGTACTGTTCTATGTATGGGTTGCATCTCCTTCTACCACATCAATGGATGAGGAAGAGTTGAACTTCCATTAGTGTCTTTATAACTCTAGGCCAAACATATACACGCCCTGTAAATAAGGGCAGGTATTCCACAATTCCACAAAGCTTCTTTCGTGTTCGTTTTCTAGGTCTGCACAAAACTTGAGAGTTTTCAAGTTACAACAGAAGTCTTTAATGTTTTACCCAATGCTGGCAGAAAGACAGCTCAAAAACGCTGAACCCTCTGTCTACAGACAGGATAAACTATATACAAAACATCGCCCTTTGTCCTGTGCAGCGCCACCTGCTGCACGGGAGGAGCAACGGGTCCTCCCACCCCACACTGTCCACCAAACATCACAGCTTCTCTACAAATTCTCCACAATTCACTTTAATCGTTGTGCATGGTGATGCTCTCTCTACATTGTCATCCTTGTCTCTTCCCTCAACTCTTCGCCTTTCCCTGCCCCATCCAATGACATACCCCAGCAAGAACTCTTGTGTTGTTATGGGCAACCGCATTACCCTTATCTATTTAGTCTTCCACCAGTGGAAAATGTGAAGGGTGGAGGAGGGCAAAGGTTTTAGACAATAGACAATAGACAATGGGTGCAGGAGTAGGCCATTAGGCCCTTCGAGCCAGCACCACCATTTAATGTGATCATGGCTGTTCATCCCCAATCAGTACCCCATTCCTGCCTTCTCCCCATATCCTCTGCCTCCGCTATTTTTAAGAGCCCTATCTAGCTCTCTCTTGAAAGCATCCAGAGAACCTGCCTCCATTGCCCTCTGCGGCAGAGAATTCCACAGGCTCACAACTCTCTGTGAGAAAAGGTTTTTCCTCATCTCCGTTCTAAATGGCTTACTCCCTATTCTTAAACTGTGGCCCCTGGTTCTGGGCTCCCCAAACATCGGGAACATGTTTCCTGCCTCTAGCGTGTCCAAACCCTTAACAATCTTATATGTTTCAATGAGATTCCCTCTCATCCTTCTAAACTCCAGAGTGTACAAGCCCAGCCACTCTATTCTCTCAGCATATGACAGTCACACCATTCCGGGAATTAACCTTGTAAACCTACGCTGCACTCCCTCAAGCAAGAATGTCCTTCCTCAAATTAGGGGACCAAAACTGCACACAATACTCCAGGTGTGGTCTCACTTGGGCTCTGTACAACTGCAGAAGGACCTCTTTGCTCCTATATTCGACTCCTCTTGTTATAAAGGCCAACATGCCATTCGCTTTCTTCACTGCCTGCTGTACCTGCATGCTTACTTTCATAGACTGATGAACAAGGACCACCAGATCCCATTGTACTTCCCCTATTCCCTTTGGAGGTTCTGTTGGAGAAAGTCTGGAGAGCTGGACAATGCACAATGACCAGCTATGAAACACTGCATCTGTGGTGTGCAAAACATAGGACATGGAGGCATAGCTGTAAAGTTGCTGCCTCACAGTGCCAGAGACCCGGGTTCGATCCTGACTATGAATGGTGTCTATGCGGAGTTTATACATTTTCCCCGTGACCTATGTGGGTTTTCCCAGGGATATCTGGTTTCCTTCTACACTCCAAAGAAGTACGGGTTTGTAGGTTAATTGGCTTGGTAACATTGAAAATTGTCCCTACTGCGTGTAGGATAGTGCTAGCGTACAGGGTGATCGCTGGTCAGCGCTGGCTTGGTGGGCTGCAGGGCCTGTTTTCGCACTAAATCTCTAAACTAAACTATAATGAACCAAACTAAACATGTTGGCAACTACTGTTAACTGGTTGCTATGGATACACGGAATGCAGAAGTTGGTTTACACAGAAAAAAGGCACAAAATGCAGGAGCAACTCTAGTGTGTTTGAAGAAGGGTCCCAACCCGAAACTTCACCTATCCATCTTCTCCAGAGATGCTGCCTGACCTGCTGAGTTACTCCAGCACTTTGTGTCTATTTGTGTTAACCAGTAGACTGGCCGCCAGTGAAGCCGACTGCGTTTTTATGTAGAACTGTGCTTCTTAAACTATTTTAGTGTCATTCACCCTTGAGTCCTTATCACAACATTTCATTCACCCTCGACTAACTTTTCTTATGTTTTATGGTAATTTTCGTCTTATTCGCCCTTGTGTATAATTTTATATATAATTTATTTTGTCACATGAGCAAAAACATAAATGAATCCATTTCTTAAGTGTTTATTTTATCCAACTTTTGGATCATCCTAAAAATATGTAAAGAAAATTAGGAATGAAAAAAAAAATGTGATTACCACTGGAGTTGGAAAATCATTCAATTAGAATGATAAAAAAAAAGAACATTCCAACGTCTAAACACTGAGTTTCAGTCCCATCATAACCTTTCGGGCTTTGATTACTGCAGTTTTTTTCTTGGGAAACTAGCTCAAAAAAACATGGTCTTTTGTTATATTACAGTAAATTTGTGAAATATTCTGCTATTTTTTTTTTTTTTTTTCAAGTCAAGTCAGATTTATTCATCACATACACTATTGTGCAGTGAAATGAGCTTGCCAGCAGCGGTACTATCAAAACAATACACAATAAAAATCGAAGGACATTATTGCCATAGAGGGAGTGCAGCGAAGGTTCACCAGACTGATTCCTGGGATGTCAGGACTGTCTTAGGAACAAAGACTGCATAGACTCGGTTTATACTCTCTAGAATTTAGGAGATTGAGAGGGGATCTTATAGAAACTTACAAGATTCTTAAGGGGTTGGACAGGCTAGATGCAGGAAGGTTGTTCCCGATGTTGGGGAGGTCCAGGACAAGGGGTCACAGCTTAAGGATAAGGGGGAAATCCTTTAGGACCGAGATGAGAAGGAATTTTTTCACACAGAGAGTGGTGGGTCTCTGGAACTCTCTGCCACAGAGGGTAGTTGAGGCCAGTTCATTGGCTATATTTAAGAGGGAGTTAGATGTGGCCCTTGTGGCTAAGGGGATCAGGGGGTATGGAGAGAAGGCAGGTACGGGATACTGAGTTGGATGATCAGCCATGATCATATTGAATGGCGGTGCAGGCTCGAAGGGCCTAATGGCCTACTCCTGCACCTAATTTCTATGTTTCTATGTTTCTATCCACCACAGCATTCATCACTGTGGTGGAAGGCACAACGTTTAGTCTGCCCTCCTCCATTTGCCCCCGTGGTCGGGACCACAACCCTCTGCAGTCGCTGCTGCGGGCGGCCAGATGTGTAGACAAGGTAAGTCCTGAAATTAGAAAACCATAGGTAGAGACAAAAAAAACATATCAAATTTCCAGCACCACTGCCATTAAAACCAATAACAGCTCACTAACCACTTTAATGGCAATGCCTTTTTTAAGTATAGTAAAAAAGATATAAATATCTGAATAAATGAAGCAATTCACCCTTCATTCACCCTTCTAGTTTCATTCACCCCAAAATAATTTCATTCACCCTTGGGTGAACCATTCACCAATTTAAGAAGCTCTGATGTGGAGCCTCTCGGCTATTATTGGACAGAACCTATCTGGACAAGTGGATAATACTCCACTAACCTCGATAGCCACTGGTTCATCTCACATTTTTAATGTAAGAAAATATTCCAAGTGGTTTCACGAGAGTAGAATCAGAAACAAAAACCGACACGGAGGTGGAACGGATAGTTTGGATGGATGTCCAAACGCTGGATCAATGGGCTGGAGAGGGGTGGAATGTTGGAGGGGATTCAGGAGGACATTCCAGAGCATGGGTTCACTACAGATGCCGACTCTTCATCGAGGGCGGTTCAAAGCTGAGGGAATGCTGTACAAATGGTCAGAGTTAGAGGATGGTTCATGGTAGAAAACAACAGGGGTAGGGAGGTTGACATAAAACTTTGGAGTAACTCAGCGGACACGGCAACGTCCCTGGAGAACATGGATAGGCAACATTGCGGGTCGAGACCCTTCTTCAAACTGATTGTGGAGGGAAGAAAGTTAGCAGAGAGGAGAGACAGGATAAAGCATGGCAGGTTATAGTTGACACAGCACCAGAGACCAAGGTTCAATCCTGACTACGGGCGCTGTCTGTACGGAGCTTGTGTGTTCTCTCTGTGACTGCATGGGTTTTCTCCGGGTGCTTCAGTTGCTGCCTACACTCCAAACAGAGAGGTTTGTAGCTTTGTACAGGTTTGTATCAGTCTGAAGAAGGGTCTTGGACCAAAACGTCACCCATTCCTTCTCTCCAGAGATGCTAGTTGTCCCGTTGAGTTACTCCAGCGTTTTGTGTCTATCTTCGGTGCAAACCAGCATCTGCAGTTCCTTCCTACACAGGTTGACAAAAATGCTGGAGAAACTCAGCGGGTGAGGCAGCATCTATGGAGCGAAGGAATTAGGTGATGTTTCGAGTCGAGACCCTTCTTCAGACTGATGTAGGGGTGGGGGGGGGGGCAGGAAGAAAAAAGGAAGAGGCGGAGACGGAAGGTTGTGGGAGAGCTGGGAAGGGGAGGGGAAGGAGGGAGGAAGCAAGGACTACCTGAAATTGCTAATGTTCATACCACTGGGGTGTAAACTGCCCAAGCGAAATATGAGGTGCCGCTCCTCCAATTTCCAGCATCTGCAGTTCTTTCTTAAACATTCCTACACAGGTTTGTAGGTTAATTGGCTTTGGTAAAATTGTCCCTAGTGTAGAATAGTGTTACGGGCCTGTCCCACTTATGTGTCCTTGGCACGCAAATAACACGACCTCGTGGTCATGTTGAGCCGCGATGGTCCCGCGAAGGTCGGGCGCGACTACATGCGTACACACAGCCGTCTGTAGCACGCGATGTAATTTGAAGATGGACACAAAGCTGGAGTAACTCAGCAGGACCGGCAGCATCTCTGGAGAGAGGCAATGGGTGACGTTTTGTGTCGAGACTCTTCTTCAGTCTGAAAAGAAGGGTCTTGACCCGAAACGTCACCCACTCCTTCTCTCCAAAGATGCTGCCGGTCCCGTTGAGTTACTCCTGCATTTTGTGCCCATCTTCAATTTTCTTCGCCCCGCTCTGGGAGTAGAAGTGGGGGCGGATCCGGACCGCAACGGCCGTGAGCCCCAGGCCGAGTTCGGCGATCGTTTGCCCGCTTCTGCTGCTGTTGAAGGTGAGACTTTGCGTTGCGCCAGGGTCTTGGGCCTGTCCCACTTTGGCCGTCAGTTCCGCGACAGGCCGTTGGCGTGCGAAGATTTTGTTCGCTACAAAAATTTTGGAGCCCCGCGTGATGTCGCGCACAACTACATACCCCTCCGCGCTTCTAAGTGGGACCGGCCCCGCGCGGCCATACGATGCCCGTGCGCCTCAACTCGACCACGAGGTTGCGGAATTTGAGTGCCAAGGACACGTAAGTGGGACAAGCCCTTTAGTGTACGGGGTCCTCTGCACTGTATCTCTAAACTTAACTTAACTAAACCTGCTGAGTTACTCCAGCATTTTGTATCTGCCTTTGATTTTAACCAGCATCTGCAGTTCTTTCTTACACATGAACTAAGTGGAATATAGATACAGATTTGCCTTCAGCTCATTGAGTGGTGAAGCAGCCCCACAGCTTGAAGCGTTCTGTTTTTACCCATATTTAGAAGTTTGGCAGAACTCAAATTAAATAACGTTTTTTTACATTTAAATGTCTCACTGGCAGGTGATAGGTTATTGCCAGCTTGCCTTCCCTGTGCTGCAGAGAATGAATGTTCTGTTTTCTGTTGACTCTAAACTTCTGTCTCTATCCTGGGATTTATCAGGTTATCTTGTCTCTGAAGAACATTTACGGAGCCTGTGTAACAGTTTGTCAAACTTGTTTCCATTGTAGGAGCATGCCTTTGTGTCAGATATCCTGGGTTTTAATACAAAGGCTACAGGGGATTTACATAACTGCAGTGACCACTTTTCTATTCCAAATCCTCTGGATTATTTATGACAGATTCATTTTCGTTGTTCTTTGTTGAATCTCAAAGGGATTAGATAAAAACAGTGATTAGATAGTCACCAGTTCCCCAGTAAAATTTGACTGTAGAGAATATCAGGATGGATTACTTTAGTACCTGACAAGGGTCTTCACATTAATCCAGGTTTAATATTACTAAGATTCAGCAAAGGGATTTTTTGTTCATTAATATCAAGCAGGTGTAGGGGTAAATCTGTAAAGGCATGTAAAGTTGAATTCCACTTCTTATCTACCACATTTAATAAATCAGTCGAATAATTTATAAACTAAACCAGTGTGATTCTGTCTGTCATCATAGCCAGTGCCAGATTGTTGGGTCACCTGTATCTGTTACAGCCTCTGCTCATCTGCTGGGACTCACATCGATGTTTATGTAATCTCGAGACTTGATTATTGCAATAATCCTTTTCCAAAACACTATTCTGTGGCGGTAATGTCTCGTCAACTCTCCATAATTTATTTTGCTTCGGCAGAAGACACAGAAGCGTGAAAGCCCGCACCACCAGCTTCTTCCCCTTCGACATGAGGCTTCCGAATGGTCCTTCCACAAGCGAGGGTACTGCCCGATTCACCTCTACCCCATTACAGATTCTGGACTAGGTCGCTGGAACTGTAGAGCTACAACCATGAGAGGTGTGCGGCACGGTGGCGCAGCGGTAGAGTTGCTGCCTGTAGCGCCAGAGACCTGGGTTCGATCCTGACCACAGGTCCTGTCAGTACGGAGTTTGCACCTTCGCCCTGTGACTTGCGTGGGTTTTCCCCGGGCGCTCCGGTTTCCCCCCACACTCCAAAGACGTACAGGTTTGTAGGTTAATTGGCTTTGGTAAAATTGTAAATAGTCCCTAGTGTGTGTAGGGTAGTGTTAATGTGCATCGATCGCTGGTCGGCGCGGACGCAGTGGGCCAAAGGGACTGTTTCCACGCTGTATCTCCAAACTAAACCAAGCGAAGCCTTTTCATCATTTAGATGTTTGTCTTGGCTGAGTTGCAACTCATCTGAACATGGTTATGCCCATGTAGGGAATGATTCACACTGAGGAAGGAGCACAGCACCACACTGCTCCTGTGTTCATTTTGCAGGCCTCCCCTTCCCTCCCTCCTTTCTCCCCTTCACTATCTCTGCCTTTATTTTTTCCTGAACAATAAGCTTTTATTGCATAATTTTCCTTTCACTACATCCTTCCCTTGTTATCTTATTCTTCCCTCTACGTACCTCATGTTGCTTCCTTGTACATTTTTCTTTCTATTGGCCGGCCAACTGGCCACTGTAAACTCCATCGATCGTGTGGGTGCATGGAAGAACGTAGGGTTGTTGATGTGAACATGGGGAGAATAAAATGGAATTAGTGTAGGATTTGTTGCAATTGGTCTTTACTTAAGATTTTAGATGTTAAAGATACAGTGGAAACAGGCCCTTCGGCTCACAGAGTCCGCGTTGACCAGCGATCATCCCGTACACTGACCTACACACACTAGGGACTATGTTACAACTTAGTGAAGCCAATTAACCTATAAAGCTGTACGTCATTGGACTGTAGGAGGAAACCAGAGCACCGGGTGAAACCCTCGCGGCCACAAGGAGAACGTACAAACTCCATATAGACAGCACCTGTAGTCAGGATTGAACCTAGGTCTCCAACGCTGTAAGGCAATAACTCTACCGCTGCCCCTCTTGCCACCCCTGGTTGTTAAGATTGGCACAGACACAATGGGCTGAAGAGCCATTTTCCATGCTGCATGACTCTATTATTCCATCCATTTGCTCCCTCTGGTTCACCGTGGCTTGGAGAAGTGTTTCCAGCAGTGTACGACACATCAGGTGAAAAAATTGGTGAAAGGAAATAACGGCCTGAAAAGGTACATGCTGTCAAAGGCTAAAGTTGATAAGACAAATCCAAAAGAAGTAATGCAAGCCAATAGTCCCAGAGGAGTTCCGAACCAAATCAGCGTGATGTATTGCAGCAAGATCAATATTTCCAAAGAAACCATAACCCACCCACACACCTTCGGCCCTCTTGTGATTTCACGGAGGAGGTGTGCACCTTCCATCAGGTGAGATCTTGACAAGCATACAACATGGAACAGTACAGCACAGGAACAGGCCCTTCAGCTCAAAATACCCGTGCCGAACATGATGCCAAGACCATCTCTTATCCACCTGCGTTAATTCATGCCCATCTCCTTGCATTCCCTGCAGATCCATGTGCCTATCAAAAAGCCTCTTAAATGCCACTAATGTCCCTGCCTCAACCACTATCCCTGACAGCACGTTCCAGCACTCATCACCCTCTGTGTAAAACAATACTTGCCTCTCACACCTCCCTTAAACTTTGCCCCTCTCACCTTCAAGCTCTGCGCTCTAGTATTTGATTTTTCCAGCCCAGACCTTGCACGTGGCTTTGCGAGGTGCAGTGCAGTCTGTGTGACTCCTCACAAGACTGCTCCATGAGAAACTGGATGGGACTATCTCTGAAGTCCCAGTGGTGCGTCAGGGGTGGGATGGGCCGTTGCCCACAGGTCTATCGTGATTCCCGTCCGGACTCCCTCACTGCCGAGCTCCCATTACCACGCAGGAGTGACGGGTGACGGGGAGAAATTTCCCTCTTTAACCTTAAGACAGTTTAATGGCATTGAATCCCACCAGCATGGAAGCAGGCCCTTCAGCCCAACTTGCCCGTGCTGACCAACATGTCCTGTCAACACTAGGTCCAAGCACGTGCCCCTGGACCATATCCCTCTAAACCTGTCCTATACATGTACCTGTTCAATTATTTATAAATGTTATGATAGTACCTGCCCCAACTACCTCCTCCAGCAGCTCGTTCCATGCACCCACCACCCTTTGTGTAAAATGGTTACCCTTCAGGTTCCTATTCAATCTTTCCTGACTCACCTTCAACCCATGTCCTTAAACCTATGCGCCATGTCCTCACATTCTCGATCACCTTAAAGCCATGTCCTCTATTCCTTCTTATATTATTCATTTCATCCTTTAGCCTCCCTGAGGAGACATAATTTTCACTGTTAAAGTGCTATAAAAATGCAGGTTGTTATTAAAACATGTTTCTTCAACTATTTGATGCCCATCACAGTCCGCCAGGCATTCCATGTGCCTCTATAGGTGAATCCCATGACTGTCTGCACTGCACTGTTTCATCACCAGGCCTGGTAGTTGTTGCCTTCAGCACGCGTGCCAGAAACCACAGGCTAGGAGTGTCAAAGTAGAAAAGAATCATGATCCTGAATGCTAATTAACTACTGCAAAAGTGCACATATGTCTGTGTGTTCTTGGGTGAATGTATGCAGTTGTGTGTGTGTGGGTGGGTGGGTGTGTGTATGTGTGTATGTGTGTGCATACATGTGTGTATATGTGTGTGTGAGTGTGTGTGTGTGTGTTATGCGTGTGTATTTGTGTGTGTTTGTGTGTGTGTGTGTTAAAATGTGAGTGTGTTCTTTGAGTGTCAGTCTCTGTGTATATGCGTGCAAGAGTGTGTGCATGTGTATGAATGTGAGTCTAGGTGTGTGCGTGTGTGTGTTTTAGTGTAGGTTGGTGGTGTGTGTTGATTGTATGTGCATATACATGTGTGTGTGCATGTGTGTGGGTGTTCATGTGTGTGCATGTGTGCGTGTGTGTGCGTGTGTGTGCATACCTGTGCGTGTGTACATGTGTGTGCATGTTATCCTTTTTATCCATTGTATCCATGTTTATCCTTCTGTTAATTATCGTGTTGCACAGGGAGCCAAATGCAACGAAATTTTGTTTGGAACTGCATATATCGATGTATTTCTAAATGACAATAAAGTTTGTTTGACTTGACTTTGACTTGATGTGTGCATGTGTGCGCGCTTGTGTGCATGTGTGTATGCGAGTGTGTGTGCCTGTGTTGGAGTGGGGTTGTGTAGGCTCATGTGTGTTTATGTGTGTGGGTTTATCAGCGAGCTTTCATGTGTGTGTGTGTGTGTGTGTGTATCTGAAGGTGAGGATATGACTGACATTCAGTTGTTTAACTCCCTGATCAGGACAACCACATTGTACTGCATTTTGGCTCCATTCTAATGCAGTGGAGCAAAGCTTCAGTAAATCTAGTTTAGTTTAGTTTAGTTTAGTTTATTGTCATGTGTACCGAGGTACAGTGAAAAGCTTTTGTTGCGTGCTAACCAGTCAGTAGAAAGATAATACATGATTACAATCGATACATGATTTCAATCAGTGCACAGTGTAACTATCAGCTGAACCCTGACAGATGAAACTGTGGAGGAGGCAAGTCTGTGCAGAGACTTGACCTCTCCCTTCCATCGATGTAGAATCCCAGCCTCCCTCGGTTCTTTTTTAATCTCTATAAAATGCCAAGCACCACATTAATTTTGCTTTTGCTCCGGCCTTCCTTCCTGGATAATTAGTCCCATTATTTTCCAAACCATCACTGCCTGCTGGAAGCTGCTAATCAATGCGGGGCTGCCGCTTCCTATTAGACAAAGTCCCAGCCAAGCTTGATTGTCCTGTCACAGGGCATTTGGAATTCTGAATCTGAGCTGGTTCATCGTGTGCTAAATACTTGATGCATTTTGTAATGCAGGGAGCAGTCTTAATTGCCCTCACCGCCAACCCCAGCCCAACAGAAATGGGGGCGACAGGGCTCACAGTCAGAGCAACAAACAAGGCTTGCCCCAGCTGGGCTTGTGGCAGCTTTGAAATGGGTCAGGGTTGGCACGGTGACGCTGTGGTAGTGTTCCTGCCTTACGACACCTGGCTTCATCCCTGTACGGAGTTTGTACGTTCTCCCTGTGACCACGTGAGCTTTCTCTGGGTGCTCCAGTTTCCTCCCGCACACCAAAGACGTACAGGTCTGTAGGTTAATTGACTTTGGTTAAAATTGTAAATCGTTCCTAGTGTGTAGGATAGTACTGGTGTAGTGGGATCGCTGGTCGGCGCGGACTCGACGGGCCGAAGGGTCTGTTCCCTCGGAGTATATCTAAACTAAACTGCATCATGAGATGAGGAAACCTGGGGACAGTTTCTTCCCAACTGTTATCGGGCAACTGAACCTCCTCTCACCAACTAGAGAGTGGTCCTAAACTACCAGCTACCTAATTAGAGACCATCAAACTATGTTTAATCCAACGGACTTTACTTTGCACTAAACATTATACCCTTGATCCTGTATCTGTCCCCAGTGTTTAGCTTGATTGTGATATTTTATAGTCTTTTCACTGACTGGATAGCACACAATAAACTGGACTGGACTGGACTAAACTAAACTAAACTGCATGAGATGAGGAAGCCAGGGAGATGTCTGCAGGAATGTTTGCAGGCCATGGAGTGGGCAGGCACCTCACTAAAGTGTCACATCTGTAGCAGGGACCATGTGAAATCAAACCAACCCTTCAGCATGTCAAGAGCCCTGCCCCACCCACCCGACTACTTCCCCTTATCCTCACCCCAATTGGCTTGCTTCATAGACCCAGCCTGAGCTCAGCCAAGAGTCTCTGAATCCTTACACCAAGTACTAGAGTAACTCTGCGAGGCAGGCAGCATCTCTGGAGAACATAGAAAAGTGATGTTTCACTTGACAGGTCAGTGGACAACCTGAAACATCATCAGTTTGAAGATGAGTCCCAACCTGAAATGTCACCCATCCAAGATGGGAACAATATTCCCTTCCAGGCTGCCAGAGTAGAAACAGAAAAATATAGAAAATAGGTGCAGGAGTAGGTTATTCGGCCCTTCGAGCCAGCGCCGCCATTCAATATGACCATGGCTGGGTATTACATGTGATTAAAAACTCTGAGAGAGCCTGTGCTAATATTTGTCTGGATCAGCTGGTAGGGAATACAGAAAGTAAGGTCAGCCAGGATTGAATGGCGGAGTGGTCTTGATGGCCCGATTGGCCTAATTCTCCTCCTAGAACTTATCAACTTCCCAGTGACTGTCTTTCCAGTAACAGTGTCTCATTCAAACAGATGTCCTATACACATCTGCTTTAGCAAACAGTGGACAACCAAGCTCAACATCTCACTTCCAGCTCCGGCTCTGCCTAAAGCATCCCACGCACGGATGGAGATTTGAAAATTGCTCCACATACCCTTTGGCCATGGAATTGGAGAACGAACCTACGTGTGTGATCTGATCTGCGCTGGAAACTATGTCTGTGAGCATGTGGAGTGAGGGCTGCCACGCACTCAAGACCATTTGTCAACTGGCCGAGTCTGCAGCCAATGTTTCTACACAGGCTCATACTCAACGTGTGGATGCTGGGCTGAGGCCTGATCAATATTCTTCCACATGCGGCAGAAGGCCCCAGTGAGCCGTGGCCATACCCCGACAGCAAGCATGGCTCACTCATTGGGGAACAGGGAGAGGGGGGCCATCAAGTCCAGTTCCTGCACACCCCCGATGACTGGGAACTGGAGAAGAGAGAGACGAGAGTGGAGGGAGTCGGTGATGGTGGCGGATGTTGGACAAGAGCAGGTAAGAAGTAGGGGGGGGGGAGGTAGGGGGGGGTCCTTACCTTCCATGCCCTCAAGGTCGGCTGCGGGATGACCACATGGAGCCAACAGCTACAACTAGCCTTTTATGGCCAGTTGGGACTGTGAAATGGTCCAAAAACATTGTGACTCTTGCATAGAGACTGTTTCTATGCATTATGTACTTAACCAGTGATTTTCCTTATTTATGGCAATAATCTTACTAATCTGTATGCAAAAAAAACAATCTCACTGCACCTTGGTACATGTGTAGCGAACATTGAACCAATACATTGAACAGTGAGCCTAGAACTGGACGAGAAATAAAAATATTATCTTTAACATGGTGCCTCTGTTGATCATAGGATTCCCAAGAGCAATTTACAGTTAATTAAGTACTTCAGTGTGTAATTATTATTGCAATGCAGGAATGATTAAAGCCAGTCTACCCACAGCACACATCCAAACTCAACCACATGACAGTGACCAGAGTAGTGGATAGATTGATCAAGATGATGGGACATCTTCCTTGTAGAAACATAGACACATAGAAAAATAGGTGCAGGAGTAGGCCATTGAGCCCTTCAAGTCAGCACTGCCATTCAATATGGTCATGGCTGATAATCTAAACTCAGTACCCCGTTCCTGCTTTTTCCCCACATCCCTTGATTCCTTTAGCCCTAAGAGCTAAATCTAACTTTCTCTTGAAAACATCCAGTGAATTGGCCTCCACTGCCTTCTGTAGCAGAGAATTCCACAGATTCACAACTCTCTGGGTGAAGAAGTTTTTCCTCATCTCAGTCCAAAATGGCTTACCGCTTATTCTTAAACTGTGGCCCCTGGTTCTGGACTCCCCAAACATCAGGAACATTTTTCCTGCATCTAGCCTGTCCAATCCTTTAAGAATTTATATGTTTCTGTAAGATCCCCTCTCAACCTTCTAAATTCCAGTGAATGCAAGCCCAGTCGACCCATCCTTCCATCATATTGGGATGGACATCCAGTGGCGCTGTTGCTAGCTGCCTCCGCCCACCGTCTGGCTGTCTTTTTTAATTTTGTTATGTTTAGAGTGTGCATTTTTAGGGTTTTTTTGGTATTTTATGTGGGGGGAAGCGGGTAGGGTAAAGGTGGAACCGTCCTTCAGTCGCTTCCTGGCGAGGAATCCGAGTCGCGTCCTCCCCCCCCCCCCCCCCCCCCCGCCCCGCGGCCTACCAGCTGGATTGGCGCGGCCTTTCCTGCCAGAACTTCAGCAGTGGCGGCAAGGCGCTGGAAACATCGTGGAACGGGCGAAGTCTTCCTGGGATCGCTGCTTGGAGCTCCGGAGTGTTGGACCGCTGGGTTCGGAGCTCCCAACACGGGCAGCGCTGACTTTAACCTCGCGGAGTCCTGGGACCCTTTGCCCGGAGTCGCCAGCGCGAATCTCCGCCCAGCGCGGCCTGTAGACATCAGGAGCTGCGGACTGCTGGAAAGTGGCCGACGAGAGGTCCCCGGCGAGAGGGCCTGAACATCGGGCCACCCGTAGCGGCGACTACGGGGTGCTCGGGAGACCCCGACCAGGGGTGAACATTGGGGAACATCGGCAAGGAGGTTGACTGGACTTTGGTTCCTTCCCTCACAGTGGAGAACTTTGGTGCTGCTGTGGGGATGTTTGTGTTGTGGACTACTGTGTTCTGTGGTTTATGTATTTTTTAGGGTTTTTTTGTATGACTGTAAGGGAAAAATAATTTTATTGTCTCTTCATTGAAGACAATGACAATAAATTAAATCAAATCAAATCAAATATGTCAATCCCGCCATCCCGGGAATTAACCTGGTGAACCTACGCTGCACTCCCTCAACAGCAATAATGTCCTGTGCAACTGCAGTAGGACCTCCTTGCTCCTAAACTCAAATCCTCATGTGATGAAGGCCAACGTGTAGAATCAAGGACGTAATCTGAAGAAGGATCTCGTCCCAAAACATCAGGTTTAGGTCTAGGTTGAGATTTATTATTGTCACGTGTACTGAGGTACAATGAAAAGCTTTGATTTGCGTGCTATCCAATCTATCTACAACCACAAATATTAAAAATGCTCATAAAAATGTTAAAAATAAAAATCCAATCGAAATTTCAATTTAAAATGCCAGTTTTTTTTTGCTGATGACGTAAGAATAGCTTTAAAATTAAAATTCCTCCCCCCCCTCCCCTCTCTACCCCTCCCCTCTCCCCCCCCCCCCCCCATCTCTCTCTCTCTCTCCACCCCTCTCCCCCCCACAGCTCTGGCCTCCCCCCCTCTCTCCCCCCCTCTCTCTCCCCCCCTCTCTATCTCCCTCCCTCTCTCTCTCCCCCCTCTCTCTCTCCCCCTCTCTTTCCCCCTCTCCCCCTCCCCCTCCTCCTCCTCCACTCCCCCTCCCCTCCTCCATTCCCTCCCCTCCCCCTCCTCCTCCTCCACTCCACGCGGTCACGAAGTGAATGTACAAACTCTGTACAGACAGCACCTGTAGTCGGGATCGAACCCAGGTCTCCGGTGCTGTAACAACGACTCTACTGCTGCACCACCATGCCGCCTATGCCATTCATAAATGCTTAAACAAAATCAAGTCAAACTCAAGAGCAAACAACATTGAGAGGAAGAAATTGTACTGACTCATGTTCCCCAGGGATGCTGCTTGACTCTCTGAGTCAAGGACCTGTGGCTTTTGCTGGGATACCTCCCTTGGCCTTCTTCAAAATAGTGTCATAGGATCTTCTGGGAGAGGTGAGAGTTGGGTTCACATCCTTTTCCAAGTGGGAAACCACTCACAATAAACATGTCTCACATGTCATCTTTCACATGATAGTTTGCACACCCTGTGGCCACAAATAACAGCTGAGGTTTTTATTTCATTAATTGCCTTGAAGTTCCTGAGGAAAACAGTTCCTTTTTATTGTTTTAGAAAGTAAATGCATTAAAAAATACTGGGTTGGAAGACTAACTGTACTAGGCGAGGGAGAACAATGGGGATATCAGAGCTAAGAAAGGAGAAATTAGTGAATTCAATCTTCATACAATTGGTTCATAAGCTAAGCAAGCAGAATATGAGGGGCTGTTCCTACAGTTAACGTGTGACCTTACTCTGGAAATGGAGGAGGCCCAGGACAGAGAGAGATGACCAGTAAAGGTTGAGTGGAGATCTTCAGTGGAGTGGACAACATGGATCACGAGGGAATATATGTTGGGACTTTCTAGTGCCCAATCCATATACCTTCTTTTCTATTTATTGAGGTGATGGGCTGAACATGGCTACCTTAAACCGTAAAACATGTCCTCGGCCCATCAGGATGATAGGGAGTTACAATGGATAGCAACCAGGAGATCTTGTGGGCCATGGTGGACCAAAGGTAAGCTGAGCTTCTAATACACCTCAATTGGCAACTTCAATTGCAAGAGACAAGAATGTTTTATTGTCACATGTCTTGAAATGGTTTTAATCTGTAAAACCCATAATAAACATCCAAAGAAAAGATCAATATATATATATGAAAAATAAATAGAAATACACAAACAGTAGCAGTGCAAAATCAAACATAATGCCCCCATGTTTATTTAGTTTGGATCCTATTTGGAGGTTGTGATGTTTAATAGCTTGATGGTTGTGGGGAAGAAGCTGCTCCTGTACCTGGACGTTCCAGTTTACAGGCTCCTATACCTTCTTCCTGATGGAAGGAGTGAACCGAGAGAGTGGCCAGAGAGGTGTGGGTCTTGGATGATGCTGACTGCCTTTTCGAAGGAGCAACTTTTGCAGCTCCCTTTGATGGTGGGGAGGTCGGTACCCGTGATGGACTAAGCAGTATTTACCACTTCTTGCAATTTATTTTTGTTCCTGGGCATGTTCCTGGAATGGGTTAGCAAAGTAGGCCGTTAGATAAGATTGAAATCCAAAGGGTTTTCGCAAGCATTGTTTAGGTATGTTACAAAACTTACCTTCAGCGGCGCTGCAGTTCTGTCACTGCCCGTGTGCGCGACTCTGGCGCCTTTGAGAGGGGGGGCGGGTTTAAAACGCGGTTTTTCTTCAGACTATTCAAATCGATTTTGAACAGGCTGTTTAGTTGCTGAAGAAAAATCGCTTCGACTGCCGTTTTATTAAGTTTATTAAAATTAGCACTGGATAATTTAATAGCAGGAGTAAAATTAAAATTATGTTCTAATGCCGTCAACGCCAACAACGGGACGGATCTCACGTAGGGGACAAGGCAAGGTACACCGTTTATTTTTTCATATAAACTTGCTTCTTAGGATGCCTTTCATCAAAATTACACTTTGCCAAAAGGTGACTTAGGACCTGTACGAACCGGCAATATTTTTCCTGCCGATATGGGGTTTAAATTCATCGCAACCGCAACGTTCCAAACGATCGCGTTCCACAAAATCCCACTCGCAAGATGATGATTAAAATGGCCATTAATTTACGGGAATTAAACACTAAATTCCTTGCATTTGGCCTATAAATTCATGACATTGAGATTTAAAAATCATGTTATATTGTGAATTCTTGTGTGAATGTTATTTGAACATTTAGGCTTTTTTAAAATGTTAACCTTTTCTTAAGAAATGGATGGATGTTTAGATCTAGTAATTGAATGTTGTAATTAGCTCCAATTAGGTAACTAACTAATTATATGCTTTGATTTCAGGTCATCCAACTAAGATTGTTTCATATTTTCTTTCAGAATGCATCAATCTATAATAACTGAAAAATTCATTCAGTTCGCTTAATTTTTAAGAAAGCTATGGGCTTTTGACTGTCCTTGATCACAGCTTTTGTGTTAAGTCAATGGAAAAGCAATAGGGAACAAGATGCTAATTTCTGAGTATGAAAATGGCCATAACTTTTTTAATACTGAAGATATGAAAGTGAATTAGGTGTCAAATTAAACTTCTTTTTATGCTTTACCTGATGGGATAAATTGCAGACTTGATTTTTAAAATCTCAAAAATTTGTAACATTGCTACAATGTTTGAATTACGCCAAAGGCTTTGTTGACCTTTCCTTGAGATGACCAGGAAGGTTGAGTGGAGATCTTCAGTGGAGTAGACAACATGGATCATGAAGGGAATAGATGCTGGTACTTTCTTATGCCCAATCCTTATACCTTCTATTCTATCCATTGAGATGATCGGCCAAACATGGCAACCATACACCTTAAAGCAAGTAAAACTGTACGAGTTCCCAGAATCAAGATCATATTATTGGAATCATCGACTACCGCTTGTTTTTTTTTGTTACCTGATCTTGATCGCAGGTAATGAAGATAATGAACATAGAACACTACAGCATGGAACAGACCCTTCGGCCCACAATGTCAGTGCTGAACATGATGCCAAGATAACCTGAGTACTGGTTTAAACCACGATTGACACAAAAAGCTGGAGTAACTCGGCGGGACAGGCAGCATAAGGAGTAAGCTATTTAGAACGGAGACGAGGAAACACTTTTTCTCACAGAGAGTTGTGAGTCTGTGGAATTGTGGGCGGTGGAGGCAGGTTCTCTGGATGCTTTCAAGAGAGAGCTAGATAGTGCTCTGAAAGATAGCGGAGTCAGGGGATATGGGGAGAAGGCAGGAACGAGGTACTGATTGGGGATGAGCAGCCATGATCACATTGAATGGTGGTGCTGGCTCGAAGGGCCGAATGGCCTACTCCTGCACATATTGTCTATTGTCTATTGACACTGATGGCAAGATCTGACACCAATGCAGGTCTTGAGAGATGACATTACTGGGACTAGACTTTAGCAGTCCGCACTACACTGCACCGCTCACATCTTCCCTCTGGGTGGAACGGTGGCGCAGCGGTAGAGTTGCTGCCTTACAATACTTGCTGCGCTGGAGACCCAGGTTCAATCCCGACCATGGGTGCTATTTCTACGGAGTTTGTATGTTCTCCGTGATCGTGTGGGTTTTTGCCGAGCTCTTCTGTTGCCTCCCAAAGACGTACAGGTTTGTAGGTTAATTGGCTTGGTATAAATGGAAAATTGTCCCATGTGTGTAGGATGGAGTTAAGGGGCGGGGATTGCTGGTCAGCGCAGACTCGGTGGACAAAAGATCCTGTTTCTGTGCTGCATCTTTAAACTAAACCACACCTGGGCTGCTCACTCTGCGATCCTCCATAATCTGTGCAATATTATCTCACTATACATGACAAACCACCCTCGGCCCTCAACGTTCATCCCTACACTCCTCAATGTTGCACTTTTAGTCTTTAGACTTCAGAGATACAGCATGGAAACAGGCCCTTCAGCCCACCGAGTCTGTGCCGACCAGCGACCACCCTGGACACTAGCACTATCCTACACATTGGGGACAATTGACACTTTACAATAGCTAATTGACCTACGTATATCTGTACGTCTTTGGAATGTGGTAGGAAACGAAGGACCCGGAGAGAACCCACGCGGCCACAGGGAGAATGTGTAAAGTCCGCATAGACAGCACCCAAGGTCATGATCAAACCCGAGTCACTAACCCTGAGAGGCAGCAGCTCTACCCGCTGTGCCACTGTGCCAACCTCTCCCTCATTACCCGCATTTGTAGCCTTGTAGCTCAGTCCAGCAAACGTGTGTCTGCCCTCAGGCCCAGTATATAGAATTATGAGAGGCATAGACAGGGTAGACAGTAGGTACATTTTTTCTAAGGTGGAACAGTCAAAAGCTATAGGGCGTAACTTAAAGGTGAGAGGAGCAAAGTGTAAAGGAGACGTGTGGGGCAGTTTTATGACACGGAACGTGGTGGGTGCCTGGAACGCACTGCGAGGTGTTGTAGTGGAGACCGATTTGACAGCATTAAAGAATAGATCGGCAAATGGACATGCAGGGAGTAGGGGGAAATTGATCATTTGCAGTCAGATGAGATTAGGTTATCTTGGCATCATCTTTAATGCTGTCAAATTGGTCCCCACTCATGTTTTATGAATATGGATTAGGCGCAGGTAGACAAGAGATGGTCTTGGCATTGTGTTGGCCACGGTCATTTGATTGTGGCTAAACAGCCTGTTCCTGTGCTATACAGGGTAAAAGGCCTGTCCCACCAGCATGTGACTCCATGCGGTGAGCGCGACCAAACCGGCAGCGGGGGCCGCACGGATGTCAGGTGAGTGGCGCGACGTGGCGCGGTTGGAGTGAAGTTGGAGCGAAGTCCACAAGTAAGTTCACAAGGACAGAGAGGGACACACAGAGAGGGTCACGGAGGCACACAGAGAGAGGGTCACGGAGGCACATATAGAGAGGGTCACGGAGGCACACAGAGAGGGTCATGGAGGCACAGAGAGACGGACACGGAGGCACACAGAGAAGGTCACAGAGAGAGACACGGAGGCACACAGAGAGGGTCACAGAGGCACGACGTGAGGCGGTGCGTAATGCGTCGAGGCGGCTGCAGGCACAGAATTTTTGAACACCGTCAGTTTTTCGGAACCCTGCACGATGTCGGGACCAGCTCCGCACTGCGCCATACGGCTCTGGCGATCAAAGTGGGACCGGCCCCGCGAGGCCGGATGGCTCAAGCGACCACGTTAGGTCTCGCTCACCCCATGCAGTCGCATGCTGGTGGGCCAGGCCCTTAATGCTCTATGTTCTCAGAACCCTTTGTCCTAGTCAGTTGCCCTCCGTGACAGCACTTCCTTCATTTACTTCTTTATGCAAAACTACAATACGGGGCGGAAACGGTGGCGCAGCGGTAGAGTTGTTGCCTTACAGCGCCAGAGACCCAGGTCCGATCCTGACCGCGGGTGCTGTCTGTACGGAGTTTGTACGTTCTCCCTGTGACATTCGTGGATTTTCTCCGAGATCTTCGGTTTGCTCCCACACCCCAGAGTTTGTAGGTTATTTGGCGTGGTATAATGTAAAATTGTCCCGAGTGTGAGCAATGTGGGGGAATCACTGGTCGGGCCTGTTTCCGCGCTGTATCTCTACACTAAACACTGCTACAAATTACGCAGAGTTCACATCATCCCTCGATTCGCCGTGACATCTGTGCTCGCCCTTTACAAAGATGTCCCCTGAAAGAGCGACGTGCCCCTTGAAACAAGAGTGCCTGCACTTTTTAAAAAAGGAAATAAGTAATCACCGTTATTAAAGTAAATGGCCATTGCTTCTCCAACCATGAGCCCAACAGGTATTACAAAACCCAGGCTCCTTGTTCTCACTGCAGCCTCCGAATACGCACCGACCAGCACTGAACATTAATTAAAGCCATATTACAGTCCAGCGTCCAAAATGCATTTTTAATTTAAATGTACTCGCTTGGACCTGCAGAAACGTCCGTGAATGTCAATTAGAAGACAGCAGGGTTCGGGATTTTTTTTTAACTTGAACAATATTGGGATTGTAGACTTTGTGAAAGGAGGAGCTGATTAAAGTGGACCAGGTCAACTTGTTTCCTTTTTAATTAAGACTTAGTTTGCTCCCCTGCAAAAGCCGGCGTCTTGTCCTAACCTAATTGCAGGGCGACAGTGCTGGTCTGATCTGTGGGGATTTATTTTGTTTTCAAGAGTGAAGTTCTCCAGATTTTGCCGCTTCGTGAGGAGATTGGGGCCGTGTGTGTGTGTGTGTGTGTGTGTCTGTGTGTGTGTGTGTCTCTGTGTGTCTCTGTGCTCGGCCAAAGCTTGCTAATGAGGTTAACCTGTTACCGTGACAAATGTAGGAATGCGTCACGACAATGCCCAGTTTTGGATCGAGAGCACAGCTTACACTTAAAGATACATTTCCCTCAGCTCTGTGCCCACAAATTTACCAGGGTTACGTCCGCGCCCGGGGTTTTTTAGAGAGGGACTACCCGCTGTCCACGGGCGCCCTGGGGGATTTCTGGGGCCGCGGGGCGTGTAATGCATCCTTACTGAAGGGCCTGTCCCACTTGGGTGTCATTTGCGCGTAATTTACACGACATAATTTACGTGCCATGACACACAATGCGTGCGTCGTGCCGCACACGTGATGCGCGCATGGTGCGTGGTGACGAAGGCAGTGATGCTTGGTCACGCGCGGCGCCCCAGGATTTTGGCATTGTTCTCAGCACAGACATTGTGGGCCGAAGGGCCTGTTCCTGTGCTGTACTGTTCTATGCTCCACGTTCTAAGGCAGCCCCCGCTGGACGTCCAATTCCTGCTTCGTTTCTCCAGGTGGATGTCAGAATAGGACTCGTGACTTGTGTTTCCTCAACATTAATCACCTTCATTCCCACTTTGCTTGCAGACATGAAACCTCCATTCATTCATGACGCAGAGATTTTGCAATGTGGAAGAGACGTATGAATGGAAGTCTTGTTGACCTGCTGAGGAAGGCCATATATGGTGCATAAATATACATTGATCTTCCCACCCAGATAAACGAGGGAAAATTACGAACAACTGCCCACATGTAAATGCCTACTTCCTTAAAGTGAGCTGCGGAACTGTATACATTAAGTTATTCATGTAAAAGTCATGCAACCAAATTCCTCGTCACACAAGAGCGCTCCTGTAGCTGGCACTTATTTTTCTGGTGAGAGTTGGCATGGACACCTAGGGTAAGGTTTGCATCACTTCCGCACACCGTCTCCTCCGTCTAGGGGGAGGTGTTTAGCCTGAGGGTACTTCAGGTCAAATCTACGTAGAGTTTCCACTCACATCCTCAAAACCTCCTGCTTTCCCGAGAGCTCGCTGCAGCTCCTTTGCTTTTCGTTCCCACTTCCCTCTCTCCCGCAGCAGGTTCTTCGTTGTTATTCTGTTTCAACTATCTACAGTGGGTGGCACGGTGGCGATATGGCCACCAGAAGCTTTCAGATAGCCACATGGACATGCAGGGAATGGAGGGGAATGGATCATTTGCCGGCAGAGGAGATTCGTTTACCTAGGCATCATTGTTCGCTACAGACGTTGTGGGCCGGAGAGTCCAGTGCTGTACTGCGTAATGCTTTATGTCCTGGAATCCCCTTGTCCTCCTCAGTGGCCTTGTGTGAGTGCACATCCTTCAGTTAATTCTGTTTGGTGAACTACCGTAAGGGGTGGCGTGGTGGCGCAGCGGTAGAGTTGCTGCCTTACAGCGCCAGAGACCCAGCTTCCATCCTGACGACGGGTGCTCTCTGTATGGAGTTTGTACGTTCTCCCTGTGACCTGCGTGGGTTTTTTCCGAGATCTTCGGTTTCCTCCCACACTACAAAGGCGTACAGGGTTGAAGGTTCATTTGGCTTCTGTAAATTGTCCCTAGTGTGTCTGGTGCACGGGGATCACTGGTCGGTGCGGATTCGGTTACTCTATGCAACCTACCTTGTGTAATAGGCAGCCGGATTTACCTATAGGCTTCTTAGGCTGAAGCCTAGGGCCTCAAAATCTAGGGGGCCTCCGGCCTGGTGTATAATATTTTTGACACTGTCATAGGCCTTTCTTACATGTGCTGTCACAATGCTCTGTAGTCTGTAAACAACCCTTCAGTAATTTTCCTTGCCCTCCATTTCAGAATAATAATGTGTTAAGCTGATAACTCAACACTAGCACTGGCAATAAATAAATAAATAAATGGCGCAGCTTTCCAGCCCCGTATCTCATTGGCCACGCTCGGCTGCACATCGGTGTCAATCTGGTGGGCTCTTCCATCTTCCTCTAGTCGTGGGGGTGGGGGTTTGGGAGGGACCTCACAAGTGGAATAGCCTAGGGCCTCTCTTCATCTAAATCTGGCACTGGTAATAGGCTTCCCATCCTTGACTGGGATCCTCTTTGTTGTACAAATATGCAGCTTCCTACTTCAAATCCAGGAGCCACCCTCATACAGAGAAATCTCATACATGTATTTCTGACTCCCTGCTTCTCACCTCTTCCCCAGAAGCTTTGTAGGATTGTAGTTAGTCTACTTGATTTGGCAGCCCAAACAGAAGCCACTCTCCTTGGTCCACAAACTCGAATCTACTGCCATTGGATTCACCCAATCCATCCACCCACCCCCCCCCTCCCTGGCAACCAGTCCATCAGCCTATCCATCGCCATGGCAACTAATCCATCCACCCTTCGCCCTCCCTGGCAATCATTCCATCCACTCATCCATCACCATAGCAACCAACCAATCTGTCCATCCTTCCATGAAGCCATGGTCTGAAGCAAGTTACCATCACGGTGCCATATTTGACCTTCTGTTGTTCCTCCAGTACCATTCCCAGACTTTGACCTTTCCATAGCCCATGTACTGCTGAAACCTTCATCCATACCTTTCTTATACCCAGACACATTTATTTCAATGCATTTCTACTAACCTCCCTCGGTCTATTCTCTGTAAACTTGAGACCACTCAATACTTTGATTGCTGTATTTCACACCACACTGTTCCTTCTCCCCATCCTTCTGTACTTGAGGCCCTACATTGCTTCCAGGTTAAACAAAGCCTCAGTTTGTAAATTCTCATCCTCGTTCCAGAATCTTTCCATGGATTGAAACCTTTAAGGCATGTTCACATCCTACATAAATTCCTACATGCCATTTTCTTCCATCAGCCATCAGACTACGTTTGGCAGCAAGATGACAGAATACCAGAATCTCCACTTAAAATCTCTCCAACTTTATCCTCCTTTTGGGCACAACTTAAAACCTTCTCTTTTGACCGACCTGCTGGCCTGATATCACTTCCTGCCCCACAGTCTAATTTCTTAAGCACCTTTAGTTAAGCATGTTGTGATATATTTGCTATGGTAAAGTTGCCAAGGACTTGGACAATAGACAACAAACAATAGACAATAGGTGCAGGAGTAGGCCATTCGGCCCTTCGAGCCAGCACCGCCATTCAATGTGATCATGGATGATCATCCCCAATCAGTACCCCCTTCTTGCCTTCTCCCCATATCCCCTGACTCCGCTATTTTTAAGAGCCCTATCTGGCTCTCTCTTGAAAGTATCCAGAGAACCGGCCTCTACCGCCCTCTGAATCAGAGAATTCCACAGACTCACAACTCTCTGTGAGAAAAAGTGTTTCCGTTTCCTCGTCTCCGTTCTAAATGGCTTACCCCTTATTCTTAAACTGTGGCCCCCGGTTCTGGACTCCCCCAACATCGGGAACATGTTTCCTGTCTCTAACGTGTCCAAACCCTTAACAATCTTATATGTTTCAATAAGATCCCCTCTCATCCTTCTAAACTCCAGAGTGAACAAGCCCAGCCGCTCCATTCTCTCAGCATATGACATCCTGGGAATTAACCTTGTAAACCTACACTGCACTTGAGGGTCTGAGCTATAGGAAGAGGTTGATCAGAGTGGGACTCTATTCCTTGGAACGCAGGAGGATGAGAGGTGATCTTATAGAGGTGGATAAAGTCATGGAAGGAATAAATTGGGTAGTCTCTTGACCAGATTGGGGAATCGAGAACCAAAGGACGTAGGTTTGAGGGTAAAGAGGGAAACATTGAATAGGAATCTGAGGGCTAACGTTTTCACACAAAGAGCAGTGGGTGTAAGGAAAAAGCTGCCAGGGGGTATCACAGCATTTAAGGAGCAATTAGATGGGTACATGGATGGGACATGTTTTGAGGATATGGGCCTAATGCCGGCTAGTGTAGAAGGGAACATGTTGGTCGGTATGGGCTGAAGGGCCTGTTTCCTAGTTGTATGAGTCTATGATGCTCTAAGACTCTGTAAAGATGAACACCATTGTTTCTGAAGGCATAAGAGCCTTGCCCGTTCAGTGTTGGAAGCTGTGGTCAACCAGGGGTTAAGTGCGAGCAGAGCTAATCCTTTGCAGATGGTAATGGATTTCTTTTACCTGATTACACCAAACAGCATGTCAGGAAATGAGACAGCTTGCTGTCTGTGCACGTGGTTTTCACATGAAACAAGCTTGTGCTCTCCTGAAGATTACCACTGTTGAGCGATATACGATTCATTAGTGAGGAATCTTTGATGCACAGACGCGGAGACCAAATGAAATCGTTGATTCGTTAGTCAGGAATCAGATTAATTGGAAGGAATTTTTGATCCTTTATTTGATTCAGTAATTAGAAATCTTTAGTGATAAGAAATCTTAGATTATTGTGAATCGTAGAATCTTAGATGGGGGTGCGGCACGGTGGCGCAGTGGTAGAGTTGCTGCCTTACAACGCTTGCAGCATCGGAGACTCGGGTTCGATCCCGACTATGGGTGCTGTCTGTACGGAGTTTGTATGATCTCCCCGTGACCGCGTGGGCTTTCTCCGAGATCTTCGGTTTCCTCCCAAATTCCAAAGACGTACAGGTATGTAGGTTAATCGGCTTGGTTTGGTAAATTGCTCCTGGTGTGCGTAAGATAATGTTAATGTGCGGGCATCACTGGTCGGCATGGACTCGGTGGGCCGAAGGGCCTGTTTCTCTCTGTGATATCTCTAAACCAAACAAAACTCATTAAAAATGTTTGATTCATTTCAGGCGCCACAATACCTTACAGTGCCGGGGACCCGGGGTCAGTTCTGACTGCGGGTAATGTTTGTATATAGTTCTCTCTGTGACCTCTTGGGTTTTCTCTGGGTGCTCTGGTTTCCTCCCACAATGCAAAGACATGCAGGTTTGTGGGTTAATTGACTGCAGTCACATTTTTTATTATCCCTAGCATTTAGGGTAGTGTTAGTGCATGGAGTGATCACTGGTCGGCACAGACTCGAGGGACCGAAGGGCCTGTTTCCATGCTGTATCTCGAACACAAAGTCTAAAGTATAACGGTCAGTCAGCACCTGAGGAAAGAAAAACAGTCAATGTTTCAGTCAGAAAATGTTCAAGCAAAAGTCTTTGATCGGAATTGTTAACTGCTCTTCTTTCCGCAGATGCTGCCAGACCAATTGAGCATTTTATTTCATATTTCCAGCATCTGCATTTGCTCGATCAACACGCGACGCAGTGTAACGAGAGCAGGATGAATGCAGCATTAAAGTATATGCATGACATCAATCCCAGCATTGGCTCCAGGTGTGATAGCAAGGGAATTACTCCGCCATTTCAGCCAGGAACAGGCCACTAATTATATGCCGCAGAGCAACGCCAGCATCTTGATGGTTGAAGGAGTTAAAAGACTGACTGTGGGGAATGATTAGGTGGCAAAGTTACATGCCAGAGGGCTGCGCCCAGAATGGAAAAGAACCACATCGTCATTTTAATTAAAAAAATCTATTTTAACCCACCTGAGGCTGTTTTACAAGGAGAGGTTGTTGTGCTTTTGGACCTGCAGAGTCTTGGCAGAAGGGCAATCCAAAGCAGCCTTCACCATACCATCAGGGAGCCATCACGTTCATCTGGCAATGCTGTTGTAGGATGATCTTTTAAGTGTTAAGGGGCTGTCCCACTTGGGCGACCTAATTGGCAAGTTTAGAA
This sequence comes from Raja brachyura, assembly GCA_963514005.1. Next base: position 12,711,268 of record OY740806.1, read on the forward strand.
GAGTTTGAAAAAACGTCATGTTGAAGACCTCCTTCGATCTCATAGAAACATAGAAAATAGGTGCAGGAGTAGGCCATTCGGCCCTTCGAACCCTGCACCGCCATTCAATATGATCATGGCTGATCATCCAACTCAGTATCCTGTACCTGCCTTCGCTCCATACCCCCTGATCCCTTTAGCCACAAGGACCACATCTAACTCCCTCTTAAATAAAGCCAACAAACTGGCCTCAACTCCTTTTTGTGCCAGAGAATTCCACAGGTTCACCACTCTCTGTGTAAAAAATGATTTTCTCATCTCGGTCCTAAAAGACTTCCCCCTTATCCTTAAACTGTGACCCCCTTGTTCTGTACTTCCCCAACATCGGGAACAATCTACCTGCATCTAACCTGTCCAACCCCTTAAGAATTTTGTAAGTCTCTATAAGATCCCCCCTCAATCTTCTAAATTCTAGCGAGTATGTTGAAGACCTTCTTTGCCTATGTTGAAGACTAGCTTCGGCTAGCTACGAAATTGGACACCGAATAGAGGAGTGAAGATGATCTCCTTTGATCTCCTTCGGCATCCCTTTGACTATGATGAAGACTATCTACGACTACCCTCGACTACCTTTGACTACCCTCCATTACCTACAACTATCATGCCGACGTACTATGACTAAACCTACGAGTAAAAAAGTATCGATTTTTTCCATGGCGACCTTTTTTTACTCGCGGGCATTTTTTAATATATTGAAAAAAACGCCGCAACTTAGCTGAGCCCTCGAGTACCCGGAGACCACTCTCGAGCATGAAGGAGAGTTATGAAGACCTCTTTCGACCTTGTGTCGACCATGCTGTGAGTATGAGTCAAGGGCAAACTCGCCAGAACTCGCGGATTAGGTCGCCCAAGTGGGACAGGCCCTTTACTCTTGCCATTTGGTCTCCAGTTGTTTCAGTGGTAAGAGGATGTGGAAGCCCATGATAGAGTGATGCAGCGCGGAAACAGGCCCTTCGGCCCAACTTGCCCACACCACGCAACATGTCCCCGCTACACTAGTCCCACCAGCCTATGTTTAGTCCATATCCCCCCAAACCTGTCCTATCCATGTACCTGTCTAACTGTTTCTTAAACGTTGGGATAGTCCCTGCCTCAACTACCTCCTCTGCCAGTTTGTCCCATACACCCACCACCCTTTGTGTGAAAAAGTTACCCCTCAGATTCCTATTAAATCTTTTCCCCTTCACCTTAAACATATGTTCTCTGGTCCTTGATTCCCCTACTCTGGGCAAGGGACCCTGTGCATCCACCCGATCTGTTCCTCACGTGATTTTATACCCCAGTGTTGCTGCTGTGCTCCTCACTCCTAGCCTGGATCACAAGAGCACCCTCCCTCCTGTTACAGTCCTGCAGTTCCTCCCTCCACAAACCTCTGCACATCCTGAAGAGCTGCCCACACCAAAGACTGTGCAGAAAGGAACTGCAGATGCTTGTATATGCCAAAGATCGACACAAAGTGCTGGGGTAACTCAACGGGTCAAGCAGCATCCCTGGAGAGAAAGGATAGGCAGCGTTTCGGGTCGGGACCACCTTCTTCAGACTGGAACCACATCCGAAATCCGAAGAAAAGTCTTGAGTTGAAACGTTACCCACCCTTATTCTCCAAAGATTTTGCCTGACCCACTGAGTTACTGCACACTTTGTGTATGCTTGGTTCTAACTGATCCCAACTGCAGGAAAGCAGTACTGGGTGCCATGGGGTGTGGTACCATGAATGCCTCCTTCAAACCTACTGTGTTACCTTCTCCCTCTGCTTAATCTAAACGCCCACAGCAAGACAGATGGGTACGTCCGGCAAATATGCGTACGTTGTCATGGCAACGTGTTTGGTTGCACCGAGGACTTGTTATTTTTGCAGTTATATGTTGGTTATTAATCTATTAGATATTGTCTGTTGTATCGAGTTTACAGGCCTGCTATGCTGCTGCAAGCAGGAATTTCACTGTTCTGTTGTCGGTACCAATGACAATAAACACTCTTGACTCTTGCAATGGGAGTTGGCAAGCTGAGGTGTATTAGACACGTCAGCTTGCGCTCGGTCCGTCAAGGCCTGCAGGATCTCCTGATTGCTATCCATTTTAACTCCCCATCCCATTCTCATGCTGACCTATCCGTCCTGGGCCTCCTCCATTGCCAGAGGCCACTCCAAGGCTACACACAAAGTGGAGGAACAGCACCTCATATTCGGCTTGTGTGGCTTACAACCCATGACCAATGAAGTTTCCAATTTTAAGTACACATCTAGCACCCCACCGCTCCTCCCCAATTCCTCTGTGCTCCACCTGGACTCACTCCTCTTTCTACCCATTCTCTCGTTTTTACCTACATTTTTCCCCGCAGGTTCACAATTCGCAACTCTTCAATCAATTGGTGTCACACATTCTGTCTTGGTCCAATAACCTGCCTCTCAGATAACCGTGCTCACTTCCGCAGAGACCGTTCCCTCCGCGACTCCCTGGTCAGCACGTCCCTTCACACCTAAACCACCCCCTCCCCAGGTACTTTCCCTGCAAACCAAGGAGATGCAACACCTGTCCCTATACCTCCCCCCTCGACCCCATCCAAGGACATCGACAGTCTTTTCAGGTGAGGCAGAGGTTCACCTGCACCTCCATGGTGATACTGGTACCCTGGGATACTGAGTTGGATGATCAGCCATGATCATATTGAATGGCGGTGCAGGCTCGAAGGGCCGAATGACCTACTCCTGCACCTAATTTCTATGTTTCTATGTTTCCTCCAACCTCATCTACTGTGTCGGCTGTTCCAGATGTGGATTTGAGTAGATCGGCGAGACCAAGCGCAGGCTCGGCAATCGTTTCACTGAACACCACCTTAGGCTCACTACGCCAAAACCGACCTGATCTCCCGGTTGCTCAACACTTTAACCCCCCCTCCCATTCCCACACTGACCTTATTGTCCTGGGCCTCCTCCATTGTCAGAGTGAGGCCCAGCACAAATTGGAGGAACAGCACCTCATATTTCGCTAGGGCAGCTCACACCCCAGCAGTATGAACATTGACTTCTCTAACTTCAAGTAACCCTTGCTTTCCCTCTCTCTCTATCCACTCCCCCTTCCCAGTTCTTCGACCAGTCTGACTGTCTCCGACTACATTTTATCTGTTTGCTTTGTTGTTACCTTCTCCAAACAATTATCTATTCTTCAGACCCAGTCTGACGAAGGGTCTCGACCCGAAACGTCGCCTATCTCCTTCGCTCCTTAGATGCTGCTGCACCCGTTGAGTTTCTCCAGCTTTTTGTGTAACCCAATTATCTATTCTACAATTCCTTGAGCTTCATTCCCTTTGTCATGTTTTCACACCTTACACTTCCTTATCTATGTGCCTCCCACTCCCCTGACATCAGTCTGAAGAAAGGTCTCGACCCAAAACATCACCCATTCCTTCTCTCCAGAGATGCTGCCTGTCCCGCTGAGTTACTCCAGCATTTTGTGTCTTTCCTCGGTTACCTGCTCCCTGTCAGGCTTGGTTCTTCCCTTCCAGCTTTCTTCCACCCCCGTCTCCACAATTAGTCTTGAGAAGGATCACAACTCAAAATGTCACCTAGCCATATTCTCCGGAGATGCTGCCTGACCCACTGAGTTACTCCAGCAGGAAGAAGAAATGAAGAGGAAAGGAAGAGGTGGAGCCAGTGGGCTGACGGAGAGCTGAGAAGGGGAGGAGAAAGTAAGGACTACCTGAAATTAGAGAGGTCAATGTTCATACCACTGGGGTGCAAACTGCTCCTCCAATTTGCAGTGGACCTCACTCTGGCCATGGAGGATGCCGAGGACAAACAGGTCGGATTTGGACTGGGAGGGGGAGTTGAAGTGCTGAGCCATAATCCTCCGCCATTTTCGTCACCTCCAACGCCACATCTTTCCATCTCCACCCTTGTCTGCTTTCCACAGAGACTGCTCCCTCCGTAACGCCTTGTCAATTCGCCCCCCAGCCCCCACGTTCTCATCAGTCTGAAGAAGAGTTTTGGCCCGAAACTTTGCCTATTTCCTTCGCTCCATAGATGTAGCCTCACCCGCTGAGTTTCTCCAGCACTTTTGTCTACCTTCGATTTTCCAGCATCTGCAATTCCTTCTTAAACCTAAAACCCTGCATGTGGGTTGGAACACCCAGAGGAAACCCAGACAGTCAGTCACGGGGAGATCATGCAAACGCCGCGCAGATCAGGATCGAACCTGGCTCTTTGGCGCTGTGAGGCGTCAGCTCTACCAGCTGCTTAACTGCGGCACCCTTGAATCTTTTCCTCTGTTCCTCTCTTTCCATGGCTGAGCTGGCCAAAGAGTGGCTGTGTCAGGAGTCTGGTGTGGGGCAGCTGGAAGAGATATGAACATGCACGGTCCCACACTGTCAGGCAGGGAACTGGCCGTGCTGCAACATGCATGCTCACATCTCATTCACCGGTGAGAGTCACCAGAGAGCACAACCAGTGCACTACCACAACCAGAGAGCAGTGCTGAACTACTATCCACCTCATTGGTGACCCTCGGACTATCCTTGATTGGACTTTGCTAGCTTAACCTTGCACTAAACGTTATTCCCTTATCATGTATCAGTGCACTGTAAACGGCTCAACTGTAATCATGTATTGTCTTTCTGCTGACTGGATAGCACGCAACAAAAGCTTTTCACTGTACCTCGGTACACGTGACAATGAACTAAACTGAAACCTCAAATGCTGGAGTAACTCAGCGAGTCAGACAGCGTCTCTGGAGAAAAAGGATGGGTGACCTTTCAGGTCGGGACCCTCCTTCAGGCTGAAAATATGGCTTTGGAGGGGGTTGAAGAACAGGAGTTGAGAGAAGACCAGGTTGGTCACAAATGACCTTGGGCAGGGTGGTGCCTGGTGGGCCCATTGTTGGCCAGGGAAGGTGTGATCTCAACAGGGAAACAATGTGGAGAACTATGGGACTTGTAAAACGACTGGGGTGAAGGGAGAGGGCAAGGGGGGCGGGGGTGGGAAGGGGAGGGGAGTGTAAGTCGAAATTACTTAAAATTCAATGTTCATGCCGCATTCACCCTGACTGTGGAAGTGCGTGCACACGTTTCGGATGCCACTGGCTTCAAGAACGTTAAACACTTTCAGCAATTTTGTGCAAAGGTTGAGATAAACAAAGTACAAACTCTCATGTAAATGTATTTCACGATGATTAAAGGTCTGTTCATGGCAGAATCCACGGGGGAATAAAATACTCCATTGGATAACACATTTCTTCCAAGGCCCCTGGAAAATCTATTTGCAGTGTGATTGAGAATATATTTAGTTACAGGCTGGAAATTACTTTATAAAACCAGGTTTGAGATGATTGGTGTACTGGAAGATGTGACTATGTGCAGATGTACATATTCATACAGCACAGAAATAGGCCCTTTGGTCCAACTCATCCCTGCCAACCAAGATGCCCCATCTATGCTAGTCTCATTTCCCCGTGTTGGCCTACTGTATGTCCCTAAAAGCCATTCCTATCCATGTACATGTCCAATTGTCTTTTACATGCTGTATAGTACTTGGCTTGGCTACTTCCTCTGGCAGCTCGTTCCATATCCCCACCATCTTCTTCAAAGGCAATCACTTGGGATGGAAGATGACTTATCTCCACTCTGGTTTTGTGGGGTTTGAGGTGATCAATGAGGCCAGTTTGGGAACTGCAAACTCTTCCCCAGATGGACCAGGAAGTGGCAGATGCTGTGTGTGGGTGGGTAGATGAGATGAGATGACACAATCCTTCAATCACCTAGACAGGGCCACTGATGTGCTGGGCTGAATGTTCTCAATGCCATCCCAAATGCTTAACGTCCACTTAAAATGGTTATGAGCCAATGGTGCCTAAGAGTCAGTGAGCGTTCTATTTCTTTAAGAAGGCTTTGAACACATCCTTGAATCTTTTCCACTGCCCATTAGGGGATCTCTTCCTTCAACAGAGCTCAGAGCTCAGTGTTTGTTGCAGAAGGCTGGTGTTAGGTAAACAAGCATTGTGGGCTACTCAATGGCTGACTGTAACTGGGCCTCAATGCTGGGGATGTTTGGCCAGGGGAGAACATAGATGTTCCTTCACTTGCCTTCCAGGACTGTGCAGCAACTGCATTGATGATGCCTGCTGTCGGTAGTTCAGGTCTCGGAAGCAAATAGGAGAGCATGGATCACTGCCAGCCAGTCTGACTTGTTTATCCCAGGTCGAAGATTTTAATCATAAACAGTTTACTTTAGTTTCCCTACTGTCAAGCCGACATCATACTTCTGGCCCTAAACTCATCTCTGGAACACCTAGTCACCAAGGACACCCTCATTACTATATACAGGGAATGGGACAATTAAGGCCAGGCCCACCAATTGATCCACACACATTTTGTCTCCTTGTCGGTAACATTCTGTCTGTGGCTGTGCACATTTGGAAAATTATTTATTAGTTGAAACAGCATAAATAAAAGTTAGTCAATCTTTGCTCTCCAGTAATGGGCTGATAAAACAGTGGCACTCAAACACATGCCCACTTGCAGTGGATACAATGAATGAGTGAGGATCAAGTCTGACCAGCAAACACCATCTATATCTCATCTTCATACTTAAATGCCCTCCTCCCAATGTTAAATCCTTCTCCATGTATTGGACTCTTCTGCCTGGTTCTATTAGCCCCATTCTGTTATCCTCATAAAGATTTTTTTGTTCTTTGTACCTCCCCATACCTTTAGTTTCCCTCTCCCCTGACTATCTGAAGGTGGGCCTCGACCCAAAATTTCACCTATTCCTTCTCTCCAGAGATGCTGCCGGACCCGCTGAGTTACTCCAGCATTTTGTATCTATCTTCTGTTACCCTCATGTGTGCTTTTCGTGTTTGGCCGTCAGTGACTAGTGGAGTTTCGCAGGGCTCAGTGCTGGGGCCGCTGCTCTTCACGTTGTATATTAATGATTTGGACGAGGGGGGATTGAAGGCTTTGTGGCCAAATTTGCAGATGATATGAAAATAGGTGGATGGGCAGGTAGTGTAGAGAAATCAGGGACTCTGCAGGAAAATAGTAAGATTAAACGAGAACTTATCAGTTCAAAGTTTGATCGTTATTTTATGAGGAGTTGCGATGAGGGATTACGTGAAGACCCCGCCAGCACGCATGCGCGACATTCTTCAAAGCAGCGGTGTGAAATCATAGATATAGAGTTGACTGAAGATAGTAAGATAAGAGAACTAACATACCAGTTGACCTTATAATAGAGGGTTGGGAGCGGAGGGCACAAAATCCCTCATCGCAACTCCTCATAAAATAAGGATCAAACTTGAAACTGGTAAGTTCTCGTTTAATCTTATTATTTTACTTTGGAGTCACGTGAATGACTTTGTGAAGATTTCAAAGCTCTGTGATTTCATGCCCTGGAAAATGAATCCATGTTCACACACTGCCATAATAACCAATGGAGGAAGTATGTTAACGTATTTCAGACTTGTACAGTGCTGAAAATCAATTTATTATTTAACAATATTAATAATAAGCCCTAAATTCGGGGAATTATAATACAGAACTTAAAATAGTGTCTGTAGATATCCCAGGCATGGCCACAGGTTTGTTATAACCGCTGGAAGTTGTTTCATTAGACCAACCCGCCGTTACAAGGACGTAGTCCATGGGACTTCCATCATCCTTGATGTAGCTGCAGTCCTGGTGAAATGAGATTTAAATATTGGTGTCCACCCTTGCTGCACCACCCTGAGTCATCTTGATATGGTCTGCACGGTACTCTGTGATGAGGATGTTTGAACTTATCAATAGAGCCATGTCCGTTGCCCTGAGATAATTGGTGACCTCCAGTTAATATAGAAGGTGGTTCACTATGCATAGGCGTCTATCTACGGGATAAACCAGAAACTCCAATTTGAGGCCAGATGATCCAGGCCTGTTTAGTGAGGTAACTCATAAATGTGAAAGGTTACTTATTTTACATGGTGTCCAGTGTAGTTTGTGCAGAGATTGGACCTGCTGCACCGTTACAAGTGTCACCAGCATCACTATTTTATACGTGTTAGTGAGAGGGACGTGGCTGGTGCCCAATCTCTGAATAGGTCAGGACAATGCCAATATCCCATGTCCGGGTATATTGAGGCCTGGGGATTTTGTGTTAAAATCCCCTCATGAATTTTGACACCAGAGGGTGAGATACTCCTCCATGGTGTTCTAGCTCCTATCCCAGGTATGAGGATAGGGCACTTTGCACAATTGATGGCATTATAACCCAAGCCTTCATTGAAGTGTAGACTTACCAGGAACTCTAGAACAACCGCGATGGTGGCTGTGTTGTAAGTTGTTCCCTGGCGGACTCTCTGCATGATGCCGCGATGATATTCATGGTTCGGTCCGACAGCCCAATTCCAGGAGAGGTCTTTCCCAAATTTCGCATCCAATGGGTTCATTCGGTCATGGCACGGATGACTCTCCCTTGTCATAGGTGTACCTGCAAACTCAGGTGTTTGTAGATCGAAACCCATTGCTCTTACCATGTCGAGTCCCACAGAAAAGGGGGGAAAAATGCATAGAAAAACAATCCCCCCCTCCCCAGTGTAGCGAGATGCGTCCATTGCTACTGCCCCAGGGTCAGATTTTCATGCAACATACGTTGGTACCAGGTGATTTAGTCTTGATGCAAAACAATCGATATCTGGCGTTCCATACTGAGCTATATTGTCAGTAAATGACTGGTGGTCCAACATCCATTCGGTATTATCATTGAATTTGCGTGACCTGGAGTTGATATCCAAATGTTTCTTTCTGTGCACCAGTGCCAGATTGTATTGATCAATTCATCACAAGCTATCGACTTAATTCCACCCATATGATTAATGTATGTCACCACGGTGGTATTATGAATTTGTAGGCGAACATGCAGATGATGCATGTCTGAAAGGTAAGCCCAAAGTCCGTGAATGCTCCCAACACCTATGATGATTGATACCCTGAAGTAAGGTTAAGTCCTGTGTATTCCATCTACCGCCGCAGCTGGAGGTGGTATTGGTTGCTCCCCAGCCATGAATGCTGGCGTCAGTTTGTAACACTGAAGTTTTGGCCCTTTGTAGATTTTGGTAATGTAGGGGTCCAAATTGTGGCTGGGAAAAAGGCAGCCACGAGCTTTCCAATTACCCTGGCTATTTCCCGAATAGATGGTTTACTGAAGCAAACAAGGCTGTTATATGCCTCTACCAAGTCTGTTGCTTTGTCCTTTGGCAAAGTGACAGACATGTGAAAAGAGTCAATCGTGAATCCCAAATCCATAGTCACCAGAAGGCATTTAACTTGGATTTGTCTGGATGGATAATAACCCAGATTTTTGAAATAGGAGCTTGGTGGCTGAGACAGCCAATTTAGCCAATTCCAATATTATCCCCACAATAAGATGTCATCCAGATACGCCTTGATAATATGTTTTTTGTTTCCGAAGAAACGGCAAGCTGGTTTCAATATTTTGGAAAACAGTCAGGGCTGATGTTAATCCATTAGGCAGCGCTTTATACTGCCAGAGCTCCCGTGTCCAGATAAATTTTAAATATCTGCAGTGATCCTTGTCTATTGGTTCTGAGTAATATGCATCTTTTAGATTGATGCACCATGAAACACCCTTTGGAAAACTAGTTGTTTTAGAAGTAACAACGTTTTTCTCCATTTTTAAGTGGTGTACTGCACAAAAGTATCCAGTTGTGTCAAATCAAATGATGCGGACATCCGCCATCTTTTTTGTTTTAGGTGAAGATGTTTGATACAAACGCGAGAGACTCATGCTTTGGTGTCTTCTATTGCTGCTTTTGTATATAGATTTAACAGTTCCGCATGACCTTCCACTTTCAAACTTTTGGCTAGGTGCATGTTGAACTGGAAAGGAGGAGTTTGTCAACAGATTCTGTTTTGTATCGCTGTATACTGTGCAGTAGGAAAGATCAGAAGTTATTCCCTTTACCAGTGTAACCTTCCCCCAACCTTTGAAGAAGTTACTCATGCTATGTTCTGAAGGCAACAAAAACCGACCTACCTCCATGGATACCGGTGGTGCTGTGTTGGTTTTCTCCTTCCTTGGTTCCTGGGAGGTGAAGGCGTTGTGGTGTGGGGTTGGTGCATCTTCCAGGAAGGCCGTTCTGGGACATGGCCTGAAAAGACCTTTGTGTAGTTGTACGGCCTTCGAGCTTTCAGCAGCTTTTCTTTCGGTGTGATAACGCAGCCCGCTGGTGGATGTTACGGGTGCTGCCGCCAAATATGTGAGGACCTGGTAGCGGCCGGCACCTTAATCATGCCGACGGCTATTGTCTCTTTGTCGAGGCTTTTGCCTGTTTGGCAGGTTGTCCCTGAAACAGAGTAGGCGGCTGTGCACTGCTGGTTCTACACAACCTCGCGAACTTGGGGTTTAGTGAAGGCCGGATGGAATTCTTCCTGAAGTAGTTGATCTCAATTGACCATACTGGAGAGTGCCAGAGCTTCCTGTTGCTCCTCTGACATATCTTCCGTCTACTGGCCTGGTAAATCTGGTAATACCTGAGGCCAGTAGTTTGAGGATTTGCTGCAGGCACATTGAGGGAAATACCAATCCCTGGAGCAAGATAAGATGTTGAGTAAATTAAACTGGCTGCCTGTTGACAACGGTGGCCCCATTTGTGAGGGCATCGCAACTTGGATGCCATCCTGAGTAGCTCCTCTTCTTGCACCCCTAGCATGTTGTGTTTCTTCTGCCAACACCCCTTCTTCAGAGTCAGCCCAGACCTGACTCCTTATGCTCCCCTGCGAAGAGGGTGAGCATTTGGCAGCCCTGTAAAGGGTACTGCCGTGGGTCTGCTAGGAGACCCACGGTGACCAGACTCCTGCTGGAGTGGGTCACGTTGGAGCTAATGCTCCCCATCGCTCCATGCTGGATTATCGACTGCCGTTGCTACCTGCCAACGGCGGGTCTGCAAGCCCGGACCCTGCCGGTTCAACGGGCTTGCCCCACTTCCGGGTCATTGTGCCGCCAGTCCGACGTTCCTGGTGTACGAGCTGTGGCGTTGAGTCGGAACTCCTGCTCTGTCTTAGCTGCCCACGAATGGCAGCCTCCGAGCCCGGACCCTGCCAGGTCAACGGGCTCGCCCGACTTCCAGGTAGCGTTGCCATCAGTCCGCGGTGATCCTGCGGGCTGCGGTGTTGAGTCGGGGCTGCCGCTCTGCCGTCGCTACCCGCGAACGGCGAGTCTCGGAGCCCGGACCCTGCCAGGTCAACGGGCTGCCCGACCTCCCGGTTTGTAGTGATGCCGCCGCTGACTGGCCACGTTCGCGCGGTCCGCAGTCAGTCTTTCGAGGCGGCCCCTCGGTGGGGTACGCTGTCCCACAGAGTCCCTGTAAGAAAAACCTGACCTCAGGTTAGTCGTTCCTTACCTGCAGGTCCATTCTGGAGGAGAAGTGACCCTCCTCCCTGCCTGTCACTTCGCATGTTGTCGACGATATGTCGCGCATGCGTGCTGGCGGGGTCTTCATGAAGTCACTGACGTGACTCCGAAATAAAATTTGGATAGGTTGGGAGAATGGGCAAAGAAGTGGCAGATGGAATATAATGTAGCAAAGTGTGGAGTCATGCATTTTGGTCGTAGGAATAAAGGCGTAGGAATAGGAACCTTTACCCAAAAAGTGAATCTGCAAGCTGAATCAGTAGTAAAGGAAGCAAACGCAATGCTAGCATTCATTTCGAGAGGGCTGGAATACAAAAACAGGTATGTAATGTTCAGGCTCTATAAGGCGCTGGTCAGGCACCATTTGGAATATTGTGAGCAATTTGTGGCCCCATATCTGAGGACGGATGTGCTGGCTCTGGGGAGTGTCCAGAGGAGGTTTACAATAATGATCCCAGGAATTAGTAGGTTAACAAATGATGAGCGCTTGAGGGCACTTGGTCTATATTCGTTGGAGTTTAGAAGAATGAGGGAGGACCTCATTAAAACGTACAGTATTGTGAAAGACTTGGATAGAGTGGAGAAGATGCGGAGAGGATGTTTCCACTAATGGGAGAGTCAAGGTCATACCCTCAGAATTAAAGGACATTCTTTTAGGAAGGAGATGAGGAGAAATGTCTTTAGACAGAGGATGGTGAATCTGTGGAATTCTTTGCAACGGAAGGCTGTGGAGGCAAAGTCAGTGTATATATTTAAAGCAGAGATAGTTATATTCTAGATTAGTACGGGTGTCAGAGGTTATGGGGAGAAGGCAGGAGAATGCGGTTAGGAGGGAGAGATAGATCATCCATGATTGAATGATGGAGTAGACTTGATAGGCAAAATGGGCTAATTCTGCTCCTATCACTTATGATCTTATGAACTCCTTGACCATCTGCAAAATGCATTGTGGCTGCCCCACAACACCTCCTATTCAAGCCTGCCATCTTGTGATGACAAGGGTGAGAGAAACAAACAGGTCAGCTCATTGGCCTCAAAGTCAGACACCAACCCAGCCTGGATATATCCCTAACTTTCTTGTGGAAACAAAGAACTGCAGATGCTTATTTATACCAAAAATAGACACAAAGTGCTGGGGTAACTCAAAAGGATGGGTGATGTTTTAGGTCGGGACCCTTCATGGAGGAAAGGTCCCCTCCAGAAATATCACTTATCCTTTTTCTCCAGAGATGCTGCCTGACCCGCTGAGTTACTCCAGCACTTTGCACTTATCGTCCCTATCTATCTTCCTTGTAACTGGCTCAAAAACCTGGAGATCCTTTACTACGGTCATGGTGGGTGTCTTCAACATTTGATTCCAGGAGTTAGATTCAGGACTTCTGCGTTTGTCCATGTGGGCACAGAGGTTCCACTCTGTGGGTGAGTGTTAACAGTTCTGTTGGCTGGAGCCTATGAACGAGGTGGATTTTTAATTGAGACAGGAGTATGGGACAGGACATTGGGAGATTGGTCTCTTCATTTGCCGTGCGTTGTTTATAACTCCTGCAGGGAAAGAGGCTCGGGGTTTATGAGGATGTTGCCAGGTTTTGGTCACCATGTTATAGGAAACTCATGTTATTGTCAAGCTGGAAAGGGCGCAGAGAAGATTTACAAAGATGTTGCTAGGACTCGAGGGGCCTGAGCTATAGGGAGAGGTTGAGCAGGCTAGGATTTATTCCTTGGAGTGCAGGAGGATGAGGGGTGATCTCATAGAGGTGTATAAGATCATGAAGAGAATAGATAGGGCAAATGCACAGAGTCTTTTACGCAGAGTAGGGGAATCAAGAAACATCCATTTAAGATGAGTTGGGAAAGATTTAATAGGAACCTTTACACAAATGGTGGTAGGTATAGGGAACGAGCTGCAGAAGGAGATAGTTGAGGCAGGCATTATCATAACATTTACAAAACTTTGGGAAAGGTGCATGAATAGGATATGTTCAGAGGGATATGGGCTAAACGAGGCAGGTGGACAAGTGTAGATGGGGCATGTTGGTCGGCGCGGGCAAGTTGGGCCGAAGAACCTGTTTCCACACTGTAAGACTCTATGACTCTATGGTTACTCTCTGCACCTGTACATCACCTAGAGTATGTGCTGGGGTCCTGTGTCAGATCCTGAAATGCGGCTTTGCTCAAAGCTGGGCTTGTTTTGCAGATTTGGACATTGTTGCAGAAACCGCTTCATTTCTTGCAGCAATTTTCATGTCCGCATCTGAGAAAAAAAACCCGTCACATCATCACACAAGATGCCCATTAACACCGACAAAAAGGCCATTTCAGCTTGTGCATTCCTGTTTGTGTTGAGCCATATCCCTCTCCCTGACCCGGTGATGGAGTTCATACTTCCTTCTAACATGAAAACAATGCCGCGCTATGTTTCTCGTACAATCTTATCCCCAAAAAATAAGCAAAGGAAGTTGGTGAGCAATTAAAACCAGACTCCATTTTAATGCAAAACCATCAGGCCATCTGGTCTCCAGGCTGGACACAATGGCTTAAAGTTCTTGAGCTGATGCTTTCAACTGATGAGGAATGATCCAGGAGATGAACAAGAGCCATCCTTTGTTCATTGTTATCCCTTGCAGATGTAGTTTCATTTTTTGCTGCTTGGCACACTCCAAAAAGAAATTCTATCTGCACGAAGAAAGATGCGGTTGAATCTTTCCGATATCTCAGCGTCACTGTCCCTATTTATCAACCACTCTCTCTCAGTCTGTCTCTATCTCCTTTTAACTGTGTCCCTTACCCCTTGTCTCATGAGCAAGGCCAACAAAGTGACAGTGTCCGATCTTCTTGACGGGCTGCAGTCTGTGAGGTGATCATGGATTTTGATGCAATGGCAGTGAAGGAAACGCAATGATGCAAGTGGCAGATAGTTCCAGTGTTGGGAAAGTCTAGAACCAGAATGAACAGCGCCAGAATGAAAGGACGTTCCTTCAGAATGGAAATGAGGAGGAAGTTATTAAGCCAAAGTCAAATGAATCTGTGGAATTCGTTGCCACAGACGGCTGTGGACGGCAAGTCATTGGATATTTAAAAGCACAGATTGATAAGCTCTTGATTAGTAAAGGTGTCAAAAGACAGAAGAATGGGGGTGAGAGGGAAAGATAGATCAGCCTTGATTGAATGGCAGAGTAAACTCAATGGGCTGAAGGGATTTATTCTAATCCTACATCTTATCATTTTATGGTGATGATGAGGCATCAATTGGAAGTCCCCATACACAACATTCTTGGGGTTGCACTAAAACAATATGTACAGTGGCTTGCAAAAGTTTTCATACCCCTTGAACTTTTCCACATTTTGTCACGTTACAACCACAAACGTAAATGTATTTTATTGGGAATTTATGTGATAGACCAACACAAAGTGGCGCATAATTGTGAAGTGGAAAGAAAATGATACACGGTTTCCAAATTTTTTTACAAATAAAAAACTGAAATGTGTGGTGTGCAAAAGTATTCAGCCCCCTTTACTATGATACCCCCAAATAAAATCCAGTGCAACCAATTGCCATCAGAAGTCACCAAATTAGTAAATAGAGTCCACTTGGGTGTAATCTAATCTCAGTATTAATACAGCTGTTCTGTAAAGGCCTCAGAGGTTTGTTTGAGAACATTAGTGAACAAACGGCATCATGAAGCCCAAGGAACACACCAGACAGGTCAGGGATAAAGTTGTGGGTTAGGTTATAATAAATATCCCAAGCTTTGATCATCTCACGGAGCACTGTTCAATCCATCATCCGAAAATGGAAAGATTATGGCACAACTGCAAGCCTACCATGACATGGCCCTCCACCTAAACTGACAGGCCGGGCAAGGAGAGCATTGATCAGAGAAGGGGTGTGAAAACTTTTGTTCTAGTGCAATGTCCCCATACACCTCAGTCATGCTGAGCAATGATCATCTCCCTTGCAAATTCTACCAGGCACTTGACTGGACTAACCATAATATGGAATCGGAGGCAGGGTATTCTGCAGCAGGATCTTACAGCCTCACCTTCCCACTCATCGTTAAGTTCTGCAGTGCATCTTAAATATATTGTGCCCATAAGCACAGTGAAAGGAATGGTGGAGGATAATGAAGAGAATCACTGTTTAAGTATTAAATTAAGTAAGGCAGTAGAGCTGCTGCCTTGCAGCGCCAGAGACCAGGGTTCGATCCTGTTGCTGTCTGTACGGAGTTTGTACATTCTCCCCGTGACCACGTCGTTTTCTCTGGGTTCTCCTGTTTCATCTCAACTCCAAAGTCGTACAGGTTTGTACGCCTCGACCTGAAGGGTCTCGACCCGTAACGTCGCCCATTCCTTTTCGTCAAAGATGCTGCCTCACCCACTGAGTTACTCCAGCATGTTGTGTCTACCTCAGGTTTATAAGGTGATTGCCTTTGGTAACAAATGTAAATTGTCCCTAGTGAGTAGGATAGAGCTAGTGGGCGGGGATCGCTGGTCGGCACAGACTCGGTGGGCAGAAGGACCTGTTTCCACATTGTATCTCTAAACTAAACTAAACTAAAATAAAATAAAATAAAATAAAATAAACACTGCAATACTTCTGGGGAAGGTGACCTGAAGTGCTATTGGAAGGGATTTGTAGACTGGACCCAAAGATAATGAAGGAACAGCATTGTATGTCCAGGTGTGGATCGCGTGTGGCTTAGATGGGAACCTTCAGGCTGGTGTTCCCATGTATTGGCTTTCCTTGCCCTCCAAGGGTGTTTGGAGAGTTGTTGTCACAGTAGCCTGGGCGAGGATTGGAGTGCATTTTGTACCTGGTACACACTGCACCCATTGTGCACCAGTGGTGAAGAGAGTCAATATTTAGGGTGATGGATGAGTGCCAATCTAGGGAGCTGCTTTAAGCTGGGTGATGTTGAGCTTCTGAAGAATTGCTGACTCGTCATTTATCCAGGAAAACATAGAGTGTTCCATTGTTGAACTGTTGAATGAAGTGACCATTAACTGTTTAGTCTTGGATGGCTTTGACTCAGTTGAGTGTTGCGATTGTACCCATTCCTACAAGTTTAAATGTATTCCATCAACCTTCTGATGAGTGGACAGGAAAGGTTTAGAGAGATGAGTCAAATGTGGGCAAATGGGACCAGATCAGATGGGTAACCCAATTATTGGAAGGATGTCAACAAAATAGAGAGGGTACAGAGGAGATTTACTAGAATGTTGCCTGGGTTTCAACAGCTAAGTTACAGAGATAGGTTGAATAAGTTAGGTCTTTATTCTCTGGAGCGCAGAAGGTTAAGGGGGACTTGATAGAGGTCTTTAAAATGATGAGAGGGATAGACAGAGTTGATGTGGACAAGCTTTTCCCTTTGAGAATAGGGAAGATTCAAACAAGAGGACATGACTTTAGAATTAAGGGACAGAGGTTTAGGGGTAACATGAGGGGGAACTTCTTTACTCAGAGAGTGGTAGCGGTGTGGAATGAGCTTCCAGTGGAAGTGGTGGCGGCAGGTTCGTTGGTATCATTTAAAAATAAATTGGATAGGCATATGGATGAGCAGGATATGGAGGGTTATAGTATGAGTGCAGGCAGGTGGGACTAAGGGAAAAAAGTTGTTCGGCACGGACTTGAAGGGCAGAGATGGCCTGTTTCCGTGCTGTAATTGTTATATGTTATATGTATAACCGGTCGGCATGGATGAGTTGGGCTGAAGGGATGTATGGTCATGATGACTTTGGACTTTATATTTTAGAGATACAGCATGGAATCAGGGCCTTCGGGCCACCGAGTCCGCACCGCCCTGGGATCACTCCATACCCAAGTACTATCCTACACACGAGGGACAATTTACAATTTTACCAAAGCCAATTAACCTACTGTACATACTTGCACGCCTTTAGAGTATGGGAGGAAACCGGAGCTCCAGGAGAAATCCCACGCAGGTCATGGGGACACTCGATACAGACAGCACCGATTGTCAGGATCGAACCTGGGTCTCTGGCGCTGGAAGGCAGCAATTCTACTGCTGAGCCACAATGCCAACCAAATGAAGCCATGTCTTAAATGGGTGGCGGTGAGCAACACATCCCTCTGACCACAATGTCGGGTGCCCAGCTGGTAAGTAGTGCATGACATTGGGTGTTCATAAGTTCATGTCATAGGAGCAGAATTAGGCCATTTGGCCCATCAAGTCTACTCCGCCATTCAATCTTCCTATCTCAACCCCAGTGCCCTGCCTTCTTCCCATAACCCCTGATGCCCGTACTAATGAAGAACCTATCAATCTACACCTTAAAAATATCAATTGATGGCCTACAGAGTCTACTGTGGCATTGATTTAACAGATTCACCACCTTCTGACTAAACCTTCCTTCTCTTCTTCTAAAGGAACGTCCTTTTATTCTGAGGCTGTGCCCTCTGGTCCTAGACTCCCCCACTAGTGGAAACATCTTCTCCACATCCTCTCTATCCAGGCCTTTCACTATTCAGCGCATCCTTTCTCAGATAAGGGGCCCAAACTACTCACAAATATAGCTGACCAGTGCCTTATAAAGCCTCAGCATTACATTCCTGTTTTTATATTCTAGTCCTCTCAAAATAAATACTAGCATGGCATTTACCTTCCTTATTACAGTTGGCTTGAAAATTTACCTTTGAGGAATCCTGCACCAGCACTCCCAGATCCTTTTTGCACCTCTAATTTCTAGATTCTCTCCCCATTTAGCTGGCACCAGTCCCACTGTGGTGACAAAATAAATGGTCGGTGGGGGCGCTGCGAGAAGGCTGCCCTGCCAGCAGCGTGTTTGTTATTTCTACTTTTTTTTGTGTGTCCAAATGTTTGTTTTAGTGTCTCTCGGTGTGTCTTGTGTGGGGGGTGGTGAGGGGGGGAAAGGAGGGAACAGATTTTGGTCGCCCCCTCCATGCATTGGAGCGGGCTTTCCCGGAGTCGGGCCCGGAGTTTCAGCAGCGGGCGCAACGTGGACTTTTCATCGCGGAGTGGACGAGCCCTTGCCGGGGGTCACCGGAAGGGAGTGCTCCGATTGCTGGCCCGCTGACTGTTACCTCCTGAAGCCGCGGTCTGCGGAGCTTCTAACCGCGGGCGCCGAGTCGAGAACCTGGGATCCCTCGTCCGGGATGCCCGGAGAAGAGCTCCGACCGCCAGCCCGTGGCCCGTAACATCCTGTAGCCGCGGTCTGCGGAGCTTCTAGTCTCGGGCGCGGCATGGACTTACCATCCGGAGTGGGGTCCCTCGCCGGGGATAGCCAGAGAAGAGCTCCGACCGCTGGCATGCGGCCTACAACATCCTGAATCCGCTGTCTCCGGTTAGAAAGTGCCGATTCGGGACCTCCAAGCCGCGGAGTGTGTTCGACCGTCCCGACGAGAGGGCCTGTACATCCAGCCGTCCGTAGCGGCGACTGGGGAGGTTTATGGCCCCGACCACGGGTGAACAAGGAGGAGGACTGACTGAACGTTGTGCCTTCCGCCACAGTGAAGAATGCTGTGGTGGATGTTTGTGTTAAATATCTTATTGTGTATTGTGTGTTCTTTGTTAATTGTACCGCTGCTGGCAAATTAATTTCACTGCATCTTCGTGTGCATGTGACAAATGAAATTGACTATTGACTATCATGGTGATATGAGCTCACATGAAGAATGTTTAATAGAGTGGAAGCTCACTCGGTGGTTCAGACAGCAACCATGGAGGAAATGGATTGGCGACGTTTCAGGTTGAGTCTCTTCTTCTGACAGGAGTTTCATGTTTCAGAAAGGGCTTCACAAGTACGATGCAATTTTCAATTGTGCTGAGGTTACTGGGGAGCAAAGATTGCTGGAGGAACCAGCGACCCGACAACAATTGAGACGGAAACCAGGGCAATTTAACAGGGGAAAGTAAATTAAGTTTCAGGAGAATAGCGTGAAAACTTAATTTACTTTTCTCTCCTAAACTTCTTAAAACTAGCCTTCCTGAGGCTCAGTGTGTGGTGGAGGGGGAGAACAAAGGAGGACCTGGCATGGGGGAGGGGGAAGAACAAGGGGGGCCTGGCGTGGTGGAGGGGGGAGGGTGGACAAGGGGGACTTGGCACTGGATATTTTGTAACATTGTAAGCGCCCTTTATGTAGCGACTATTTACATACCTTGGGTGCGCAAGCAAAGAATTTCACCGTGACTCGTCGCATGTGACAATAAAATATTCACTAATTCATGACTTCATTCAGATACCTCCCCTTTACTTGCAGTCTGAGGAAGGGCCCTGACCCAAAAACACCACCCATCCTTTTTCTCCAGAAATGCTGCCTGACCCACTGAGTTACTCCAGCACACTGTGGCTATCTACAACCCGGAATAAAGCCCATTCCCTATCCATTCCTATCCACTCTACAGGACCACATATCCATTGAGGCCCTCTACACCATTATCATAGACCTACCTTCTGCATTAAATGCTTACCAGTTAATATTTTGCGATATATAGAGAGATATAGAATGATGATGGAGAGATATAGAACAAGTGAATCAAAGATATGCAAACATTTACTTTTTTGCATATCTTTCATTTATTTGTTCTTTATCTGTATATATCACCGTCTATTTCTCTCATTTCCCTTGACTCTCAGTCTGAAGAAGGGTTTTGACCCGAGATGTCTCCTATTCCTTTACTCCTGCCTGTCCCGCTGAGTTACTCCAGCTTTCGGTGTCTACCTTTGGTTTAAACCAGCAGTTCCTTCCCACACGTTAAGAGATTGAGTTGGTTTAAATCCTTGCATAAGTTATAGCAATGAGATGTTGTATATAACAGCTACTCCCATATTTATGAGAGACAGCCTGAGATTTTATTTGAGGAGGGGATCAGCTGTTCGAAGAGCTATTTCGACGAGAAGCATTGCCCTAATATGAATGATGGCGTCTGCAAATTTGACTCTGAGTTAGAGTCTGAGGAAGGGTCTCGACCCAAAACGCTACCCATTCCTTCTATCCAGAGATGATAGCTGAGCCGCTGAGTTACTCCAACATTTGTGTCTAACTCTGAAGAGAAGTGAGTTTAAAGGTGAACGAGTGTCGGGTTATGAATGGGGTGCTGGTTCTGGTGAACTGAAAAGACAGCGTTAGGAGCCAGCATTCCCAGGAAAGTGAAGAAACATCCGTCTGTATCTCATTTCAGAGAATGGAATTACCCTTGTGGCTTTGACCTTCTTTAGGAATCTACAGGGAGCATTGAGCATGAATTGTGCCCTCTGACCTGCTAGTCTTATGGCTCCTGCAGTTGCTAACAGTCATTCATCAATGTCAAGTGGGCCTCAGTGATCATGTTATTCCTTCTTGCCGTTGTTCCCTGTGTATTAATAAGAGATTAGGCTGAATAGTCTGACTCCTCAGTGCTTTTGAGTGTGGTGCCCGGTATTACAGGGCAAAATATCGTCAAGGCCTTGTTAATGGCCACCATCAAGATAATGGCACGATATATCAAAGTGCTGTTTTAGCTGCAAGGTCCCAGCTTCATTTTGCGAAGTCTGCGGCAGAGATCAGTTTGTTCCTCAGCAAACAGCTCGGCGACACTACAAGTGTTCTCTCCTATCCAAGGGGTGAAGACCCTTCTCTCCAGAGAAGCTGCCCGTCCCGCTGAGTTACTCCAGCATTTTGTGTCTGGTCTCGATGGAATTCAGTTTAATAGAGACTCAAGAGACTGCTGGGGCAGCACGGTGGCGCAGCGGTAGAGTTGCTGCCATACAGCACTTGCTGCGCCAGAGACCCGGGGTGATCCTGACCACAGATGCTGTCTGTATGGAGTTTGTACGTTCTTCCCGTGACCTGCCTGGGTTTTCTCCAAGATCTTCGGTTTCCTCTCATACAAAGACGCACAGTATATAGGTAAATTGGCTTGGTGTGTGTAAGATGGTGTTGGTGTGTGGGGGTTGCTAGTCAATGCGGACCCGGTGGGTTAAAGGGCCTGTTTCTGTGCTATATCTCCAAGCTAAATCACTAAACTAAACTAAGATGCTGAAATCTAGGCACAAAGTTCTGGAGGAATTCTGCAGGTCAGGCAGCATCTGTGGAGGGAATGGACAGATGATTGTAGATTATTTATAGATAAAGCATGGAAAGAGGCCCTTTGGCCCATCGAGCCCATGCCGGCCAGTGATCACCGTACACTAGCACTACCCTACACATTAGGGACAATTTACAATTTACAGAAGCCAATTCATCTTCAATTTGTGTCTTTGGGGTGTGGGAGGAAACTGGAGCTCCCGGAGAAAGTTCAGGCGGTCACAGGGAGAACGTACAAAGTTCGTACAAAACGCACCCATAATCAGAATTAAACCTGGGACTCTGGCACTGTGAGGCAGCAACTCTACTGATGCGCCACCGGGCCTCACCAAGTTTCGAGTCTGAAGGAGAGTCCCGATCCAAAAGATCATCTGTCTATTCCCTCCACAGATGCTGCCTGACCTGTTGAGTCTCCCCAGCAATTTGTGTTTTGGTGAAAGGAGTTTAGACAGATTGAATAAGTCACAGAAGCAGGTCTTCGGCCCATCGTGTCCATGCTAACCATTTTGCCCATTTCTACATCCCTTTTTTGTCTGCACATGATAAATAAACCTTCTATTCCTTACCTATTTGTCTGTCTAAACATCTCTTAAACATGGTGATTGTATTTGTTCCACTACCGCATCTGGCAGTGAAATCTTCCCCACAGCCATCAGGCTATTAAACTCAACTCAAACAAAACTCTGAACATTAACAGCCCATTGCACTTTATCTGCTTATTTATGTGTGTATATATATATTCAATGGTATATGGTCACACTGATCTGTTCTGTATTTATTTATGCCTACTATATTCTGTTGTGCTGAAGCAAAGCAAGAATTTCATTGTCCGATCTGGGACACATGACAATAAACTCTCTTGAATCTTCAATTCCAGATATCAAGAAAACCTTTCCCTCAGGTTCTCTTTAAATCTCCTCCATCTCACCTGAAACCTATGTTTTTAACATTCCGACCATGAGAGAAAGATTCTGACCCACATCTCCCATGGTCTTACAGACTTCTATCAGGTCACCCCTCCGCCTCTTTAGCTCCAGGTAAAACAAGCCCAGGGCTCCAATCTCTCTCTGCAACTATAGGCCCCGTACACACCAACATCCTGGTGAAACTCCACGACAACCGCATTCTTAAAGTCAACAGCAATCATTAGTACAGAGAAAAAATCAAAATGCTCTGCTTGTTCCAGCCTGACACGCGGGCAGCACGTTGCCGCAGCAGTAAAGTTGCTTCCTTACAGCACCAGAGACCCGGGTTCGATCCTGACTACCGGTGTTGTCTGTACGGAGTTTGTACATTCTCCCCATTACCAGAATGGTTTTTGTTCCCCAAGACCTTCGGTTTCCGCCCATAAAATGTTCCTCGTGCATGTAGGATAGTGTTAATGTGCGGGGATCGCTGGTCGGTGCGGACTCGGTGGGCGAAAGGGCCTGTTTCCGCGCTGTATCTCTAAACTAAACTAAACTAAACACTCCGGTTGCATTCTCACAGGGTAAGAGGAGCCCAAATATTATAACAGAATCTTGCACCTCATATTTTGTTTGCGCAGCTTACAACCCAACAGTATGAATATTGATTTTTCTAACTTCAAGTAATCCTTCCATCCTTTCTCTCGCCGTCCCCCGCCCACCCCTTGTGGTCCTACTGGTATCACTGTCGTCCTCCTGAGTTTCACTGTCTCCATCTCCACTGCCAACAATGGACCATTGTGGGCTCCACCATTCCTTGGTCACCGTTGTGGGCTTTGATTTGTCCTTTTGCATACCTTTCATTTATTTGTTCTTTGTATCTATTCATACCTCTCCTTCCCATGTCCCCTGACTCTCAGTCTGAGGAAGGGTCTCGACCTGAAACTTCACCTCCTCCTTCTCTCCAGGGACACTGCCTGACCCGCTGAGTTAATCCAGCATTTTGTGTCTATCAAGCTGTGGTTCATCTTTGGTGCAAAGCATCTTTTTCTACAATTGTGGAAGAGGTAGAGGTAACAGTTCCAGGCTGATTCCACCAAACAGATGTTTATGATTTGGTCCATCTTGTCAACACCTTTTTGGAAGTCAAAGAATTGCAGCAGGATCTTGATCAGGTGGTCTGAGGGATGGTTGATGTGTAGAGAAGAGTTCAATACAGGGACGTAGGGTGGGAAGTCTTACCAGGGCTCCATCGCCATCATCGGCGATCACTCGAAACGAGTATGACTGTCCTCTCCTCTCCATAGGGTCGTCTACTTGTGGGTCTACAGACGTCTGTAGAGGCCGATCCGCGATCCATACACATTGGTGCAACATGGGCAGTGGAGACTGCGGGGGTTGGTAGTCATCGAGCCCCCTTCGCTCTCTCCTTACGGTGCTGTCACTTTGTCTCTGCGACACGGCGTAGTTCTGTCTCGTGACGTGCAGCTCCTTCCTGCATGGATTTCCTCCAGGAGCACCTGTCCAGTGCAACGTGCTCCCAGTTGCTCAGTGTGATGCGGAATTTCTTCAGACTGTTCTTGATGTTGTCGTTGAAGCGTTTCTTTGGCCCGCCGGGGGCTCGCTGACCTTCCTTCAATTGAGAGTACAGGATTTGTTTAGAGAGACGTGTGTTGGACATGGGGATGACATGGCCAGTCCATTGAAGTTGGTGCTGCATTATTGTGATTCTAGTCATGTTGGCTTCCTCTCCAGGACATACACAGTGAGTGCAGGGCTCTGGGGAATGTCGCAGAGCTGAGGGAACTTGGAGTGCAGGTACATAGTATCTTGAAAGTGGCGTCACGGGAGGATAGGTTGGTCAAGAAGGCTTTCTTCATATTGGTCGCCATCAGTCAGAATATTAAGAATGGGAGTAACTCCCATTAAGGAGAATGAGGAGTGCTTTTGTAGAGGTGTATAAGATCATGAGAGGAATAGACAGGGTAATAGATTATTTCACCCAGAGTAGCGGAATGAAGAATCAGAGGACATAGTTAAAGATGGAAGGGGAAAGATTTAATAGGAACCTGAGGAGCAGCTTTTTTTCGCAGAGGGTCGTGGGTGTATGGAACAAGTTGAGGTAGGGACTATCACAATGCTTAAAAAATATTTGGACAGGTATATGGATAGGACAGGTTTAGAGGGATATGGGCCAAATTCAGGTAGGTAGAGTAGATAATTGGTTGGCATGGGCAAGTTGGGCTGAAGGGCCTGTTTCCATGATGTATGTCTCTCTCACAGAGATGGCTGAAGAAAGACCATAAATTGGTTAACAGGCAAGTGGGTAACTGCGGGCAGCAGTGATGCAGTGGGTTGGCTGGTAGCTGCAGAGCTCCAGAGATCCAGCCTAGACCCTGACCTCCAGGGCTGCCTTGTGAAGTTTGTGATCACAGAGTTTACTCCTGGGTTTCACCCTAAAAGTCACTTGGACAGGTACATTGGATAGGAAAGGTTTAAAGAGATATGAGTCAAATGTAGGCTAATGGGGCAAGTTAAGATGGGCATCTTGGTTGGTATGCATGGGTTTGGCTGCAGCAGCTGTTTCTGTGTTGTATGATCTATGGCTCTATGGCACCAGGAGTTAAAGCTATCCATGGTGTACGTTCATAAGTTCATAAATCATAGGAGCAGAATTAGGCCATTCAGCCCATTGAGTCTACTCTGCCATTCTATCATGGCTGGTCTCTCATTCCCTCTTATCCCCATTCTCCGACCCCTGACCCTTAACACCCTTGACCCTAAACAAGGATCCGTCAATCTCCGCCTTAAAAATACCCAATGACGGCCTGCACAGCCGTCTGTGGCAATGCATTCCACAGATTCACCACCCTTTAACTAAAGAAATTCTTCCGACCTCCTTCCTAAAGGTACGTCCTTTTATTCTGAGGCTGTGCCCCCTGGTTCTGGACTCTCCCACTAGTGGAAACATCCCCTCCACATCCACTCTATCCAGGCCTTTCGCTATTCGGTAAAGCTTCAATGAGGTTCCCGCTCATCCTTCTAAACTCAAGGGACATGCAGATAAGTTTGAAGAATGTAACATGATCATCTCTGTGAAGTTAACTATGAAAGTAACAGTATGCTCACAACATGGAATAATTGCTGCTCAACGGAATACACAGTGTATGGAAGCTTGGGTCACCAACCAGTGGATCAAACCTCAGTCCAGCCGACCCACTTGCCTCTCATGTCCTGGCAGCCTGGAGACCTCAAACCAGAATAACTCAATTTGCTGAAAACTATCCACAGAGATTCCCATGGTCATGCCTTGCTCTCCTGATCCGAAACATATGCACTATTCAATTCCCTCTCTGTAATCTCCATAAAATCTACGGCCTTGCAGAAAGAGAGCGCTGCACTGCTGCCTATAAATCGTGGTGCCCCACTGTCTCGACTGGATGGAACAGAAATACTGCATCCCTGATGAAACAGAAGAGGGGAAGATCTCGCCAGGATCCAAGCAAATTTTTAATCCTCAGTTACATCAACAAAATAGATTAGCCCCAGGCCATTTGGGAGTTCCACGTCTATAAATTGTCTCTCGTGTTTCCTGCCTCAAGAAAAACATATGTACATCATTGCTGTAAAATGATTAGAGAAACACTGAGGCCAGGTGAGTGCAAAGCTTTGGTTATTTCCTTGTAAACCTCAGTCTTGGTGCTCGTCCATTACTTGCCCCTGACTCTCCTTTCCCTCTGGATACGAAGGAACTGCAGACGCTGGTTTGCACCGAAGACAGACACAAGATGTTAGAGTAACTCAGCGGGTCAGGCAGCATCTCTGAAGAAGGATCTCAACGCGGTACGTCACCTATCCCTTTTCTCCAGAGATGCTGCCTGGCCCGTTGAGTTGCTCCAGCACTTTGTGCCTGCCTCCTTTTCTTCTGAATGATATGATGATCTTGAGCACTGAACAAAACTATCCACTACCTCAGCGACCAAGTTAGGTTAAGTTAGAAGGACACGTTTAATCATGGATCCCAGAGCGTGATGTAGAGCCACAAATGTAACAAAGTCTATGAATTTTAACCCAAATGAATAGGGAACAGTTCTAGCCTCTACTCAGCCCGTTGAAAAGTGATGCATTTTTGGAACTTCAGACGGTTCATAAGTTCATAGATCATAGGAGCAGAATTAGTCCATTCAGCCCATCTATTCTGCCATTTAATCATGGCTAATCTATCTTTCCCTCTCAACCTCATTCTCCTACCCTTCGCCCCATAACCCATGACACCTTCAACCAGACTTGAACCAGGCCTGTACATACGCAGTAAACGGCAGAAGGATTTTTTATTGAACAGTGAGATCTTGCAGTACAAATATATCGATCACTGGAAGTGCCAGACAGACAGAGTGGTGAAGAAGGTATATGATTCAGTGTTTAAGAAGGAACTGCAGATGCTGGAAAAAGGTCTGAAGAAGGGGTTCGACCCAAAACGTTGCCTATTTCCTTCGCTCCATAGATGCTGAGTTTTTCCAGCATTTTTGACTAAGAAGGTATATGAGATGTCTTCATTGCCAAATATATTGGGTACAATGCTGCCCTTCTGTTGGATGTCACTCTGCAAACACGTTTTATAATACACTTTAAAAAAATGTTAAACTGTATCTTACTGAATTTTCCAGTGAATCCAGTAAGATTAAAGCAAGAGCAGGAACTGGCGATTACACAAAAAGCTGGCGAAACTCAGCGGGTGCAGCAGCATCTAAGGAGCGAAGGAGATAGGCGACGTTTCGGGTCGAGACCCTTCTTCAGACTGGCGGTGGTGAGTTTAAAGGGAACATTGGAAGCGGAGCCTCAGTCAGTTGAAAGGCTGTGTGGTAACCAAGACTCTGGTGAGAGCAAATGAATGTGAGAACAGTGGTCCTAGTGAGATAAAAGGGAGGTACAGGAACCTGAGCCCCAGTGAGTTGGAACAGAGAATGGCAAACGTCAGCAGTTGAGCCCAAAGGAATAAAAGTCACAAATAAGGGGACATAATTATAAAATAACAGATTAAAAAGGAGGTACGTATAAATTACTATTCACAGAGGGTAGTGAGTCCTGGAATTCTATGCCCCAGATGTATGCGGGGTTTGGACCAATAGAACTATTGAGGGTCATGGGAAACTGGCACAGAATTGGAGTTGAGGCCAGTATAGATCAGCCATGATGATATTGAATTGTCAGAACAGGCTTGAGGGGCCGAGAGGCCTGCTCCTACTCCTCTTCATTTGTATTCATCCATTTTATTGTCATCCTCTAACTCTTTTCAGGTGTATGGGATCTCGAGTGTTTTAAGGAACAAGGAGTTCTCCTGACGCTTCGGTTTCTATGTCAGAGTTAGCAAAACTCAACCCAGCAGCCATTTTATTTTCAGCGTGTAAAGCAGCACCCGGGTTTCTGTAACAATGGTGTGGATCAGTGAAGGGTTTCAGGCTGAGCACAAGCACTCCATAGATGGAAGCTACTTGTTTAAATCTGGGCAACCTGCAAATCCTTGACTCGTATTACCTCAAGTTGAGGTGTTGAAACAAAGATAGGATGGAAATCTTCAAAGTATTTAAAGATCAAAGTAAAGACTTGCTGAGCAAGTCCCGTATTCCCGTAACCCCGCTCAGAGTTCTGTGCAAAGGGGCAAGAGTTCGAACGATTCACCAAACATATTGAAATGACTCTTTCCGACAATATGCATAATGATTTTATTTTTCTGTTTTTGAAGTATCCAGTGAAGCAAAGTACCAGATGCTTCCTGAATATCCTTCGAATTATTGGCCTCTTTCCCTTTAAAGTTATTTTAAACAAAAGCACATTTTTCTCCTCCCAGCAGTTCCTCGCCGGACTTACAGATGCTGCACGCCGTTTGCAGGAGGTGGGAGGGAGGGGTTGCGGAGAGGTACGGAGAGAGGCTTGAGTCGATGGGGTGTCTTTACCAAACTGTGGGTGCTGTCCGTACGGAGTTTGTACGTTCTCCACGTGACCGCGTGGGTTTTCTTCGGGTGCCCCGTTTTCCTCCCACACTCCAAAGATGTCCAGGTTTGCAGGCTCATTGGTTTCTGTAAATTGTCCCTAGTGCGTAGGGTAGAAGTAGTGTCCAGGGTGGTCGCTGGTCGGTGTGGACCTGGTGGGCCGAAGGTCCTGTTTCCACGCTGCATCTATAAAACGAAAAAAACTGAAAATTAAATATAGGAAACATCACTAGCCCATCACTGTATACAGAGTACACTGTCACCAGGTACAGAGCTGCACTGGATACCGAGGATGCAGTGTCTGTCTGCCACTGGATGCAGAGGAAACTGCCCCTGATAGTCACTGGGTACAGAGTACATCCCGTAGGGGTAGGCCACTTAGGACTAAGATGAGGAAAAACATTTTCCCCAGAGAGTTGTGAATCTGTGGAATTCTCTGCCACAGAAGGCAGTGGACGCCAATTCACTGGACATATTCCAGAGAGAGTTAGATAGAGCTCTTAGAGCGAACAGAATCAAGGGATATAGGGAGAAAGCAGGAACATGATCACATTGAATGGCGGTGCTGGCTCGAAGGGCCGAATGGCCTACTCCTGCACCTATTTGCTATGTTTCTATCTCTCTAACACTGGGCATATAGGAAACGTCACCAGCCTGTCACCAGATACAGAGGGCACTGCATACAGCAGACATTCCACCCCTCTGACACTGGGTACACAGAAAGCTGCCCTTGGTGGTCACTGGATGCAGAGGACACTGTGCTCAATTGTCACTGGATACAGAGGGAACCAGCACCCGACTATCACTGGGTACAGAGCACTGCATCACCCTCACTGGATGCAGAGTAAACTGCTCCCGTCTGTCAGTGGGCATGGGCGGAAATCCCAGGGGGGTGGGGACGGGGGGACACGTCCACCCATGTTATGAGAGGCGGGGGGGGGGGGGGGGGGGACGATCCCCCTCCCATGATTTGTAATCTGTATTTTAAAACTCGGTTTAAAAAAATCTATTAAAAATCTCCGCTTTCCGTGAGACGGTGGGGTGGGACTGATGATCGAGGGCACCGATTGGACGAGCAGCATAATCAAGGACAAGTCGTACCCTGGCCACTCCCTCCCCTCTCCCATCGGGCAAAAGGTACAGAAGTGTGGAAACGCACACCTCCAGATTCAGGGACAGTTTCTTCCCAGCTGTTATCAGGGAACAGAACCATCCTAACACAACTAGAGACTAGTGCTGAACTACTAACTACCTCATTGGTGACCCTCGAGCTATCTTTGATTGGACTTTACTGGCTTTACCTTGCTCTAAATGTTATTCCCTTATCGTGCATCTATACACTGTGAATGGCCCGATTGTAATCATGTATAGTCTTTCTGCCGTCTGGGTTAGCACGAAACAAATGCTTTTCACTGTACCTCGGTACACGTGACATTAAACTGAAACTGAACTGCGCGCGTCTGTCACTGGGTGCAGAGGGCGTTGCAGTGGCCTGGAGCTGTGCACACGGATGTGTCTACCAGAGCAAAATGCCCTTCTGCAGTGAATAACCCAGTGCCAGTGAATAACTCAGCTGGAGCAAGCTGCTGGTTCGCACACACTCTGCCGCGCTCTACCCCTTTGCTGGGGTTATGTCCATGCCCGGGTGGTACTAGAGAGGGACTGCGCACTGTCCACAGGCGCCCTGGGGGATTTCCGGGACTGTTGGGCATCACGGGGGGGTGGAATGTATCCTCAATAAGGATGGGGAATTAGTAATTTAATTCAAGAATATTTGCTTTACCCTGTATTATGGTGGTGGGATTGTTTATAGACAATAGACAATAGGTGCAGGAGTAGGCCATTCAGCCCTCCTGGCCAACACCGCCATTCAATGTGATCATGGCTGATCATCCACAATCAGTACCCCGTTCCTGCCTTCTCCCCATATCCCCTGACTCCGCTATCTTTAAGAGCCCTATCCAGCTCTCTCTTGAAAGTATCCAGAGAACCGGCCTCCACCACCCTACTATGCAGTACTGCGCATATCATTTTTGTAAATAATTGATTAAAATTATTTTTGGTTAAAAAAAACACCCCGGTCAGCTTAGTGCTCATCCCTCCTTCCAGCTGGAGAGGAAACCTCAGCCACCAGCCCGTCCCCATGTATTTGTCCATTGTAATTTCACATCTGTTTTTGAACAGTCTCATTAGGCTCCAAATCACCATGTCTAAACAGATTGCAGAGTGCCAGGGGCCTGGGGATGTAATGATGATCTAACCCCGGGGCTGTGATGTAAATAGAGCCCTGTGAGTTTCAAAAGCCTATTATTCAAAATATTGAAACGAGACAAATTGAATAATTGATCTACTTCCCATCACTAAGAAGTTTATTTAGAAACGTTTAAACCCATTTACTTGGACACTTTATTATTATGCTGCTGATGTGTGGATGCTCCATTGATTTATCATCTCCCCAACCAAATGGTTCCTCTGGAATCCTCTGAGCAATCTGTGCCGGCCACAGTCATCGCCACTGAAAGTTTTTCCCCCCCGATATATCGAAACTGGTGATCGATACAAAATGCTGGAGTAATTCAATTTCAGTTTCAGCGTAGCTTACTGTCACGTGTACCGAGGTACAGTGAAAAGCTTTTGTTGCGTGCTAACTAGTCCGCAGAAAGACATGATTACAATCGAGCCATCCACAGTGTACAGATACATGACAAGGGAATAACGTTTAGAGCAAGGTAAAGCCAGCAAAGTCCGATCAAAGATAGTCCGAGGGTCACGGACGAGGTGGATAGTAGTTCAGGATTGTTCTCTGGTTGTGGTAGGATGATTCTTGCCACAGCAGGTCAGGCAGCATCTCTGGCGAAAAGGAATAGGTGAAGATTCGGGTCGAGACCCTTCTTCAGACTGAGACACACAGGGGAGAGGGAAACTTGAGGTACGAAAATGTAGAAAGGACAAAAGAACAAAAGGTATGGAAAGAACAAATCAAAGACAGCAACGATGATCAAGGAGAAGTGGAGCCCACAATGGTCCATTGTTGGCTGTGGAACTGGTGATAATGAGTGGATACAAACTAAGCAGGACAACAGGGAGGGACGGAGAGAGAGGGAACGCAAGGGTTACTACAAATATTGTAGTATTGAAATATTATAAAAATCACCAAGCAAAATATAAGGTTCTGTTCCCTCAGTTTGCGTTTGGCCTCACTCTGACAGTGGAGGAGGTTCACAACACAAAGGTCAGTGTGGGAATGGGAAGAGGAGTTACAGTGTTTGGCAACCGGGAGATCGCGTAGGCCAAGGCGGGCAGAGCAAAGGTGGATTGAGTTTCAGCCAAGTTTCCTCGCAAGCTTCCAGCCACTGTCTTGTACTCTGGGGCTAAAACCCTGACATAGAATATAGAAAGTAGAACAGAATAGCACAACACAGGCCCGTTGGCCCATAAATGCAGGCTCAGCATGATTTTGCGGAGACAATGGCAAGAGCTGCTAATTCCACTAACATCTTACCTAAACAAGTTTGTTGTACTTAATTAAAGCACCCCACAGCTAGTAGAGTCGTTCAAGTTTGATCTTAACCTCCCTGGCAGGATGTATGGGGAAAAAAGATACAGTGCTGGAATAACTCAGTGGGTCAGGCCGCATCTCTGGAGATCATGGAACATGGATAGTTTACGTTTCGGTTCAGGACTCTTCTTCACACTCGAAACGTCACCTATCCACGTTCTCTACCCCTTTGCCCCCCCCCCCCCCTCCCCACCTCGCCTGTATCGAGCTATCACTGGCCAGGATTTCCAGCTTTCTCTTCCCCCTCCTTCACCACACCAACCACAATCAGTCTGAAGAAGAATCTTAATCCTAAACGCCACCTAGCCGCTCCCTGCACAGATGCTGCCCGACCCACTGAGATACGCCAACATGTTGTGCTTTGATAAGGATAGTGAGATATATGGAGGGAGGAATACAGAAACAGGGGAGGAATAGAAAGGCGATGCACAAAGAAAAAAAGGTAGAGATCCAGAGACAAACAAACACAGGGAGCGACACAGAATGCAGAGAGAACCAAATGGAAACAAGCCAGTGGGAAGATAAAAAGGGACAGTCAAATGTGGAGAGAAACAGAGGGATGAGATGAAAGAAAATGTTTGAAAGAGACAGAGTGAGTGAGAGGGAAGGAGAGGGATACAGAACGAGAGGAGGGCGAGATACAGAGACTGACAGACAGAAAGTGATACAGGCAGATAAACATCAAGGCATGCTTCAGAAAGCAATTGCAATAAAGCAAAGATTTAGCATTTAGTGGAGAGGTGTGGCAGTCACAAATCAATGCTGCCATGTTTGTTTGCCCACACTCCACCATCAGAAGATATCAACATTTACATTTGTGCAGACTAGTAATTACTTGGTTGAAATTTGATAATTTGATCGCAAGGGCTTCAAAAAGCAAAGTCCCATAAAGTAGGGTCTGACTTAATTAGTCTGTAACAGCAACGTACCCAATGTCACCAGTCCTTCAGCATGGATTACTGTTACTTCCCATGAGTGACATTGGGAGGGAACGTTTAATGATATATCTATTTTACACCCATCATAAATGTGGCCTTAAATTTCAGCTGTCAGTTGTTGCAGGAACCATTACCCGTTAATGGATTGCTGGGCTCGAGATGAGAAGCAGGGATGTTTTTAATTTTGAGTCAGTGTAAACTCTCAGTTCAGGGCAGCCTGTGATGATGAATGCCTTGTGTAATGTTATTCTTAACAATTACACAGGATTTGAAGAAAAGATAAACCTGAGCACTGTGATTTGTGTTTGTTATTGAAGCTGTAAATCGAAACAAGAAAAACAAACTGGAGGGCAATTGTTCCTGTAATTCTTTAATATTGCTGTTGGATGTTTAGCGGAGAAAGTCGACCACAGTGGCTCGGTGGCACAGCGGTAGAGTTGCAGCAAAAACAGCGCCGGGGACCCGGGTTTGATCCTGACTATGGGTACTGTCAGTACAGAGCTTGTACGTTCTCCCTGTGACCACGTGGGTTTTCTACGGGTGCTCCGGTTTCCTCCCGCTCTCCAAAGACGTACAGGATTTCAGTTTAATTGAAACATAGAAACATAGAAATTAAATGGTTTAGAACTGGATGACGGATGGGCAAAAATACGAAATCGGTAGATCTCTCCTAATCTCTCTTTTCTTTACTTTCTCCTTCTATTTCAATCTTTTCAGCTTCTCATCTCTGTCCTTTATTTCTTTTGCTATCTGTTTCTACTCCCTTGTCTATCTATTCCGACACTAGTCTTTATTTCTTTTTTCTCCCACTGTTCCTTTATTAATAAATCAAAAAATACGAAGTTGTACAAGAATGGAAATATGTATGTATGTATTAGGAACTCAAGTACCACACTATTGTACTGACTTCTAACAAAAATTTAAAAAATTAAATTTTTTTTAAAAGAAACATAGAAACATAGAAAATAGGTGCATGAGGAGGCCATTCAGCCCTTCGAGCCAGCACCGCCATTCATTGTAATCATGACTGATCTTCCCCAATCAATAACCCGTGCCTGCCTTCTCCCCATATCCCTTGACTCCACTAGCCTGTAGAGCTCTATCTAACTCTCTCTTAAATCTATCCAGTTATTTGGCCTCCACTTTGCCTTTGGTAATAATTGTAAATTATCTCTAGTGTGCTGAATAGTGTTAGTGTACGGGGCGATGGTTGGTGGGCATGGTCTTGGTGGGCCCAGGGACTGTTTCCGCGCTGTATCTCTCGACTCTAAGGTCTAAAGACTAAAGTCCAACAGTGTGAGCAAGTCTGCAGACTTTGATTTGGGAGATAAGTTATCAATGCACATGCCCCATTGTTATTAATCTACACCGTCATTAGCCGTAAAGAGTAGTGACACGGAAAGTCAGCTCACAGATCTGTACGTGTCTTCCACACTCTGTGCCACACTGCCACAAGTGTGAGTTTCTGAGTCAACGGTAACAAAACCAACATGTTGAAAAATGTCCACGAGTTAAAAAAAATAGCCCCGAGTACCTACGAACGGCTATTAGCGTAACTCTCTGAGTTCAAATCAAGGGGAAAACTCGGCAGAGTTTGTGAGTAACTCTGGAGAGAGGGACAGGGCATTAATGGCTCCAGGGACCCGGATTCCATCCTGACTGCAGGTGCTGTCTGTACAGAGTTTGTACGTTCTCCCCAAGACCTGCGTGGGTTTTCTCCGAGATCTTCAGTTTCCTCCCACACTCCAAAGACAACAGACAATAGGTGCAGGAGTAGGCCATACGGCTCTTCGAGCCAGCACCGCCATTTAATGTGATCAGGGCTGATCATCCCCAAACTGTACTCCGTTCCTGCCTTCTCCCCATATTCCCTACTCTGCTGTCTTTAGGATCCCTATCTAGCTCTCTCTTGAAAGTATCCAGAGAACCGGCCTCTGAGGCAGAGATTTCCATAGACACAACTCTCTGTGAAAAAGTGTTTCCTCATCTCTGTTCTAAATGGCTTACCCATTATTCTTAAACAGTGGCTCCTGGTTCTGAGCTCCCCCAACATCGGGAATAAAGATGTACAGGTTTGTAGGTTAATTGGCTTGGTATAAATGTAATAGAAATTGTCCATAGTGTGTGTAGGATAGTGTTAGTGTGCGGGGATTGCTGTTAGGTGCGGACTTGGTGGGCAGCTTTTTTCTGCTCTAAACTAAACTAAACTAAAAAGGTGTAAAGGAAAAGTCGTGCTGCCCTTTAATCGACCCCTGGATCTGCTGTGACAAGATCGGGAAGAGGAATTGGATGCGTCTTGCGCCAGGTCCCGGGGCTGAACATTGAAGCCAAGAGGACCCAGTTCTGCAGCGCAGTGTGTCCTGCAGGGTCAGAGTGCCATGTGCATGCGTGCACTGCCATACTGATGAAGGGAAGATTGCAGGCACTCTGGGTGACTGCCAAAAACAGCTAAACATTTTCCAAATGTTAACTAAAGGTTCAGCAACAAATGCTCAGACTGTTAAAGAATTATTCTTCACAACATAGTCTTCATAAATTGTCTCCCACACTTCTCCCTCAGTAAATCCCCCTTCTCACTAATCCTTTCTTCGCACTATCCATCCTCCTGACGTCGCCACCACTCCTCCAAACTGTCGATCATGTATCCATGAGTATTGGTGTGTGTGTGGATATGCTTTGATCCTATTGACATGTGGGACAATATGGTATGTCATGCAGACCAGACTCCCCACCATTGACTCCGTCTACACTTCGTGCTGCCTCAGGAGAGCAGCCAACATTATCAAGGACCTCTCCTATCCCTTCTTCCTGCTTCAGTCACAGAAGATAAAGCCTTAAGACATGCATCACCAAACTCAGGAACAGCTTCCTCCCCTTTATTATTAGACTTTTGAACGGTCCTTCCACAAGCTTCCTTGAAGGTGGCATCACCGGTAGATAGGCTGGTCAAAAAGGCTTTTGGCACATTGGCCTTAATCATTCAGAGTACCGAATATAGAAGTTGGGAGGTCATGTTGCAGTTGTATAAGACATTGGCGAGGATTTTGTTGGAGGATTGTGTCCAGTTTTGTTCACCGTGTTATAAGGAAGATGTTGTCAAGCTGGAAAGGGAGCAGTGAAGATTTCCGAAGATGTTGCCAGGACTCGAGGGCCTGAGCTGCAGGGAGAAGTTGAGCAGGCTAGGACTTTATTCCTTGGAATGGAAGAGGATGAGGAGTGATCTTGTAGAGGAGTACAAAAATCACAAGAGGAATAAATTGGGTAAATGCACAGAGTGCTTTTACCCAAAGTAGGGGAATGTTTTTTACACAAAGGATGGTGAGTATATGGAATGTGCTTCCGGAGGAGGTAGTAAAATCACAGAAGCCAATTGTTGACAAGATGTAACTGAGAGCAATGGTTACACAAAGGGGACAGGGCTACTGACCTTCAGTGACAATAGACAATAGACAATAGGTGCAGGAGTAGGCCATTCGGCCCTTCGCGCCAGCACCGCCATTCAATGCAATCATGGCTGATCATCCCCAATCAGTACCCCGTTCCTGCCTTCTCCCCATATCCTGACTCCGCTATTTTTAAGAGCCCTATCTAGCTCTCTCTTGAAAGCATCCAGAGAACCTGCCTCCACCGCCCTATGAGGCAGAGATTTCCACAGATTCACAACTCTCTGTGAGAAAAAGTGTTTCCTTGCCTCCATTCTAAATGGCTTACCCTTTATTCTTAAACTGTGGCCCCTGGTTCTGGACTCCCCCAACATCGGGAATATGTTTCCTGCCTCTAGCGTGTCCAAACCCTTAACAATCTTATAAGTTTCAATGATCCCCTCTCGTCCTTCTAAACTTCAGAGTGTACAAGCCCAGCCACTCCATTCGCTCAGCATATGACAGTCCCGCATCCCAGGAATTAACCTTGTAAACCTATGCTGTACTCCCTGAATATCAAGAATGTCCTTCCTCAAATTAGGGGACCAGAACTGCACACAATACTCCAGGTGTGGTCTCACTGGGGCTCTGTACAACTGCAGAAGAACCTCTTTGCTCCTATACTCGACTCCTCTTGTTAGAAAGGCCACCATGCCATTCACTTTCTTCACTGCCTGCTGTACCTGCATGCTTACTTTCATAGACTGATGAACAAGGTCCCCCAGATCCCGTTGACTTCCCCTTAGCATTCCCCTTCTCATAGCATCCTCCTCACAGTTCACACTGCCACCCAGTCCTGTGTCATCTGCAAATTTGCTAATGTTACTTAGAATCCCTTCAACCAGATCATTGAAGTATATTGTAAATAGCTGTGGTCCCAGCACCGTGCCTTGTGGTACCCCACTAGTCACCGCCTGCCATTCTGAAAGGGACCCATTAATCCCTACTCTTTGTTTCCTGTCTGCCAACAAATTTTCCATCCATGTCAGCACTCTACCCCAATACCATGTGCCCTAATTTTGCCCACCAAACTCCTATGTGGGACCTTATAAAATGCTTTCTGAAAGTCCAGGTACACTACATCCACTGGCTCTCCCTTGTCCATTTTCCTAGTTACAGCTTCAAAAAATTCCAGAAGATTAGTCAAGCATGATTTCCCCTTTGTAAATCCATGCTGACTCAAACTGATCCTGTTACTGCTATCCAAATGTGCGGCTATTTCATCTTTTATAATTGGCTCCAGCATCTTCCCCACCACCGATGTCAGGTTAACTGGTCCATAATAGTAAGATTAAATGAGAACTTATCAGTTTGAAGTTTGATCTTTATTTTATGAGGAGTTACGATGAGGGAGTACGTGAAGAACGTCGTCCAGCCGCACGTGTGTCAATCTTCAAAGCAGCGGTGTGAAATCACAGGTAATAGTGACTGAAGTATAATAGCAAGATAACAGAAGACTAGAACTACCAGATGACATTTATGAGGTTTGGGAGCGGAGGGCCAGTAGCCCCTCATCGTAACTCCTCATAAATTAAAGATCAAACTTCAAACTGGTAAGTTCTCATTTAATCTTATTACTGTACTTTGGACTCACGTGAGTGACTACATGAAGATTTCAAAGCTCTGTGATTTCATGCCGCAGATTCAAATCCGGCCTCTCACTGCATTGATTGACTCAACATAATTAAATAATCAATAATGCATCAATCATAACATTGTTTAAATGAATTACCGGTTTATTACAAATAAAACAATAGCAACCCCTCTATCCCAGGGGGAAACTATATAACTGAACTTAAAACAGACTCAGCAAATACCCCCAGCCTTGCAATTGGCTTATGGTAGAAACTCTGGAATGTCAGCTCACTGGACCATCCTGCGGCCGCGAGGATCGGGTCTATAGGCACGTCCATCGCCCTGGCCACGGATGTTGATGCCGCCCTGGTGGAATGAGATTTAAATTTATCAGTATCAATCCCAGCGCTCACCAGAACCTGCTTTAGCCACCTTGAAATTGTTTGCACCGACACCTTACTGTGCGTTTTTTTGTGGCAATGCTGACTCTGTTCCTCTTAGGGTTCTGGTAGCCTTAATGTAATGGGACAAATATGACACTACACACAGGCGGAATCCTGGGGTATGCCGAAAAGACAATCTTACACCCGGTCTACTCTGCTGGAGCAGATCATAAACATAAAAAGTGATGGCATTTGCCGATACCTCCATCCTGTCTAGCTGCAGCTTCTGTAATGTCTGCACACGTTGGGCTGATACCAACGCCACAAGCATGACCACCTCCATGGTTAGTTTGGCTAGAGATAGGACTGTGCCAGGAGTCCACTGGCATAGAAGCATAAGAACTGTGCTTACATTCCAGATAACCGAATACCTGGGCCTAGGAGGATTAGAATTAAAACTCCCTTCATAAATCTAGAGACTAACAGATGTGTCCCTACTGAATGTAATTCTGACACCATGGGCAAATAAGAAGACAGAGTATTTCTGGCTATATTGATCGCACTATAGCTTAACATTTGATTGAAATAGAGAGTGGACAAGAACTCCAGCATGCCTGCAGTTTGATATGAGATATTCTGCCGTAAGCAGATCACCTCCCACTT
The DNA here is from genome assembly GCA_963514005.1 of Raja brachyura. Next base: position 12,750,182 of record OY740806.1, read on the forward strand.
TCTTATCAAGGAGATGTACTGCTTCTGGGTACTATCCCTCCAGGCCATCCCTGAGAACATCCATGGTGCGATCAGACAGTCCTCTCCCCAGCTATGGCCTTCTTAGTATCTGCAACTTAACAGATCAATACGATCATGTAAAGCATGTTGATCGCCAGTTACCGGGTTCACCAGTAGGTTTTTATGTTTGGGAACAATCATATGAGACTGAGTAGCCATCTGCAACACGAGAGGGAACCATGGCTGTGTAGACCAGTCTGGCACTACCAATACTCTTGAAGCGGAGTCCTGCTTGATTTTTTGCAGGCATCGACTGATGAGACAGAATGGAGGAAATGCATATAAAAACATTCCACCCCAATGCAGCGGGAATGTATCGACTGCTGCTGCGCCAGGGTCTGGTTCCCATGAAACGTATTTGGGCAACTGATGGTTTAGTCTAGATGCAAACAAATCAATGTCCATATCGAGCAACCACATCATTAAATATGTCCTGATTCAACATCCATTCTATGTTATCATTGAATTGGCGTGACTTTGTGTCTGCCACTGTTGAATCTACCTGGTAAGTAGATTGCTGAAAGCCAAATGTTTTTGTCAATGCACCAGCTCCAGATATGATTAGCCAATCTGTCACAAGATTCCGACTTGACTCCACCCATGTGATTAACATATGCCACTGCTGTAATGTTGTCAATTTGAACCTGCACATGCTAGTGACTCTTGGCAGAACAATAAGCTTTAAGCCCATAAAATGTTCCCAAAAGCTCTAAATAATGGATCCCTCGCAATTACAGAAGAGATGTCTCATCACTATTCCATCTGCCTCCACAACTGGAAGACATATCCGTAGCACCCCAACCTAGAGCACTAACATCAGTCTGTAAGACTGTGGAAGGTGGTTCAACCAAAACTTCCCTGGAACCACTTGAGACATTTGTGATCCACCATTGTATTTCTGAAATGGCTTCAGCTGGCAATCCCATGGGCCTGTCAAAATGACCTGCACGTGTCCTCAGTGCCTGTTCTTTTGCTCGTTGTAAGTGTTGATAATGCAGAGGTCCAAACTGCACAGCTGGAAAAGCAGCCACCAATTTATCAATTAAACTGACCACCTGTCAAATTGAAGGTCATTGTTCACCAAGGAGGTTGATACAACCTTCAATTAACTGCTGCCTTTTGTCACTGGGCAGAGTCACTAACATGTGATCAGAATTAATGGTAAAGCCCAAGTAATCAATAATTTTAACTGGTGTTAATTTGGATTTATCTGGATGAATGATGAACCCCAAATAGCTCAAAAGTGAGTTTAACAACTGAAACGGATGATTCAGCTGCATTCCGAGTCTTTCCGACAATTAAGATATCATCTAAATAGGCCATTACAACATGACCCTGAGCGCGGAGTAGCCCTAGAACAGGTTTTAACAATATGGTAAACAATCCAGGAGCTGAGGTTAATCCATTAGGCAGTGCTTTGAATTGCCATAACTGACTCATCCAGCTAAACTGCAAATACCTCCTATCATCACAATGAACAGACACTGAGTAATATGCATCTTTAAGATCTATGCTTGCCATATAACACTCTTTGGAAACCAGCTGTTTAGCAGTAGAAAAAGGTTCCATTTTGAAATGTCTATACTGCACAAAAGGGTTCAGACTCATCAGGTCCAGAATGATTCTACATCCCCCAATCTTTTTAGACCTAGGAAAAATATTTGACAGAAACTGGTGGGATTGACGAACTGACTTCTCAATAACCCCTTTTTTGCATAATATCTCAAGTTCTGCTTGTATCTGCATATTCTCTTCTTGTGAAAATACAAGTGTTCGACATGGAACATGCTGAGTGGGTGTACACACAGTACGGTAGAATTCAATTTTAAGTCCCTCTGTGCTGCCCAGTACAAACTAATCTGATGTTATCTCCTGCCATTGTGTGAGGAAGAAGTGTAATCTGCCCCCAACTTGAACATCTTTCCCACTTAATTTGTTTTCCTCAGGAGCAAAATCTCTCACCTGCACATTTCCTGACAGCGCTTGTTGCCCCCGGCCCCTCGTAGGGAAATTCATCCTTCCCCGTGTGCCTGTGGCAGGCTGCCAGCTGCGTGTGCACTGCTCATCCCTTCACCAGCCTCTGTCATAGCACCCCGTCCTTAGGGGATAACCCTCCTGCCTATTTTGCCGCTTGTTTTAATGAGGCCCACAGTTTTTGCCTCCTTGTCAAGTTCTTTGACTCGCTTTGGGAGGTCCTCACCAAACAACAGATTAGGCAGTTGTACATTAGTCGGTTTGCAGAGTGCTGCAAATTTTGGGTGAATGGCTGGGCATATGGCACTCATACTTATACAGTTCATTTCAAAATGTGCACTGAACAGGAGCCCCAACGCATCCTGATCAACTTCCGTCATGTGCCCCTCGTCCACCGTTCTGGCGAACGCAATGATTCCTGCTGTAAGCAACTTGAGCACCCTCTGGAGCTTTATCTCATGCGCTCACACTGCAACCCCCATTTGGCCCCATATGACATGGGTGACCACTGGCACCTTCAATAACCCACAGTTAACTGGGGGTTCATACCTCTTAGCAGCGTCGTCCATTGCCAGCTCTTGGAGCTGATGGGAGAGCATATACTGGACAGTCCTCCTGCCAACTCCTCCCCCAATGGTTCCCCTGCTTCTCTGGGGATTGCAAACTTTGCAGCTATGTTAGGTATTAAAACCTGTTGCCCTTCACCCTTTGGAATCTGTTCATCCACTGACTCGGCATCAGTATACCCCTGAGCCGGCAAACCTTCCTCCTCCATGAGAGGGTAGTCATGCATCCCTATTCCAGGCTCTGCTGGCACAGGCTCTCCAACAGCCTGGCGTGGACACCACTCCTCCTCCCGGAGTGCGTCCTTATCAAGCATCTTCTGCAATAGGACCTCGATCTGGGAGGCCGTGTGCAAACGGACTCCCCTTGCGCAGGTGAAACCTCCAGGCCCGACTCTTGGTCAATGGGTCTAGCAGACTTTGCTGTGGCCTTACGCCCTACTGGCGTGGCAACGTATCTGCTCACAGGCAACGTATCTGCTGTCGCAAGCCCCCCTGATGGCGACGGATTCGGTGAGCTAGGCGGGCACCCGCTACCCGCACTCCCGCGGTCCTCCAAACTTTTAACAACGGATCGCCTCGCCGTCACCATTTTTGCTCTCTGTATCTCGCAAAAGTTATAAGTCCTGCCGCAAATGCAGAAAACGACCCCAGGCTACGTTTTCCACTTACGGTGAGGTGTTTTCAACTTACCGCTGGAGGAGCCCTGCTGCTCCAACCGGTCACCTGCACCAATGCGTCTGACGTAAAGACGCATGTGCGGCTGGACGGGGTTCTTCACGTAGTCCCTCGCGTGACTCCGACGTAAAATTCCCTGTTTTCTCTCTCCCGCCTTTCTTAAAAATTGCAGACGATCACATCTCAAGCCAGCTTATTGAAGTACAGTTATGCCGGTATCCAACCAAAAATGTGGAAGATTGCCTGAGTATATCTTGTTCAAATAAGCCATTCTGGACTATTCCTGCATATTCGTGTCATCAATACAGAGCTGGATGCTGGTGCAGCAAATAGTGACACCAAGCAGCACCTACTCACTCATGCCCAGTAGGGCTGTAGCCACGACAACTCAGCTACGCATAACATCACAGCCTTGGTCCAATCACGGAGGAAAAAGTCCACGAGTTCCAGAGATGAGATTGATACCCCTAGACATTAAAACAGAATTTGACCGAGGTTGGATGTAAGAGGTGACTCCCGGGCACAAAGGCTGAAGGCTGAAGGTGGCCAGGAGGGGAGAGAAGGGCTGTTCACTGGCTATCCAGACAGAGGCGACGGCTGCAATGGGCCTTCATGACCAGCTGAGACTGGGACTGTGAAAATGGTTTTGAGGGAATGCAGCGTAGGTTCACAAGGTTAATTCCCGGGATGGCAGGACTGTCATATGTTGATAGAATGGAGCGGCTGGGCTTGTACACTCTGTAATTTACAAGGATGAGAGGGAATCTTGGTGAAACATATAAGATTATTAAGGGTCTAAACATGCTAGAGGCAGGAAACATGTTCCCGATGTTGGGGGAGTCCAGAACTAGAGGCCACAGTTTAAGAATAAGGGTTAGGCTATTTAGAACAGAGATGAGGAAAAAGATTTTCACCCATATGCAAGAGTTGCCTGGTTTTAGACATTAGGAGCAGGAGTAGGCCATTCAGCCCTTCGAGCCTGCACCGCCATTCAATATGATCATGGCTGGTCATCCAACTCAGTATCCTGTACCTGCCTTCTCTCCATACCCCCTGATCCCTTTAGCCACAAGGGCCACATCTAACTCCCTCTTAAAAATAGCCAATGAACTGGCCTCAACCACCTTCTGTGACAGAGAATTCCACAGATTCACCACTCTCTGTGTGAAAAATGTTTTTCCCATCTCGGTCCTAAAAGACTTATCCCTTATCCTTAAACTGTGACCCCTTGTTCTGGACTTACCCAACATCGGGAACAATCTTCCTGCATCTATCCTGTCCAACCACTTAAGGATTTTGTAAGTTTCTATCAAAGATGTAATTGTCAAGGGTGAAATCCTCCCCCCCACCCCCACCCCTCCCACCCCCCCCCCCCCACCCCCCCCCCCCCCCATGATGCCCAGCGATCCCGGAAATCCCCCAGTGGACAGCGCATATTCCCTCTCTAAAACCACCTAGACGCGGACGTTGGGGTGGTTTTAAAGGGGCTATAAAATTAAATTAAATAAATGTCATTAAAAAGTGCCATTAAACCATTGAACCATTGAACGATGGATTCGAAGCACTCTGGTAAAACTGTAGTCAATGGGCAGAAGAATAAAAGTAACTGAAATGATGCCAATCACATGGAAGATTGTTGAGGTTGTAGGAGGTTGCTCATTTAGGACCATGGTCCATAATTTGAAGTACATAAAACCCCATGGATCAGGGCATGTGGGGGAGATCAGAGACGCAGCATCTTTGCAAGAAGTGAAAACAAATTTTATTTTGGTTTAGTCTAGTTTCGTTTAAAGGTGTAGCGCGGAAACAGGACCGTCGTCCCACCGTGTTCAATGCCGAGCAGCGATCCCCGTACACTAGCACTATCCAACACACTAGAGACAATTTACAATTTATACCAAAGCCAATTAACCTACAAACCTGTACGTCTTTGAAGTGTGGGAGGAAACCGGAGCAACCAAGGAAATCCCACAGGGAGAATGTACAAACTCCGTACAGACAGCACCTGTAGTCAGGATCGAACCTGGGTCGCTGGCGCTGTGAGGCAGCAACATTACCGCTGTGCCACCGTGCCACCCCAAAGTGGGTAACTTATTGAAATAACAGCCAGAGTTCTGGACAATTCTGGACCGAGATCTGTCAGAGACGTCAGCTTGAATCCATCACTGGCAGCTCGACTGGGAGAATTTTATTCAATTAATCAAATGACATTTAGAATTTGGTAAAAATTCTGTTCTCTCTAATAATATCCGTGAAACAACTGGCATGAAAACGCATCTGTTCACAGTTGTCCGTCAGTGAAGGAAGCCTGCCCTCCTGACCATATGTGGCTCCTGCCCAACCCACATTGCGGATTAGTCGGCAATTAAGAAGGAACAATAGCCATGCTAGCCATGCTGCCATTACCATCCCATGATTAAAGATGGGAAAGGTCCCAGCCGATCAGTGAGGATTTTAATAGTAACGTTACAGAGACAAATACCACAAGAAGGTTGTGGAGGCCAAGCCAATGGATATTTTAATGGCAGAGATAGAAAGATTGGTGATTAGTACGGGTGTCAGGGGTTGTGGGGAAAAGGCAGGAGAATGGGGCTGTGGGAAAGATAGATCAGCCATGATTAAATGGCAGAGTAGACTTGATGGGCCGAATGGCTTAATTCTGATCCTATCACTTATGAACTTATAAGAACGTGCCTTTCTCCGCCAACTTCACAGTGATCATCAAGCAGCTGTGTTAATTTTTACATTACCTACCTAATCCGTTTTATCCTTCGCACATTCCCATCCACTCCCTCAGATTCTACCACTTAACGACACAAGAAATTCACACTGGCCATAACCCAACACTGTGTCAGCCTTTCACAATGAAAGAACTAGATGCTGCTATACGCACAGCTAACATAGTTAAAGCTGCGGGTCTGGATAACATCATGACTGCACAGATCACGCACCTTGGACCAACTGCAAAACCGTGGTTGCTGGCCATGTTTAACACCTGCATGGAGAGATGTCACATCCCAAAGATCTGGCGTCATCTGCACGTGTCATAGCATTGCTGAAGTCAGGCAAAGATCCTACAGCATGAGGAGCTACAGGCTGTTTGAGTGCCTCATCTTGACCTGCCTCAGCCCGGTGATAGAGCCATCACTAATAAAGGAGCAGGCAGGGTTCTGGCCTGGGAATTCCTGCACTGGTCAGCTTCTCAATCTCACCCAACACATAGGGAATGGCTTTCATGAAGGTGTTATCACAGGAGCTGCTTTGGTAGAGCTCTCAGCTGCTTATGATACAGTAAACCATCGCCTACTGTTACACAAAGTACTTAATCTGACACACAACTTGCATCTAACCAACCTGGTGAAGACTCTGGTCCAGTCCGGCTCTGATAAAGACACTTCTTTGTCGAGCTGTCAGGAAAGAAAAGTCGTTGGTGCAGACAGGAAAACGTGCTCCCACAAGGAAGTGTCCTGGCACCCACCTTGTTCAATATCTATGTTAACGACCAGCCCATCCATCCCAACACCAGGCGTTTCATTTATGCAGATGACCAATGTGTTACAACCCAAAGTGCTGACTTACTCGAGGCAGAAGCTACTCTGTGAGGCTTTAGTCAACCTGTTCTCATACTACAAAGAGAATCACCTGAGAGCCAATCCATCTAAAGCTCAAGTATGCGCCTTTCACTTGAGGAACAAGTATGCAAATCGAAGATTGAAGATTGCATGGGATGGTGTCAGATTGGAGCACTGTGACAATCCAGTCTATCTCGGTGTGACTCTTGATCGATGTCTGATCTACAAATCACATATCACCAAGCTTAAAGGAAAAGTCAGTTCCAGACATGCCCTTCTTAGTGAGCTGAGTGCCTCAAAACGGGGAGCAAATTGTAGCAATGTTACAAAATTTTGAGAAGTGAAAATTAAGTCTGCAATTTATCCCATCAGATAAAGCATAAAAATAAGTTTGATTTGACACCTAATTCACTTTCATATCTTCAGTATTAAGAAAGTTTTGGCCATTTTCATACTCGGAAATTAGCATCTTGTTCCCTATTGCCTTTCAATTGACTTAACTCAAAAGCTGTGATCTAGAACAGTTAAAAGCCCATAACTTTCTTAAAAATTAAGAGAACTCAATGAAATTTTCAGTTATTATAGATTGAAGCATTCTGAAACAAATATGAAACAATCTTACTTGGATGACCTGAAATTAAAGCATATAATTAGTTAGTTATCTAATTGTAGCTAATTACAAAATTCAATGAGTAGATCTAAACATCTATCCATTTCTTAAGAAAAGATAAACTTTTTTTTAAATTGCCTAAGTGTCCAAATAACATTCACACAATAATCCACAATATACTTTTTAAATCTCATTTTCATGAATTTCTGGGCCAAATGGAAGGAATCTAGTGTTTAATGCCTGTAAATTAATGGCCATTTAAATCAACTAGCTAGTGGGTTTCCACTAGCTAGTGGAATGCGATGGATTAGAACGTTGCGGTTTGCGGTGAAGTCAGTATGAAAAATACAGCCGGTTCATACATTTTTTTTGTCCCCTTTTCGCAACATGAAAATGTGATTAAAGCCTTCCTCAAAACCAAGTTTTTATGTAAAAATAAACTGTGTAGCTTCTTTTATTGCCTACCTTAGGTCCGTTCCGCTGTCACCGTTCAGAGCTTTAGAAGATGATTTTTAAATTACTCTAGTTAATAAATAATCTAGCGTAGTTTAAAAATACCTTTATGAATGAAATGTCGGAGCGATTTCTCTTTGGCGACGAAATCGCCCGACATGGATCGACTTGGATGTCTAGAAACAAATCGCATTTTAAACCCGCCCCCCTCTGAAAGGCGCCAAAGTCACGCACACGGGGAGCGGCAGAACTGCAGCGCTGCTAAAGGTAGGTTTTGTAACATACCTACAAATTGTACAACCATTCGATCAACAGCTTTGGCTCTCTGCTTCTCCGTTGCCGAGTATGTCTGTGCAGTAAGGGAGCATTCAGCGCATGCAAGGATGCTTGATCCTGTTTACACAAGCTGTTGCTGCATCATTGGATGCATGAAACTGACAAGACCTACCTACTCTCTGGCATTGCACCCCCTGGAACCAGAAGAGCTGTAGCTAGTCAAAAAGAACGCCTCAGACAATCAGAGGATGAAAGACACCCCCTACACGACCACCCTTTGCTACCTCAGCGTTTAAAATCACGCAGAAGTTTCCTCTCTTCTGCCCACCCCCTGGACTGCACTGCATCGTCCAGAAGGCTCAGACACTGGGAAGAGAGACTAGAGAAATCTCCGGAAGACATTCACATGGCAATCGATGCCTCCGAGAAATTCCCACCAGGTTCCGACCAACCATGTATAACCTGGCACAGTCTCAACAGACTGCGGACGGGCGCTGGGAACATGCTGAAGTGGGGACATACTGAAGATTCAGCAGACTGTGACTGCGGACGGGGCCTCTAGACTATGAACATCTCCCGAGCTGTGACATGCTGCATGGCAGACACATGTACTGCAAAGGGCCTTGCAGAAGCCAACCACATGGCACTAAAGTTTGCTCGCCATTGGCGAACAGTTGTGTGATGACACAAAATAATAATAATTTAGCCCACTGAACCGCATGGTTTTAGGATGTGGGAAGAAACTGGAGCACCCAGAGGAATCCCAAGCTGCGAAAGAGAAAGACTCCACACAGACAGCAGGGGAGATCAGGATCGAACCCGAAGCTTCTCAGGGGTGTGTCTGAGATCCGACTACTCTCCCTCTCTGATGTTCCCTCTGCCGTAAGGTCGGAGTGAGGATGCTCAAATGTACAATCAGCGGCACGGTGGCGCAGCGGTAGAGTTGCTGCCTTACAGCGCCAGAGACCCGGGTTCGATCCTGACTACGGGTGCTGGCTGTATGGAGTTTGTATGTTCTCCCCGTGACCTGCGTGGGTTTTCTCCAGGAGCTCCGGTTTCCTTCCCCACTTCGAAGATGTACAGGTTTGTAGGCTAGTTGGTATGGTAAGTCATAAATTGTCCCTAATGTGTGTAGGATAGTGTCAGTGTGCGGTTGGCAGATCGCTGGTTGGTGCGGACTCGGTGGGCTGAAGGGCCTGTTTCCGTGCTAAATCTCTAAACTACACTCAAATGTATACAGAGGAGTGCACAATGTTCATAACTGCTTCTTGGACAATGAAGAAGTCCAGTGCAGGCAGCCACATTCAGGCACAGAGTGATAAAGAGCCTCGAGCATTGGTGCCAGGGCAATGAGCATCTGAATTAAGCCACCTGCCCACTACAGTCAGTGGCAGAGTTTTGTGCCCACAAGGTCGGCTGCAGGAGGTGCCCGCATGGCACTAATGCAGAAGGCTAAAGTTTGAAGGCCGGGAGAGAGGGGGGGGTGGTTCACTGGCGATCCCGATGGAGGACGGAGGCGACGGCTGCAACAGACCTTTATGGGTCATAGAAAACCCATCTCTTGCAAAAAGGCAACTCTTGCATATGGACGCAGTGGGCTGTTTTGATGCATTCGGTACTTGATCGGAGATTGTTCCTTTGGATGGCAATAATCTTACTGATTTGTATGCAGGAAAGAATTTCACTGTACCTTGGTACACGTGATCATAAAGGAACCCTTGAACCATTCAACTATCAACTATCAACATCAGTCTGAGGAAGGATCTCGACCATGAAACAGCACCTATTCCTTCGCTCCTAGATGCTGCCTCACCCGCATTTCTCCAGCATTTTTGTCTATGTTCAATTTTTCCAGCATCTGCAGTTCATTCTTAAACATCAACCTCCTGACATTCACTATTTACCAGAAACTTGACTGAACAGGACAGGAAGAAAGTACGACACCTTGGCAACACTGGCACCTCTTCTTCTTCTTTCGTGTGGCGTGCACAACCTAAAGTTGTAGGACGACTTGTTCTATTTGATCTTCTGTGTGTGCATGTCGAGTTGATTGCATTACAGGGCAAACCACGTGAAGGTTGCAATCTTCCACCCCGTTGGCACCTCATCACAAAGCTATAACCTCCACTACTAAGAAGGCCGTAGGCACAAGGTGCATGGAAACACCATCTACTGTAGTTCCCCATGTCACACGTCTTGACTTGGGTAAAATATCACTGCTCTTTCATTAAATCCACAGGAGTCGCTGCCTCAAAAAGACAGCCAGCAACATCAGAGACCCACACCACCCTCGCCACGCACTCATCTCATCGGCCTGCCATCCAGAATAAGATATAGGAGCCTGAAAACTGTAACGCCCAGGTTAAGGAACACCTTCTTCCCTCCAGCCAGTGTCCTGAGTCCACTGCTGTTCACCCTGATGACCCACGACTGTCGTGCCAGGTTTAGTACAAACCACATCATGAAGTACGCAGATGACACAACAGTGGTGGGCCTCATCAGGGACGACAATGAGCTGGCTTACAGGGAGGAGGTGATACAACTGGTGGACTGGTGCAATACGAACAACCTGATCCTGAATGTCGAAAAAACAAAGGAGGTCATCGTCGACTTCAGGACAACCCGGCACAGTCCCATACCACTTCACATTAATGACAGCGATGTGGAGGTGGTCAGTAGCACTAAGTTCCTGGGGGTGCAGATCACTAACAGTCTGACCTGGTCAAATAACATCTCATCAACAGTTAAGAGAGCGCAGCAGCGGTTGCACTTTCTGCGCCGGATGAGAAGAGCTCACCTCCCCCATCCCATCCTCACCACTTTCTACAGGGGCACCATAGAGAGTATTTTGACCAGCTGTATCTCTGTCTGGTTTGGGGACTGTAAAGCCTCCGACTGGAAGTCTGTGCAGAGAATGGTGAGGACAGTGGAAAAAATCATCGGGACCTCTCTCCCCTCAATCGGGGATATTGCGACCAAACGTTGCGTGTCTAAGGCCAGCAGTATTATAAAAGACCCCACACATCTCCATCACGGACTGTTCACTCTGCTGCCCTCGGGCAAAAGATATCGTAGCATAAGGAGCAGAACATCAAGGTTCTGCAACAGCTTCTTCCCACGAGCCATCAGACTCCTGAATGCCATGTAATGGGCTGCCACCATTGTCTATTTATCCTTTTATCCTTTTTATCCATTTTATCCATGTTTATCCTTCAGTTAATTATCGTGTTGCACAGGGAGCCAAATGCAACGGAATTTCGTTTGGAACTGCATATATCAATGTATTTCTAAATGACAATAAAGTTTGTTTGACTTTGACTTATATACATATATATGCACATGTGTATATATTTATAAGTACACGCACCCACTGAACATTTTTTTCTTATTTATTACATTGTTTACAATATATTAACTATGTATAATATAGGTACTATGTTAACATATACTGTTGTGCTGCTGCATGTAAAAATGGAATTGTTCTATCTGGGACATATGGGAATAAAACGCTCTTGACTCTTGATATCTGAATCCTCCCGAACCTCCTGCACCTTCAACAGAATGATCGCAATGGTCCAAGAAGCCCAACCACTCATGGACAATCAGTTCTCTCAGGTCTCAGTCCATGGATATGTTTGAAACATAGAAAAATAGGTGCAGGAGTAGGCCATTCGACCCTTTGAGCCAGCACCGCCATTCAAAAAGATCATGGCTGATCATCTAAAATCAGTACCCCGTTCCTGCTTTTTCTCCATATCCCTTGATTCCTTTGGACATAAGAGCTAAATCTAACTCTCTCTTAAAAACATCCAGTGAATTGGCCTCCACTGCCTTCTGTAGCAGAGAATTCCACAGATTCACAACCCTCTGGGTGAAAAACGTTTTCCTCATCTCAGTCCTAAATGGCCTACCCCTTATTCTTAAACTGTGATCCCTCCCCCAACATGGGGAACATTTTTCCCTCATCTAGCCTTCCCAATCCTTCAAGAATTTTATATGCTTCCACAAGATCCCCTCCCATTTTTTTAAATTCCAGTGAATACAAGCCCAGTCGACCCATTCTTTCATCATATGTCAGTCCCGCCATCCCGGGAATCAACCTGGTGAACCTACTCCGCACTTCCTCAAAAGCAATAATGTCCTTCTTCAAATTAGACCAAAACTGCACACAATACTCCAGGTGCGGTCTCTCCAGGGCCCTGTACAACTGCGGTAGGACCTCTTTGCTCCTAAACGCAAATGTTGGGTAAATTCCAGGGACGCCTCCCCATATAAGATCCACGTGACTCCCTCCCCTCCCAGTGGCACTCCGTCACACTGATAGCGAGACGTCCTCTTTGGTTCATTTACAGAGTGGGCGTCGAGGGAAACCGCTGATGTCAAGAGTTTCCAGCAGTGAAGACTCCAAATCCCTGCCCTATAGATTACGCACAGCCCCATATTACTCTGAACAAAGACTTCATGACAAAAGAGAGCCTGTAACCCTATTAATGCATGAAGAGTTATGAGCACAGTCCGGTGATAAGGGCGGCAAACTATGTGCAGCTGGGCCATGGATTAATTACCTAACATTCAGCTGTAATTACGTCCGTTAAACGATGTCCGACCTGCGGCTTATTCACTACAAAATATGTATTTAATGTTGTAATTCTATAAGTAAGGAGAAGAAAGAGAAATGTTGTTCAAAGGGACAGATTAGAAGCGGCATTTTTCCAGCAAGCAGCTGCTCTGGCCGAAATGGAAATGGTTCATATTTCTTGTCTCTCAAACGAGATTCCGTTCTCATCAGTAGCATTGCCAAAGCCTCACAGTCGATGCATTTGATGCCGCGCATCTGTGGCGCTAAGCTGATCCTGTCACCTCCATGGCTTTGCAGAGGGTTTCTCAGCTGCCTTACGCTTAGCTAGGCCGAGCCTGCAACGTTGTCAGGACAACGGGCCTTAATGGTCAGGTCAGGAAGACTGGGACAAGCTGGGACTTTAAAACGGCGCCAAAACCGGCGACTTCCAGCGTACTACTACTCTGTATACTGTCTGTGTACTACTACCCTGTATACTGTCTCAGTGTACTAATAATAACAATAATAATAATAGATACTTTAATGATCTCCTCAGGGAAACTCAGATGTCCAGAAGCCCCCAACCAACAAACCCGCACTTTCAAAACAAAAGCAGACAGAAAATACACAAAATACAATGTGGACAATACCTGAGAGCAATACATATTTAAAAAGACCAATAATTAACAATTGAAAAATGCAAAAATGCAAAAACGCATCGCCCTACAGCCTAGCTGTCCGTATTATAAAATCTAATGGCTGCAGGGGTGAAGGATTTCCTGAACCGATCCGCTCTGCAGCGCAGGTTGTTGTTCCCAGTGCTCTTTTGACTCTCCAGAATTACATGGAGGGGATGCCCGGGGTTTTCCAGGATGACTGCACCGTCCGCCTCATACGCCTCTGAAGCACATCCATCGCAGAGTCCACTCTCCCCTCCAGCACTGAGCTAGCCCGTTTTATCAGCTTCTTGACGGTTTTCGCACTGATGCCGTTGCCCCAGCAGACAACAGCGTAAAAAATGACACTTGCAAGCACGTGTTGTAAAACATGTACAGCAAATCGTTACGCACATTGTAGGATTTGAGCCTTCTGAGGAAATTTTAAAAAGGAAAAAAAAAATGTATACCATGCCAGTGTACTACTACTGTGTATACCATCTCAGTGCACTGCTATACATTTGTACTGTTTGTGAGATGCTTATCTGAGATGTATCTAGGTTTCTATGCATAGTGATACTTGTACTGAACTGTACACGGAAAATTATTTCACTGTACCTCAGTACATGAGACAAATAGGGCAGCACAGTGGCGCAGCGGTAGAGTTGCTGCCTTACAGCGTCAGAGACCCCGGTTCAATCCTGACTACGGGTGCTGTCGGTGTAGAGTTTGGACTTCTCCCTGCGACTGGGTGGGTTTTCCCCAGGTGCTCCGGTTTCCTCCCACACCAAAAACGTACGGGTTTGTAAGGTAATTGGCTTTGGTAGAGATTGTAAATTGTTCCTAGTCTGTGGGATAGTGCCCGTGTACGGGGTGATCGCTGGTCGGCGCAGACTCGGTGGACCGAAGAGCCTGTTTCCGCACTGTCATATAAACTAAACTATAAAGTCAAGGGGAACCCACTTGGTCACAGAGAGATAGACGCAAAGTACTGGAGTAACTCAACAGGTCAGGCAGCATCTCTGGATGCTGTGTTAAAGAAGGAACTGCAGATGCTGGAGAATCAAGGGTTACACAAAAGGCTGGAGAAACTCAGCGGGTGCAGCAGCATCTAAGGAGCGAAGGAGATAGGCGATGTTTTAGGTCGAGACCCTTCTTCAGACTGGTCAGGCATCAGGGAAACGAGGGATATAGACGGTGATGTGGAGAGATAAAGAACAATGAATGAAAGATATGCAAAAAAGTATCAATGATAAAGGAAACAGGCCATTGTAAGCTGTTTGTAGTGTGAAAATGAGAAGCTAGTGCGACTTGGGTGGGGGAGAGATAGAGAGAGAAGGAATGCCAGGGCCCGAGGGCTGAGGGAGAGGTGGGAAGGGGAGGAGGCAGCCTGGGTTAACAGAATTGAGAAAATTCAATGTGTTCACTACAAAAAGTAGTAAACACTGCCCAGTCCATCATCGGCTCTGACCTTCCTTCCATCGAGGGGATTTATCACAGTCGCTGCCTCAAAAAGGCTGGCAGCATCATCAAGGACCCACACCACCCTGGCCACACACTCATCTCCCTGCTACCTTCGGGTAGAAGGTACAGGAGCCTGAGGACTGCAACAACCCGGTTTAGGAATAGCTACTTCCCCACAGCCATCAGGCTATTAAACTTGGCTCGGACAAAACTCTGAACATTAATACCCCTCTATCTGTTATTTGCACTTTATCAATTTATTCATTCATGTGTGTATTTACGTATATAATGGTATATGGACACACTGATCTGTTTTGTAGTCAATGCCTACTATGTTCTGTTGTGCTAAGCAGAGGAAGCATTTCATTGTCCTGTTAGGGACACATGACAATAAACTCTTTTGACTTTGAAAAAAGGAATAGGCGACGTTTCAGGTCGAGACCCTTCATCAGAGTGATCATAGGGTGAATGTGCAAACTCCACATGGACAGCACTGGAGTTCACGGTCGAGCATCGATAATTGGTGCTGTGAAGTAATGACTCTACTTGCTCCACTGCTACGCCTCTGAGACTCGGGTTCAATCACCCCCTCGTTATGTGGCTCCACAATAACGATTTCTTGATCCAGCTGATACAGTCCTGTCGATTTGCAAAGAAAGTGAAAAATCTAATCTTCGGTCCTGACTTTCCCTTGCTAATTCTCCGACTCATTTGCCTCTGAAGCTGTATTTTCCATGACAGTAGCCAGGAGGCATAAATTGCAGCAAGACTTGTTCGGTTGCATTTGCTTGATGGCTTCCATCAACATTCATTTAACAAGCCCAGCGTTGATTCGCCTCCTGCTGAGCAGTTTGACGGACTGCTTGCACAGATATTCATCTTTAAAACTATTCCTCTTGGAACTCTGCTGGACCCGGGCCCCATTAGCAATGTTGCCCAGAATTTAAAAAAACATGGCTGGTTGCCCGACGTTGCTGAAAGTTGTCATCTGGTCCTACTTTTCTGTAATCATTTGCTCTCCTGTGATTCTAAATCCTGGCGTTCTCCAGTGGCTGCAGGAGAGAGGAAGATTGGGGAGAGGGGTGGAACAGATGCCGATTCAGATTTCTCCCAAAATATTGGCAACTTCTCTGCCTCAGTAATTCATCAGTTATGTTTCACTTAAATGCAACACGTGTTG
The DNA here is from genome assembly GCA_963514005.1 of Raja brachyura. The sequence continues at coordinate 12,766,226 of OY740806.1, forward strand.
CTGGGGTGGGGGGGGGGGGGGGGGACTGCACTCCATATAATCGTTGACAGAGAAAGTTTTTTAAAATGGGAGCTTGGTGTCATTGCAGAAGCATTTTCCACTCGTAGTCTGAGGAGCCTGATCCCTCAGCGGTCAGTAATTCCCCTGCACAGAACCTCAAATGACAGAGAAATTACAATCAAAACATTCAGGCTTTCTTTCTGAAGAGATTCTTTTTCTGTTTTAGTTTAGTTCAGAGATATTGTGTGGAAAGAGGCCCTTCGGCCCACCGAGTCCATGCTAGCCAACGATCCCCGTGCACTAACACTATCACACACACACTAGGAACAATTTACTGTTTTTATCGAAGCCAATGAACCCACGCAGTCATGGGGAGAATGTACAAACTCCGAACAGACAGCACCCGGGTCGAACCCAGGCCTCTGCCGCTATAAGGCAGCAACTCTACCTCTCTGACACCAAAGGCTGTTTCTTGCCCTCCCCTTCCATTGAGAATGCTACATTTGTTCTGTCCCATTTTAGTTTTAGCTTTAGTTTTTAGTTTTTAAAGATACTGCAATGTAAAAGGCCCTTCAGCCCACTGAGTCCATGCTGACCGAAATCACCAGTCGCATTTATTGAATGTTATCCCACTTTCTGATCCACTAGGGGGAATTGACCTACAAACCCACATGCCTTTGGGACATGGAAGGAAACCCACAGGTTCACAGGGAGAATGTGCATACTCCACACAGACAGCACCCGAGATTAGAATTGAATGTGGGTCTCCGACGCTGTGAGTTTAGTTTAGTTTCGCATTAGTTTAGATATACAGCGCGGGAACAGGCCCTTCGGCCCACCGAGTCTGCGACAACCCGTTAAACTAACACACTGGGGACAATTTACAATTTTTACCAAAGCCAATTAACCTACAAACCTGGACATGTTTGGAGTGTGGGAGGAAACCAAGGCACGCTGGGAAAATGCATGCGGCCATGGGGAGAGTGCACAAACGCACGAACAGAACTCGTAGTCAGGATCAAACCTGGGTCTCTGGTGCTGTGAGGTAGCGACTCTACCATTGCGCCACCGAGCTGCCGTGTGCCTTGTGCGTGTCATTAATGAGCTGCTGGCCTTGCAGTGAGAGTGACAATGGTGTCATTATTGTTATTCCCATCATTACAACACTTCAGAAGAACTTTATAGGTCATGTGGGGCGCTAGTGAAAGATGATCTACACTTCTCTTTAAGCCAGGTCAGGTCCAACTAAACACTGAGGCTCTTAGACATTATGCTGCACATGAGCAAGGCTCTCAACCCCCTGAACCTGCATCCATAGAGATAAAGAGAAATTGAGCAAGCCAGGCCCACCTTGTATACTGCACCACTACAGTCCCACAGTGTACATCACCTGGCCAGTGTATTAGCTGCTGAGCGAATGGTCACTTTAAATAACTTTACATTTTTTAGATATTCTTAGATTCACAAAGTCGTAGAGTCATACAGCATGGAAACAGGCCCTTCGGCCCTACTTGCCCACGCCCCTTCTACACTGGTCCCACCTGCCTGCATTTCGCCCATATCCCTCTAAAACTAAATATAAATCCCTTCGCGACTCCCTGGTTAACTCGTCCCTTCCCACCCTTCCCACCCCTTCCCTAGGTACTTTCCCCTGCAACTGCAGGAGATGCAACACCTGTCCCTTTACCTCCCCCCTTGACTCCATCCAAGGACCCCGACAGTCTTTTCAGGTGAGGCAGAGGTTCACTTGCACCTCCTCCAACCTCATCTACTGTATCCGCTGTTCCAGGTGTCAACTCCTGTATATCGGTGAGACCAAGCGCAGGCTCGGCGATCGTTCAGCTGAACACCTCCGCTCAGTCCACCTTAACCTACCTGATCTCCCGGTTGTTTAGCACTTTAACCCCCTCTCATTCCCATTCTGACCTTTCTTTCCTGGGCCTCCTCCATTGTCAGAGTGAGGCCCAGTGCAAATTGGAAGAACAGCACCTCATATTCCGCTTGGGCAGCTTACACCCCAGCGGTTTGAACATTGACTTCTCTAACTTCAAATAGCCCTTGCTTTCCCTCTGTCTCCATCCCCTCCCCCTTCCCAATTCTCTGACCAGTCTTACTGTCTCCGACTACATTCTATCTCTGTCCCGCCCACTCCCCTGACATCAGACTGAATAAGGGTCTCGATCCGAAACGTCACCTATTCCTTCTCTCCAGAGATCCTGCCTGTCCCGCTCAGTTACTCCAGCATTTTGCGTCTTCCCTCTAAACCTATCCTATCCAGGTACCTGTCTGAATATTTCTTAACCGTTATGATAGTACCCGCTTCAACTACCTTCTCTGGCAGCTTGTTCCATACAACTAGCACCCTTAGTGTTAAAAAGTTTCCCCTTAGGTTCCTGTTAAGCCTTTCGCACCCACCACCACCATCCCCCCCCCGCCCCCCTCCCACCCCACCTCACCTTAAACCCACGTTCTGCAGTTCTCGATTCTTTGTTCTTTAAATAGCCCCAAACACATTGAATCACTCCATGAGTATATTCACACACTCTTCTCACCTTATCCTGGTTCATGACAAAGTCTAGACTGTGACATTCTGCAAGTTTTGTATGTCGGAGGCACCACTGCCTCACACTGAGCCCTGCAAACGTACTTGCTTTTGAAGAAACAAGGAACTACAGATGCTGGTTTACAAAAAAAAAGACACAAAGTGCTGGAGTAACTCAGCTGGTCAGGCAGCTTCTCTGGAGAACATGGATAGGTAACGTTTCACGACAGGACCCTTCTTATCAATGTTCTCCAGAGATGCTGCCTGACCAGCTGAGTTACTCCAGCACTTTGTGCCTTTTATCAGGGCGGCACAATGAGTGGCTGCCTCACAGCGCCAGAGATTCAGGTTCGATCCTGACTACGAATGCTGTCTGTACGGTGTTTGTACGTTCTCCCCGTGGCCGTGTGGGGTTTCCGGCTGTTCTGATTTCCTCCCACATCCAACAAGGTTTGTAGGTTAATTGGCTTTGGTAAAGATTGTAAATTGTCCCTTGTGTGTAGGATAGGGTTACGGGGATGGCTGGTCGGCACGGAATCAGTGTGCTGAAGTGACTGTTTTCACACTGTATCTCTGAACCAAACTTAACTAAAACAATGCTGCCCAAGCCACTGAGTTACTCCAGTATTTTTTAGTCTCTTTTTTGATTTCCAATGGTGACCTGAATGCATTAAGGGATGGGAATCCTTGACCCTTGATCCTTGCTAAACCTCAACATAACTTAAAAGCATTTAGACGCTCGCATACCTCATCATGTCCCCACTGCCGACGGAGGCTGACTGTAGATTTAGCAATACTTTCCTCATTATTCTGGCTAAGCTATCAACAAAAGCATATACCAATGCAAAAATTATCTTTTCGAGAAAAATATCAAAGAAAATCTGAAACTGAGCCCTAATCAAGACAGGTGGTCAAAAGTAGTGGATGTAAGAATGTCACACCAGAATGACCTGGCATGGAGTCCTAGAGTCGGAAATAAGCCCTTCGGCCCAACTTGCCTATGCCGACCAATGTTCAAGATTCAAGATTCAAGATACATTTATTTGTCACAGTTGGCACAGTGAGATGAAATCACCATGCAGCCATACAGTAAAACTAAAGAACACACATAGAATAGATAGAATTCAACATAAAACATCCCCACACAGCAGGATCAAAGTTTCCCACTGTGAGGGAAGGCACCAAAGTCAATCTCTTCCCCTGATGTTCCCCACTGTTCCCCCGTGGTCGGGGCCTCCCCGAGCCCTCCGCAGTCGTCGCTACGGGCAGCCCGATCTTCAGACCCACTCCCCGGGGTGATGTAAGTCCGACGTCGGGGCTGGGGGACGTCCTCAGCGGCCTGGACCGCGAGTCGGCCCCCTCCTACCGGAGTCCACAGCTCCCAAAGTCCGCAGGCCGGGTGGAGATGCAACGCTGGCGGCCCTCGGCAAAGGGCCCCAGGACGCCGCAATGTTGTTCAGCGCCGCCCGCGTTGGAAGCTCTCCCCAAACCAGAGCTCCACGATGTTGGAGCAGCGGCCCAACGCTCCGGAGCTCCAAACCGCGACCCAGGTAGGCCCCGCCCGCTCCGTGGTGACTCCAGCGCCGCCGCTGTTATAGCTCTGGTCCGGTCCCCGGTCCCCGGCAGGAAAGGCCGCTCTGATCCAGGAGGTGGGCCGCGAGGGGGGGGGGGGCGAGGACGCGACTCGGAGAAATAGTCGTGTCCCCGCCAGGAAGCGACTGGGAGTTAGTTTCCCCCTTACCCTAAATGTATTTTAAATACTGTCACAGTAGCTGCCTCAACGACCTCCTCTGGAAGCTCGTTCCATATGCCTACCACTCTTTGTGTGAACTTAAGTGTAGGACACCATTGATAGATTAGCTGGTATTTTCAGCCATTTTTCATTTTGTTTAAAGAGAATTTACAAAAAAACCCCCACTGTGTTATTTTAACTAAGAGGAGGCAGATAGTCATAGAGTGATACAGTGTGAAAACAGGCTCTTTAACGCCATGAACAAGCCAAAATGCCCCACCTAAATTAATCCCATTTGCTCGCATTTGGTCCGTATCCCTCTAAACCTTTCCTATCCATGCATGTCCAAATATCATAAAGGTTGTGATTTTCCCTGCCTCATCTACTTCCTCTGGCAGCTCGTTCCATATACTCCGCACCGTCTGTGTGAAAAACATGTTCGTCAGCTGAGATCTTTCTGCTCTCATCTTAAATGTATGCCCTTTAGCTCTTGATTCACCGACCTCAAGAAAAAGATTGTGCATTTACCATATCTATTCCCCTCATGATTTTATACACCTTGATGAGATCACCCCTCGGCCTCTTGCTTTCCAAGGAATAAAGTCCTAGCCTATGCCTTCCTAAAGATATGCCCCTCAATCTTCTCTGAATTCCTTCCAGCTTTAAAAAAACATCTTTCCCAAAGCAGGATGACAAAACCCCAATACACAATTCTAACTGTGGTTTCACAGATGTCGTGCACAACTGTAACATGATGTCCCAACTCTATTCTCAATACCCGATTTGAAGAAGGCTGAAGCACCAAAAGCCTTCTTGACCATCCTTAGGCCCCCTTTGGTCATGACTGACCTTGGGTGTCTCCGGGGTGGGAGGATGCCTGTGCGTGACTTTGTTTAATGTGGGGGAGACTGGTGTGCCACACGGCCCTTCACAGATCTGGGTCAGGATCCAGTGGCATGCAGTCCGACACGACTTGGAGACCGTTTTGCGCTGCAGCTTTCATCCGCCTTCCCAGCCGTTGTGACGCTCCACTAAAGGTCAGCCATCATGTGGATCTCCGACGCTGTGTTCCACCGTTTGAGGTCTTGGTTGGAGTGCTCTTTGTCAGAGTCCTCCCCCTCGACCTTACCGCCATGGGTAGCCCTACCAGGAGCTTCGCTGCAGACGGCATCGCTCTCAGGATCTCAGGACCGCTCAAGCTTCTCCACCACGACAAGGTGACAATGCACGGGGAAGTTGACCATCCAACCTCTCTGTAATGCCATTTCCAGGGAACTATATACCTGTACTCTTAGTTTGTTCAGATCTATAACAATTTCCAGGACCCAACTCTATACTGTGAAGATCCTGCCCTGGTTTGACTTGGACATCAAGTTTTATAGAAAGGTTTAGAGTAATATGGGCCAAATGGTGGGAGATGGGGCTAGCTCAGAGGGGGAATTTTGGTCGGCGTGAGCGAGTTGTGCCAAAGGGCCGATTTTCACGTTGTAGGACTCATTGACTCTGTGCCTCTAGTGTTCTGCCAGACAGTTTAAAGAAAATAAATTGTGCAAAAAATCAAAACATTGGACCGATACAAAAAAAACCCATGAGTCCAGGCCAACCCTCGACCACACATTCAATGGCGGTTACATGGTTTGCAGCAATGGCCCTAATATCTGAATAGGTATATGTGATAATAAAATCACTTTCCATTCCTAATTTTGTCTCATGGTTGCCTTTTATTCTTAATGCAGAAGATATGTTGAATCATCAAATAACATGTTTAGTGCTTTCTTACCCCCGGGCTAGTCCAAGCTCTTTGTGATCAATGATGTCAGTGACAGATACTTTGTGACTGTTCCACCGTTGATCAGAAGCACACCTGTCCTTTCCTATCTCAAATCCTTTCCCTCAAATTTTCTGGGAGAAATGAAAAAATCCCATGTCTGTTTCCCCTGCAATAAACTACTTGCATCCGTTTGCAACCTCACCATCTGAAAGTTTGCAAGGATAATCGGAGAAAAGCAGACCTCAATTGAAGATTGGAACCATCTTTGGCCTTTGGTTTGCACCAACTCCTGGCCTGTAATAACTTGGAACACTTGTTTACATTCCATTAACTGGAATCAGATGGCGGGGATCAGCCACCGCGGTTACTCGCTATAAATTATCCCAGCGTCAGTCTACCTCCAGTCATTCAGTGCAAGTGTTTTAATTGCATGCACTTTGTGTTAGAATGACAGTGCAATTTCCAGCAATTCACTTGAAGAGATTCAGGATAGAGTCCACATTTTAACACCAAGTAGGTTGCAGGTCACGGACTGGTCAGTGTTAATAGAGTGAGCGGAAAGGGAAGGTTGTTAGCTGGTCTCAAGCTAAGGTCCTCCTGAGCTGTGTGTAGGAAGGACCTGCAGATGCTGGTTTAAACCAAAGTTGGACACAGAATAACTCAGCGGGTCAGACAGCATCTCTGGAGAAAAGGAACAGGTAACGTTTCAGGTCGTGTCCATTAGTCTGAAGAAGGCGCTTGAGCTGAAACGTCACCAATTCCATTTCTCCAGAGATGCCGTCTGGCCCACTGCGTTGCTCCAGCTTTTTGTGGGCGCCTCAGCTGCTTCAGTTGGGAAGTGGTTTAATAGCTTGATGCACAGAGGGAAGTTAAGTTCCAAGTGCATTGAAAATGTCCTGAAAATGGCAGTACAAGTAGATAGAGTGGTAAGGGAAGCATATGGTACGCTGGCTGGCGTTGGTCAGAGCATTGAGTATAAGCATTAGGAAGACATGATGCAGCTTTATAGGACTTTGATTAGGCCATGTTTGGAGTATTGTGTGCATGCAGGACAGCAAGGAGAGTTGCTGCCTCACAGCGCCAGAGGCCCAGGTTTGATCCTGACCTCGGGTTCTGTCTGCACGGAGTTTGTACGTTCTCCCTGTGACCGTGTAGGTTTTCTCCGGGTGCTCCAGTTTCCTCCCACACTCCAATGATGTACAGGTTTGTGAGTTAATTGGCTTCAGTAAAATCGTAAGTTGTCCCTAGTGTGTAGGATAGGATTAGTGTACAGGGCGATCGCTGGTCAGCACGGACTCGGTGGGCCGAAGGGCCTGTTTCTCCGCTGTATCTCTAAAAATTCTGGTTGCCCCATTACAAGAAGGACATGGAAGCTTTAGAAAGGGCCCAGAAGAGGTTTACCAGAATGATGCCTGGATTAAAGGGTGTTAGCTATAGTGAGAGGTTGAACAAACTTAGCTTGTTTACTCTGGAACACCTGATAGAAGTATTTAAGATTATGAGATGCAGAGAAAGGGTAGACAGTCAGAACCTTTTTCCCAGCATGGAAATGTCAAATAGTAGAGGATATAGATTTAAGGTGAAAGGGCCACAGTTTAAAGTTACAGGGCAAGTTTTACACAGAGAGAGGTGATGATAATTGTTCGTTTCTAAGCTTCTCCCCAGTCTAGTTTCAGTAAAAACACTCAATCATGCACTTGAAACAACTAAATTTTATTTTAGCAAAAGCGCGTCACAGTTCAACTACTGTACTGATCCCACCGCAGGATCGATCCTCGCGTCTGCCTGTTCAAGCCCTCTCGGCCCTGCACAGACAGAGGCACTCCAGAAGTTCAGGCAGTCCCAAGCGCTTTTCCAGAAGATCAATGCTGAGCCTTGTGATCACAGACTTTTACATGTCCCGGGACCTCGAGGGACCGAACCACATGGGGGTGGTCTGTCATTAACCCAATTACAGATATTGATTAACCCCATACATAACAGGCATTTCCCTAACCCAATGATACAACAGCTCAATACATTGTATTCAAACCGGACTTCGGAAGGAAGCCAACTAAAAAACATAGAAACATAGAAACATAGAAAATAGGTGCAGGAGTAGGCCATTCGGCCCTTCGAGCCTGCACCGCCATTCAACATGATCATGGCTGATCATCCAACTCAGTATCCTGTACCTGCCTTCTCTCCATACCCCCTGATCCCTTTAGCCACAAGGGCCACATCTAACTCCCTCTTAAATATAGCCAATGAACTGGCCTCAACTACCTTCTGTGGCAGAGAATTCCACAGATTCACCACTCTCTGTGTGAAAAATGATTTTCTCATCTCGGTCCTAAAAGACTTCCCCCTTATCCTTAAACTGTGACCCCTTGTTCTGGAGTTCCCCAACATCGGGAACAATCTTCCTGCATCTAGCCTATCCAACAACTTAAGAATTTTGTAAGTTTCTATAAGATCCTCACCCAATCTTCTAAAGTCCAGCGAGTACAAGCCGAGTTTATCCAGTCTTTCCTCATATGAAAGTCCTGACATCCCAGGAATCAGTCTGGTGAACCTTCTCTGTACCCCCTCTATGGCAAGAATGTCTTTCCTCAGATTTGGAGACCAGAACTCCATCAATTAACGATGAACCCCATACATAACAGGGATTCCCATAACCCAATAATACAACAGCTCAATACATTGTATTCAAACTGGACCTCTTAAGGAAGCCATGTCCCCTCTGCCCCTCCCCCCCCTCCCCCGTATTTTCCGCCCCCGCAATGAAGGCAGAAACAATAGTGGCATTTAAGAGGGAATGGAAGGATATGAACCATGTGCAGGCAGGGGAGACTAGTTTATCATGGCATCATGTACAGCAAAGGACCCATTCTTGTGTTATACGGTTCTATGTTCTACGCTTTCTCCCTCTCAACAGTGTTGTATTTCCATGTCCCACATTGGAGAGGAGATTATAATACACAGGTTGAGGGCTTGGTAGATGGAGGGACATCTATCAGATCCAAACCAAAAGCTTGTCCAAGATGGAAAAGCGAAGAAGTTCTAGCGATCTTGACAGCTGTTTATCCCTCAAAGCGTTCCTGTGATGGCACGCGCCGACACCTCAAAAATGGTGAAAAGAAAATGGTTTACAATTTTAATTTAAATTTTGATTCTTTCGTTATTAAATTAGAAGTTCATTGGTCTCAAAATCCAAACAGAAAATGGAGGTATATTGATGGAAAAAAATATTGAATATTGATAAATGTAGTATGATTTTTAATTGACATATTAGCTCTCATTCAACATTAAAATCAGATAGTCTGATTGGCTGTTTAATTCCTATTTATGGAAGCTTAAGGGCCTGTCCCACTTGGGCGCCATTTGCACGTAATTTACGGGTCATCATTTACGCGTCATGACCCACGACGCGCGCAGGGTGCGCATTATGCGCGCATGGTGCGTGGTGACATAGGCAGTGACACGCGGACGCGCGCGGCGCCCCAGGATTTTGGTATGTGCAAAATCTTCGCGCGCCGTCTGCGGATGCTCAAATGACGCCCAACTGGGACAGGCCCTTTACTCTGCACTGTTCGTAGCTGTTTCCTACATTACATCACTACTGCCTGTGTAACAACAAGACACACAGTATTACACCCAGACACTAAAGTAAGTCTTTAGCTCTAATAGCATAGATAAGCACAATCATAGATAAGTACAAAAGTGCAACAATAGTAGTGCAAAAGTAGACTTCACCGAGACAGTACACAAAGAGTCGCCACGTTTCCAAAAAGTATAAAAGTTGTTAAGTGTACAGTCTTATCTTTACCTTAACGGACCCATTTTCCTGTTGGCACCGATCCTCCGCTCCGTCCACCAACATCTTGAAAATGGCCCACAACCCAACGTCCGCCAACGTACCTGACTCCCTCCACCCTCCTTTCCGGGTCCCGGTCATCGGGGTTGAGCAGGGAATGAGGCTCGGATGACTTCAGGTGGGTTCCCAGCTCCACGGCGGGTGAGCCAGGCCTGCTGTCGTGGCTCGCGGCTCACCCGGGAAACTTCTGCCGCCAATAAGGAACTGCAGAGATGATGACAGGCGCCATATGCCATTCATGATTGTCTTCAAAAATGGGCACGAAATGCTGGAGTAACTCGGCGGGTCAGGTAGCATCTCTGGAGAAAAGGAACAGGTGACGTTTCGGGTCGAGACCCTTCTTGAGACTCAGGGAAGAGGGAAACGAGAGATATTGAAAGGTATAAAGAACAACTAAATGAAAGAGCAAATCAAAGCCAGCAACAAGGAAATTGTCCATTGGTGGCTGTGGACAAGATGATAATCAGTGGATACAAATTCTGAAACTCAACAAGACGACAGTGAAACTAGTACAACGACTAGGGTGGTGGTGTGATGGAGAGAGAGGGAATGTAAAGGTTACTTGAAGTTTGAGAAATCAATATTCATACCGTTGGGTTGTAAGTTGGGTTGTAAGTTGGGTTGTAAGTTGGGTTGTAAGTTGGGTTGTAAGTTGGGTTGTAAGTTGGGTTGTAAGTTGGGTTGTAAGTTGGGTTGTAAGTTGGGTTGTAAGTTGGGTTGTAAGTTGGGTTGTAAGTTGGGTTGTAAGTTGGGTTGTAAGTTGGGTTGTAAGTTGGGTTGTAAGTTGGGTTGTAAGTTGGGTTGTAAGTTGGGTTGTAAGTTGGGTTGTAAGTTGGGTTGTAAGTTGGGTTGTAAGTTGGGTTGTAAGTTGGGTTGTAAGTTGGGTTGTAAGTTGGGTTGTAAGTTGCCCATCCTTCATATTTCATACCAAGCATTCCCTATTTTTGAGCTCTCTGCAAATTTTGACATGATGCCATTATCCCAAGACTGAATCATTTGGGACATCACCCTATAGTCTTGACAGATACTCATTACATCTTCTTTGTTATCTGCTTTTTATGTGTCTTTTCATCCTTACAGCAAGATCCCTACTCATGAACACTTAACTTTATCAATAAGCCGCCTACACATTTCTACACCAAAGTCCATTTTATCCTTATCTGCAAGATTTCATTGAAGATTTTCATATTTCTTCAAGATAGCAATGAAACATGGCTCCTGTGAGTTGCCTAACAGTCCTTAACAAAAACCCATATACTTTTAAGAGAGTATTTATGTTATTGATCATTAATACGAAGTTGTCAGATGCATCCTTTCCTTTTTGCACAGAGGGAATACAAGTTCACAAGTTTGTAAGTTCTTGGAGTAGAATTAGGCCATTTGGCCCATCAAGTCTACTCTGCCATTCAACCATGGCTGATCTCTGTCTCCTAATCCCATTTTTCTTCCTTCTCTCCATAACTCTTGACACCCTTTCTATTCTGAGGCTATGACCTCTGGTCCTAAACTCTCCCACATGGAAAAACATCCTTTCCATATCCATTCTATCTATGCCTTTTATTTTCTGTAAGTTTCAATGAGGTCCCCCCCTCAACCTTCTAAACCCCAGTGAGTAGAGGCGCAGTCCTGTCAAACGCTCATCATATGCTAACCCACTCATTACTGGAATCACTCTTGTAAATCTCCTCTGGACCCTCTCCAGAGCCAGCACATCCTTCCTCAGATATGGGGCCCAAATGTGCTCACAGTAGTCCAAATGAGGCCTAACCAAAGGTTCAAAGGTCAGTTTATTGTCACGTGTAGCAATTAAGGTAGTGAAACTCGAATTACCATACAGCCATAATAAAAAAAGCAACAGGCACACAACTACATAAAAGTTAACATAAACATCCACCACAGCAGATTCCCCACATTCCCCACTGTGATGGAAGGCAATAAAGTCTAATCTTCTTCCTCTTTATTCTCCCGCAGTCAGGGCAGTCGAACCGGGGCGATCGAAACTCCCGCACCTCCCGCGAAGTACCGCGTCGGGGCGGTCGGGGCGGTTGAAGCTCCTACGGCTTGGAGCTCCCAAAAGTCGGTCTCTAACCAGGGACCGTGAGCTCCACGATGTTAAGTCCCGCAGGCTCCCGCGGTCGGAGCTCCCAAAGACGGTCTCCAGCAGAGGCTCCCAGCTCCACGATGTTAGGCCACAGTGCGGACAGGAATACGATACGGAAAACAATCGCATCTCTGTCGAGGTACGAGATTTAAAACGAGAGTTTCCCCCAAACTCCCAACCACCACCCCCAACATAAAACAAGCTAAAGAACACTAAAACACATTTAACACATACTAAGAAAATAACAAAGGAGGATGGGACGAGGCAGCCAACGCTGGCACCAACCGATGGAACCCAGCACCTTATAGTGCCTCATAGAGCCTCAGTATTCCAGTCCTCTGGCACTGGGCAGGATCTAAACTTATAGACCTATGGAAAGTTTGGCACCTGGATCATCTACCACATGCCCCCTGAATTCTCTCATCTTGTAGGACTCTTTGCATCAGAACATCTTGTACTGGAGTATTTGAAGTATTGCGTTGAGTTCTGGTTACCCCAACACAGGAAGAAGGTGGATGCTCGGAGAGGGTGCAGGAGAGTTTTGGCAGAATGCTGCCTATATTTGGAGGCATTAGTTACAAGGAGAGGTTGGAGAGACTTGGATTGTTTTCTCCAGAACACCAGAGGGTGAGGGGAGACCTGATAGAACTATATCAAATTATCAGAGGCTTTGCAGAGAGAATCTTATTTCCCCGGGTGGAAATGTCAACAAGTCGAGGGCATAGCTTTAAGGTGAGAGGGGCAAAGTTTAAAGAGAATTTAGGTTTGGGTTCGGGTTCATTATTGTCACGTGTACTGAGGTGCACAGGGGAACGTTGTTTTGCATGTGATCTAATCAGATCAGATAATACTATTGATAAATACAAAGGGGAAGATAAAGAGTGCAAAATATAGTTCTCAGCATTGTCACGCAGCAGTTCCATAGACAAAGTCCAATGTCAGCAATGGGGGTGATTCAGACAGTACCCTAGCTTATGGAAGGACTGTTCAGGAACCTGATAACATTGGGGAAGAAGCTGTTCCCGATTCTGATGGTGTGCACTTTCAAGCTTCTGTACCTTCTGCTAGATGGTAACAGAGAGAGGATCAAATTTACTTAATGAATATAAGTTAAGGTCCACAACAGCTGGGCAGGAATCTGAAATCTTGCTTGCAGATCATTAGACCAGTCCTCTACATTAGTCCAGTAACATAATCCCTAAACTAACGTCCCTGGTGATCTGAAATGGACTGATGGACTCCACCTCTGAATTATAAAAAGTAATATTTTTATCACTGACAAATGTCACACCCAGATTTTCCATGGCATCTCCACAGAAGGGCTCCACAGAGAGTGGCACAGCGGTAGAGTTGCTGCCTTACAGCTCCAGAGACCCAAGTTCGATCCTGACTACGGGTGCTGTCTGTACGGAGTTTGTACGTTCTCCCTGTGACCGCGTGGGTTTTCTCCGGAATCTCCGCTTTCCTCCCACAGTCCAAAGACGTACAGGTCTGTAGGCTAATTGGCTTGCTATAATTGTAAATTGTCCCTAGTGTGTGTAGGATGGTGTAAGTGTGTGGGGGTCGATGGTCGGCGCGGACTCGGTGGGCCGAAGGGCCTGTTTCCACATTGTATCCCTAAACTAAACTAAACTAAACTAAACTAACTGGGATTAGAGTCATGTTTCCCAATTATTCAATTGGGTGATTGGCTGCCCAGCATAATAACATGACCAGTCAGCTAATTGTACATTCTACAACGCATGTAGTTCTAACAACGCCATTAAGTTGTTCTTAATCTGTTGAATGTTTTATTCTTCTTTTGCATGCCAGGGGTGTTGTGGAGCAGGAGAAACAATCATAGGAGTTGTGTTCTGCACCTGCAGTGAATTTGTGACACGGAAGGCCAGTCTGTCTCTGTGGAGTGCAGAGTTCACATTCCCTACGCCCAGCTTGAGCCTGGAGAATAAATCACACTCCGTCCGGTCCAAGCCTTAAACAGAGCAATAATTCCCTCTTAACTACACAAACAATGGGGTCTGCAAGGCACAGGGGAAGTGTGGGGACAAGGAACATTTAGCCGACAAAGAATGGTCTGGGAGTGATCATTGCCAGGGTGTCGGTCAATGAAGAAATTAGAGAATAAAGGGCCTGTCCCACATGGCGAGTTTTTCGGTGACTGCCAGCATCATTGACGGTTGTATCAGGTCAACGTAAAATTTCCGTGTCGCAACATTTTTTTTGTCCCCGCTGGATTTTGAAATGTTCAAAATCGTTTGGCAACACTGATATGACACCGGCAGTCGCCAAAAAAATGTGCCAAGTGGCACAGGCCCTTAACTGCAAGCCAATGAATGAGTGCAGTGGGGTGAACCCAGATGTTCCAGGCAACTCGAGGGGACGGGTGGGGTGATGAAGGCAGAGTGTCAGGGGGTGTAGTGGTAAGTACGTCTAGCCTGTAGACGGCCACATTGCTCCCTGCAGAGACGGCCAGTGTGGAACCGAGCTCGGTGTCAATGCATCCCCCTGACCCTGGACATTCAGCATGAAACTGGTTCCAGTGGGGAACATTTATTGATGTGAAGTGAGGCAGCAGATGCATGGTGAACATGGCCCTGGGAATAAGTCAAGTGGATGGAGGCATTGAAACCATTGATAGAAACGGAAAATAGGTGCAGGAGTCCATTCGGCCCTTCGAGCCAGCACTGCCATTCAATATGATCAGGGCTGATCATCCAAAATCAGTACCCTGTTCCTGCTTTTTCCCCATATCCCTTGATTCCGTTAGCCCTAGGAGCTAAATCTAACTCTTGAAGACATCCGGTGAATTGGCCTCCAATGCCTTGCATGGCAGAGAATTCGACAGATGAAATTACTAACCTGAACACATTGATTGATTATTCAATAGAATATGAATGATGCCAGAATCAGAATCAGAATCAGAATCAGAATCACACTTTATTCGCCAAGGATTGTTTGCAACATACGAGGAATTTCACTGGCCAGGTCTGTCATACAATTAAAAGCAACAGATCACTCAAAACCACATTTTAACATGAACATCCACCACAGTGACTCCTACACATTCCTCACTGTGATGGAAGGCGAAATAAAGTTTGTCCCTTCGCATAGTTCTTCGTCGGTCGTGAGCCTCGAGCCCCCGTTGATGAGACGATCTTGACTCCCGTAGCCGGCGGCGTTCGGGCCCTCCGCGTCGAGGCGATCAGTTGCATCAGGGGGATGTCAGCTCCCCCGCACCGGGTGATCGAACCTCGTGTCGGGGCTGCACCCCACTGCACGAACATGTTTAACGTTTGGTGCAATTGTTTTACTGAGTGAGTTTGCCTCCAGTAGTTGCAGGTAGTGTCCCACCTGGAACTCTCATTCCTACATCTGTTGACCACTGGAGTGTTTGCTGGGAAGTTCTACCTGAATTCATTCATTTGGTATTTCCCAGTCATTGCAATGTTCCCCTGGGAGCCGATGTTCCCCTTCCTTCTCTCCAGAGATACTGCCAGTCAAGTGGAGTTATTCCTGCACTTTGTGTCTATCTTCTGTGTGCCCCTATTGCTCGATGAAAACCCATTTCTGGCCAACCCATTCAATCACTATTCTGGCGGGCAGCTAATCGCCCCAAATTGTAGACTGACTGGTGAGGTTCTAGTACACATAACATGTTTGTTTCAGCCCCTCATACTTGCTCCACCTCCAAATGGACTCACAGGGCGGCACGGTGGCGCAGCGGTAGAGTTGCTGCCTTACCGCGCTTGCTGCACCGGAGATCCTGGTTCGATCCCGACTACAGGTGCTATCTGTACGGAGTGTGTACGTTCTCCACGTGACCGCGTGGGTTTTCTCCGAGATCTTCGGTTTCCTCCCGCACTCCAAAGACATGCAGGTTTGTAGGTAAATTGGCTTGGTATAAGTATAAATTGTCTCTAGTGTGTGTAGGATAGTGTTAGTGTGTGGCGATAGCTGGTCGGTGCGGTCTCGATGGGACTGTTTCCGCGTTGTATCTCTAAGACTAAAACGAAAAGTTAAACCTGTCCCTCGCATCCATCTCCCTCCTGGTTCTATTGGAACCCGTAAAAATCTAACGGTGTCCGTCAATCGCAGTGGGGGTGCATAACTGGAGGGACGGCACCTCATATTTCACTCGGGCAGCTTACAACCCAGCGGAGAGACACAAAAATCCGGAGTAACTCAGCGGGCCAGACAGCATCTCTGGAGAAAAGGAATAGGTGACATTTTAGGTCGAGACCCTTCTATAGACCTCCAGTCTTCACCTATCTTCAGGTCTGAAGAAGGCTCTCGACCCGATGTTAATCGGCTTGGCATAAGTGTGTGTAGGATTGTGTTAATGTGCGGGGATCACTGGTTCGTGCGGACTCGGTGGGCCAAAGGGCCTGTTTCCGCACTGTAACTAAACTGAACTTGTGCGTCTACACACTCCACAATTCCATGTTATCCTGTAGGTAAGTCTCAGTTATAACATTTACTTCTGTGGCAGTCCCCTCATCCATTAGAGTAGCCTAGACAGTTTCATTTCCCTTGGGTAGGGGAGAAAGGGGAAGGTTTTTACAAGCCTTGCTCTCTCTGTAAACATTCCACTTTTCAGACAGATGCGCTGCTGTCCCTCACACTGCCCCTGCTCACTTACCTCAGCGTTAAGTCAGTGGTGCCGGGAGAGGGATGTGTCCCTGTGCTGGGTGGGGGGGGGGGGGGGGGGGGGGGGGGGGGGGGGGTTGGAAGTCACACTGTGCTGACGGCAGACTGAGATTGATGAGTTTTGTCAAGACTGTGGGAGGTAAGAGGAGAATGGGCAATTATGTTCCCCTCTCTCCCGCGCGCGGTGACGAGGGCTGGAAGGCTGCTCACGCCCATTGAAATCATTGCGTTAATGAAACAGCGGAGAGATGACAGCAGGGGGAGGTGGTCGAGATAAGAGGTCACGGGGCTAAAATACCCAGGCCGAGAGTTGCTAACTAATGAAGCAAAACAGCCAGCACTTATTCCAACTTCAGCGGAAGAAAAAGGAGCAAGCAAATGAGTAGTTGAAACCCAACTGTTGACAAGGCCTCATTTTCCGAGCTAGGGACAGACCATTGTGCTTCGGAATGAGACAGGACAGAGGCACAGGGCTCGTCATTAAACTGTGCTTAACAGAAGGAGACAGGGCCCAAGGTTCATTAACACATCTCGTTACTGTCATCACCATCCCCCTTTGCGTGCAAGAACCGTGGAAAATACACAGAGTACAAACCCCGTGAGTGGCTTACGTTTACATTGCACCTGTCACACGCGCGGGACGGACCAACGCGCCTTGCAGCAGCCGATGTTTTTCGTCACTGTAGAGGAAAATTGGCAGCTCATTTGTACACAGCAAGATCCCACAGACAGAAGCTGCAGTGACAGGACCACGCTACTCGTTGCCAGACTTTCTGTGCCATATATAGCTGTCCTATTTCCCACATTATAGCACTTTACTGGTATTATATTGCACTAAACGTTATTCCCTTTACAATGTATCTGTACACTGTGAGTGGCTCGATCGTAATCATGTATTGTCTTTCCACTGACTGGTTGGCCCGCAACAAAAGCTTTTCACTGTACCTCGTGACAATAAACAAAACTGAATTATATCAACGCTCCTCTCCACCTTTGTACGTCGGCAGTTGAGGGGAGACTTGATAGAAGTATATAAAGTTCTGAAAGGCACAGATAGGGTGGACAGTCAGATTCTTTCTCCCAGGGTGGAAATGTCCAAGACCAGAGAGCACAACCATAAGGTGAGAGGGAGAAGGTTTAATGAAGATGTCTCATGGTTCAATGGTGCCAGACGTACAACTGACTGTGCAGTGAAATTATTTTTGCGTATTTACACGTGCAGGCGCGGCCATGTTTGGCGCCATTTCCAAAGTCCGGTCTGCCTGCGAGCGAGGTCTATTGGAGCGGTTCCCCATCCAGGTGATCCAGATTGGCCCGTGAGCCAACGGCCCCCCTCCTCTCCTTGCCCGGTAATCTTTGTGTCCCAGGGGCGCCTCCTGCAGCCACCCTTAAAAGCACTGGAGGTATTACCCCGGTGTCTCTCCGACCGGCCTTTGCTCCTCGTGTCCGAGATGCGCAGGGTAGGTTTATTACACAGAGAGTAATGGGTGGCAGGATCGCATTGCTTGAGATGGTGGTGGAGGCAGATACGATCGTGGCAATTAAGTGGCTTTTAGATAGGCACATGGAAGTGCAGGGACTAGAGGGATACAAACAGGCAGTTGAAATCAGTTTAAGGAAGAACTGCAGATGCTGGTAAAATTGAAGGTAGGCACAAAATACTGGAGTAACTGCGGATGAGGCAGCATATATGGAGAGATGCTGCCTCACCCGCAGAGTTATTCCAGTATTTTGTGTCTACCTGAGATCAGTTTAACCTGGCTTCATGTTCAGCACAAACATTGTGGGCCGAAGGGCCCGTTCATGTACTGTACCGTTCTATCTTCTATGTTCCATGTTAGAGTTTTTTGCTTGTCCTTTCATATGACACAGGAGGCCATTCAGCCCATTGATTTGATAGTGACCCTCGGAGCAATCCCATTCTCCCACTTGTTGGAACCTTATACTTTCTAACACATCCCTGTCCTCCTGTCACTAGGTAAGATGTGATTTTACAGTCCCTACTGGATCATTGAATCATTGACAGACACAGCATGGAAACAGGTTCTTCAGCCCCCCATCGATCACCTGTTCACACTATTTCGATGTTATTCCACTTTCTCATCCACTCTCTACACATTAGGGAACATTTCCAGAGGCCAATTGACCTACAAGCCCACATGTCTTCAGGATGTGGGAGGAAACTGGGGCACCCAGATTAAACCCAAATGGTCACAGGGAGAACGTGCAAACTCCGCAAAGACAGCACCCGAGGTCGGGATTAAACCTGGCACTGTGAGGCAGCAACTTTGCCAGCTGAAGTACTGTTCCGTCCTCAAACCAATTATCTACTAATCAGTATGTGTTTGGGAAGTGGGAGAATCGAAGTCAAACCGGTTGTAAAACAGAAGATGGACACAAAACACTGGAGTAACTCAACGGGACAGGCAGCATCCCTGGAGAGAAGGAACGTCACCCATTCCTTCTCTCCAGAGACGCTGCCTGCCCCACTGAGTTACTCCAGCTTTTTGTGTCTATCGTCGGTTTAAACCAGCATCTGCAGTTCCTGACTACATGGTTGTAATCCAGGGTAATACTTGCGTATTTACACGGGAGGCCAAACCCCTCGGAGACAGCAGTGAGTTCACGATCGAACTCTGGCCAATGCAGTTATGAGGCAAGAATGCCAACTGCTGTACTGCCTTGCCACCACAAGTTGGCTGCGATGTGCTTCGGGACCTTCTGAGCTGCTGTGGTAAGGGTTGGGTACACAACATACACAAGCTCTTTTGCTTTCCTTGCAAAAAAAAAAGGACACAAAGTGCGGGAGTGACAGCAGGCCACAGGCAGCATCTCTGGAGAACATGGATGGGTTACGTTTTGGATCAGGGCCCTTCTTCAGACAAGCATCTGCAGTTACTTGACAGCTCCGCTGCGAATCTCCAGCGATGCTCCCTGACCTGCTGATTTACTCCAGCACTTTGCGTCCTTTTGTGCAAACCAGCGGCTGCAGTTACTTGTACTCCATTTTGCTCCACTTGTATTGCCATGGAAGCAAGGTCCACCGTGAGAGCTTCATGTCGTGGGCGGGTGTCATTGCGATCTTCCAACCTTAAGCCCGATGGTGTTTCATGGCGCGAGACAACTGCACCATTGATGGTCGCACCCACTCACTCAGCTCTTGCTGTTGGATGTCGGACTATCTGAGGCAGTGCAACTACTCACTGTGAAAATCAGCAAACTGGGGCTTAGCATGGACGCTTAATCACCAAGGTTACCACAGATAAACAGGAATACAGTGTTAGAAACATGGAACTTAGAAAAATAGTAAAATAGATGCAGGAGTAGGCCATTCAGCCCTTCGAGCCTGCACCGCCACTCAATATGATCATGCCTGATCATCTAAAATCAGTACCCCCGTTCCTGCTTTCTCCCCATATCCCTTGATTCCTTTAGCCCTAAAAGCTAAATCTAACTCTCTTGAAAACATTCAACAAATTGGCCTCCACTGCCTTCTGTGGCAGAGAAATCCACAGATTCACAACTCTCTGGGTGAAAAACTTTTTCCTCATCACGGTCCAAAATGGCCTACCCCTTACTCTTATACCGTGACCCCCTGGTTCTGGACTCCCCCAACATGGGGAACATTTTTCCTGCGTCTAGACTGTCCAATCCTTTAAGAATTTTACATGTTTCTATAAGTTGACATTACAATGAGATCAACCCATGATCTTATTGATGGGCAGAGCAAGCTCGAGGGGCCGAGTGGTTTACACCAGCTCCTAATTCATTCACACGTCTGAACATTCCCTCCTCCCAATCAAAATAAGTTGAGCATTAAAGTAACATAGGTTCTCACACGTCCACAGAACCCTGGCATTCATTGCCTGAGGTCCACTGACCACAAAATGGAGCGGTGAAACTCCAGAAACTTGGCCTGATGTCCTCTTTGACCTCAAGTCTGCACGCAGGGCTTTTATTCTGTGTGAGGATCCACACTTCACCCTTCAGCAGGTTCACGCTATCTTTTACTCAGATTAGCATCATCTTAAAAGGTGTCAACCAGGCATTCGGAGTGCCTGGGGTGCTGACATCAGATACATGACCGGTTTCCAAAAATAAAACCCTTCAGCTGTAGGCTGAGGTGACATTGAGTTGGCCAAAAAAACCTTTGTGTTGCAAAACACAGGGATTTAGTATCAGTAACAAAAGTCTTTAAGATGTTCCTCCTTGTCAGCTAATTCGGATGAGACAATGATTCTGCACTGCGCTCCCTGTTCCTCTCACTCATCGTCGTAGATGCTGCTGTCCTCCGGCAAGTTTAAAGCCCATTAACGTTGAAAAAACGTATCCAATTATATTTCACAAAAACGCAATCAAAAACGAAGAGAGACACTAAAAGCTCTATTTTAAACAGGCAGCATCTCTGGAGAGAAGGAACGGGTGACGTTTCAATCGAGACACTTCTTCAGACTGAGAGTCAAAATGAACGGCCTGTTTCCACACTGAAACTAAAACTATAATTGCCCTTATTTCAAATGGCTCCTCCTGTGTTATCAGTTCTGAGAGTGCAAGCAGTCTCGCTATCGAGTCAAACGGTGCTGGCTTCAAAAGTAGACACAAAGTGCTGGAGTAACTCAGCAGGTCAGGCAGCATATCTAGAGAAAAGGAATGGGTGACGTTTCGGGTCGAGACCCTTCTTCAGACTGAGAGTCAGGGGAAAGGGTAACGAGAGATATAGACGGTACTTTGGACAAGTGAATGGAAGATATGCGGAAAGCAACGATAATCGAGGAGCTGTGGAGCCCACAATGGTCCAATGTTGGATGTGAGGTAGGTGATAACCAGTTATATAGACAGTGGAGCTCAATAGGACATGTTGATAGATGTCCTGTTATTCTTGACAGGTTGAGATAGATTCTTGATCAGTACGGCTGTCAAGGGTTACAGGTGAATGGGGTTAGGAGGGAGAGATAGATCAGCCATGTTGGGGCCGAATGGCCTAATTCTGCTCCTATCGCTTATGAACGCATGCACATGTTTTAACGCGGTGCCAAGGATGTGCTGCCCTGTCAGAGATGCCGTGTTGTGTGAGAGTTGGTAATGGGGTGGCATCTTATACTCCTCTTGAACATGATGGACCAGGGTTCAATGTAAGTGCAAGATTTTATTTCTTCCTTCAGCAGATTAAAGATGTAACAAGACTCGTCACACTCCTGTGAACCTTCTCCAAAATATCAATCACACTTTGAAGGTAGGCTGCACTTAAACTGCATGCAATATTCCAAATGTGCCCTCGTCAGTCACTCCTCAACATAGGATTTAAACAACTTGTTTCAATTTACTATTAAATATCCTCAAGATGTATCCTTGCTATCTAAACCTTTCACCTACATCCATCTACCATCACTGTCCTTAATGTGCCTCACTAACTCACGCAAACTAAACTAAAAATTGGATATAATTGAAAGAACTGTATCTGACTGGATGAAAACATCTGGCATTAACTAGAGGCAACCTATCATTCTCACAATTCTGTTGACTTTTATAAATGTTTCAAGGTTTAGTCTTTTGTCTGCCATCTGCTAATCTCTATCTATCTTAGTCACACACATTACATCTGCTCTTATCAACAAGTGGAACGCTCTTCTCAAGTGCAGCCAACTACAAACATTCTGAATAGTCGATCTATTATGGGTTTGTTATGAAGTAATTGAGTCGTATTGCATGGAAATAGGACCGTTGGCTCACCTTTTGGTCCTCTTGCTAATCCTCCACACTGATCCCAGTTTTGGTAGATGCTGGTCCACAAAGAAACTAAGACACACAGTGCCAGAGTACCTTGGTGAGTGTCAGGAAGAATCCCTGGAGAACTTGGATAGGTGATGTTGCAGATCAGGACCATTCTTCACATTATCTGACTGAAGGAGGGTCCCGAACCAAAATGTCACCCATCCATCTTTCCCAGGGATGCTTCCTAACCCGCCGAGTCACTCCAGCACTTTGTGCCCCCTGGTTTATTCTCGCCCACATTCCCGTCAACTGGTAGTAGATTCTACAACCCACCTGCACACTCAGGACAATTTGCTGAAGCCAATTAACCATCGGGTCTTTGCAAGGTGCGAGGAGACTGGAGCACCTGGAGGAAATCCATGAGGTCCAAGACTTTGGGGAGAACATGCAACCTCCACATTGTCAGAAAAGGCGGCCAGGATTGCACCTGGCTGGTAGACCGGCGAGGCAGTGGTTCTACTAGCTGTGTCACTTGCTGTTAACTCTGATAAGTTAATGTTGCATGTTAACTTATCCTATGGACTCTGATGGTGTAAAGAAGAAAAATGGTGTTCAGGTTCAGAAAAGCCAGTATCTGCCACGACTGACTTGATGGGATAAATATCCCATGATGAAGTGTGGTGGATCTAAGCCCTTTAACTCTGTGACCTTCATCTGTCAGAATCAGTAACTCATTCTGGCAACATCCGACTTTGCTCCTAATGGTCCCTTCCCTTGATGTACAACCTCCTCGTGAATCATTTAGGACCGCATATAGGAAACCAACAAAGGGACAAAAAGATTGTGTCCATCATGTTACCAAATCCAATTCCATCTCCATCTCCATGCACTGGTCAAACCCTCCCTCTATCATTCTTCCCCCCCACCGTACAAATTTCCATTAGCTCTGTAAACGTTATTGGATTATGTATTGCAAATCTGTTCCTGACATCTGCTCGAGAGCTCTTTACATTTTCCTAACAGTGGCCAATAATTGGCTCCTGAAGGCACTTTATGGCAGTTGCCTCTTTGTTTGAGGGGTGCGGTTAATTGGTACCAAATGCAGAGAGAACAGCCCTGAGCCATTAACATTCCTCAGACACCTGTGGACAGTTTGCTCCCTCTTCCACGTTTGTCGAGGAGAGAAGCAAAAGGCTTGGCTTCAATTAGTCAGCTGCCGGGCTCGGAGGTGAAGCTCTCTCAGCGCTCACCGTGGAGAGAGAGGAATGTTCCTGCGTTTGTCCTGAGTACAGGATGCAGAATATGAAAACAATCTGGATTGTTAACGCAACACAGCTTTAGAACCAGCAAGATGCCAAGTTTAATCAAAGACTGATACTTGCTCTGCTTTGTTCTACACCTTCTCATACCTCTAGTTTCCCTCTCCCTGACTCCCATTCCGATGAAGGGTCTCAACCCGAAATGCCACCTATTCCTTTTCTCCAGAGATGCTGCCTGACCCACTGAGATACCCCAGTGTCTATCATCGGGGTAAACCAGCATGAGCAGTCCCTTCCTGTACACTCAATTAAAAATGCTTTATTTTCTTCTTCAAACAGTATGGAAATCGTGGAAATGGCAGATTCACAGAGCGCGGTCCAGGAACGAATAGTGTTACGCGCTGCCTTACATCACCAAGTCATCCAATGGGTGATGATCCTTCCACACCAACATAGATGATGGAGTCAACAGCCCCACACTGTCACTCTCCCCAACTCCCGATGAGTTGCATGAAGTTGCACACATTTCATTATCTCACATAGTTTAGTTTAGTTTAGTTTAGTTTAGTTTATTGTCACGTGTACCGAGGTACAGTGAAAAGTTTTTAATTTTGTGCTATCCAGTCAGTGGAAAGACTATACATGAATACAAACAAGCGATTACAGGATAAAGGGAATAATATATCGTGCAAGATAAAGTCCAGTCAAGTCCGAGGGTCTCCCATGAGGTAGATAGTAACTGAGGACTGCTCTCTAGTTGTGGTAGGATTAGCTGGGAAGAAACTGTCCCTGAATGTGGAGGTATGCATGTTCTCACTTTTGTACCTCTGATTAGAGGAGGTGGGAAGAGAGTGATCAGGTTGAGACTCGTCCTTGATTATGCCTGTGTTCGAATTAACCTCTCCCTCAATGTCATCAAGATGAAGGAGCTGGTTAATGACTTCAGGAAGCATGGTGTAGATGCCTCACTCAGCATCAATGGAGCTGAAGTAGAAATGGTTGAGACCTTAAAGTTTCTTGGTATTAAAATACCAATGATCTGTAGTGGACCAGCCACATTGATATGATAGCCAAGAAGCCACATCAATGCCTCTACTTCCCGAGGAGACTGAGGGAATTCGACGTGTCAACAATGATTCTTAAGGGCCTGTCCCACTTTCACGAGGTAATTCACAAATTCTCCCGAGTTTTCCCCTGATTCAAACTCGCAGAATGTTTGTAACGAGTCCGTAGGGGACGGCTCGTTAAGCCAGCCGTAGGTACTCGTGGCATCAGGTAAGTCGGGACGTTTTTTTCAGCCCGATAAAAAATGGTCGGGATGAAAGAATTAAGTTGTGAAAGTGGGACAGGCCCTTTATAAACTTCTACAGATGCACCATAGACAGAATAGTGTTGGGTTGTAACACGACCTGGTTTGGGAACAGCTCTGCCCAAGAACTCAAAACTCAGACTGTGAACATCTTTGTTAGTCTTGTGCCTCAATCAATGCCAAATAGTCTTTTCTTACTGGTTTTGATGTTACACCATGTTTTTGTGGGTCTGGAGCTCACATGGTCCAGAGTCTTCACTAATAGGGCGGCACGGTGGCGCAGTGATAGAGTTGCAGCGCAAGAGACCCGGGTTTGATCCCGACTACGGGTGTTGTCTGTATGGAGTTTGTACGTTCTCCCCGTGACCACATGGGTTTTCTCCGAGATCTTCGGTTTCCTCCCACACTCCAAAGACATACAGGTTTGTAAGTCTTGACCCGAAACATCGCCTATCTCCTTCGCTCCTTAGATGCTGCTGCACCCGCTGAGTTTCTCCAGATTTTTGTGTAACCCCAGGTTTGTAAGTTAATTGGTTTGGTATAAGTGTAACATTGTCCCTAGTGTATGCAGGATAGTGTTAATGTGCGGCGATCACTGGTCGGTGCGGACCTGGTGGGCTGAAGGGCCTGTGTTCACGCTGCATCCCTAAACTAAACTGAACTAAACAAATGGTCAAAGGGAGACCAGATTGGTTTGTGGTGGACGGATGTACTGTGTGTGCTGTACTGTACTAAATGTGCTTCAGATGAAGTCATCCCTAAGCAGAATCACCCAACTGGCAGCTGATGCTTCCGCTATCATAGCCCCGAGAATGAGTCAATGATGACTGGTCACTTTATTCCAACCTCTGCCCTCTCCTCCTTCTACCCTGGAGACAGTTCAGTTCCAGTTTAGTTTATTGTCACGTGTACTGAGGTGCAGTGAAGAGCTTTTGTTGCGTGCTATCCAGTCAGCGTACAGATACATGATAAGGGAATAACGTTTAGTGCAAGGCAATGCCATCAAAGTCTGATCGAGGGTAGTCCGAGGGTCATAGTTAAAGTAAGGAATGTTGCTGCAGGAGTAGAGATTGAAGAGTGTGGAGGGATTGTAATATGTGACTGTAGATCTGCTTCTGTGGCCAGCACGCAAATAGCCGCCTGGACGATGTACGTACCTTGGGCGATGTCGGTGACTGCCGGGAGAATGAGCAGGAGGTGGCGGTGAGCAGGGAGTAGACAAAGAGGCGGCCGACAGGAAGAAGCGGCATCTGGTGAGAGGGGAGGGAGCCCCATGGTGAGCAAACACGTCCTGTCAGTGGCAGCGGCCTGAAGAAGGCATCATCTCCAGGGGCTGCAACGTGAGCCTCAACAACAGCCGTGTCAATCCTACCTTTGGGGAGTGAAGAAGAGCTCACTGGTGCTCCTTGTGAGCCAGGGGTGGTGTCAGCAGGTCCCTCCACCAGAACAGAAAACCATTATAAAGGGGTCCATTAGAACTAGGGTTCACTAGGTATAGATGCAAGTCAATGCAGCTCAAGGGGTTCTTAAACGAGCTTTATAAATACAAGTCAACATATCGCACAACACTGGGAACATAATGTCGTACAATATCAATGCACATACTGTCAAACCAACTTTACCATGCGCACAGGACCGTACTCTACTAATGTACATACAACATGACATTCAAAGCATCTTTCAACAGGGAGCCTCTTATATGTGGCAGCAAAAGCAAGGGTGATGTCTGGACCTGACCTCACCTGAGGTAGGATATTGATGGTGGAGCTGGAGGCAACCTCAGTCAACATAAACTATGCAAACAGAACGAAGTACAGTCTGTACTTTGGAGAGACAAGGAACTGCAGATGCTGGTTTACAAAAATAAATATTAAGAAGGGTCCCAACGCAAAACATCACCTATGCATGTCCTCCAGTGATGCTGCCTGACCCGCTGAGTTACTCCAGCATTTACTCTCTGTACATTGCTGGATTGCTGCCCTGTGTATTTTAGCATAGTGCAATTAGTTTAGTTTAGTTTAGTTTAGTTTAGGGATACAGCGTGGAAACAGGCCCTTCGGCCCACCGAATCCATGCCGGCCGACAATCATCACGTACACTAGGGTTATCCAACACACTGGGGACAATTTACAGAAGCCAATTACCCTACGAACCTACACGTCTTTGGAATGTTGGAGGAAACCGGAGCAGCCAGGGAAAACCCACATGGTCACGGGGAGAACGGACAAACTCCGTACAGACAGCACGTGTAGTCAGAATCAAAACTGGGTCTCTGGCGCTGTAAGGCAGCAACTCTGCCGCTGCGCCACCATAATTGGGAGCGGTATATAATATACTATGCGTTACAAGTGTTTGCTCAATGGTGGGGAGTCACGTTTTGAATAGAATCTTTTCTTTCGCAGATTGGAGTGTTCGGATATTCCTGCACAAGCTTGCAGGAATTTTGCATTACCTAACTCAGTGCCTGAGGCAAGAGCAGACTTCCTAGCTGTCCTCGGGAGTGTGATTTGACAAGGCAATATAAATCAGCCCTCAGCATCTCTGGAGAGAAGGAATGGGTGACCTGTAGGGTCGTCACCTATGTACAGGTCTGAAGAAGGGTCTCGACCCGAAACGTCACCCATTCCATCAGTCCAGAGATGCTGCCTGTCCCGCTGAGTTATTCCAGCATTTTGCGTCTATCTTTGGTTTAAACCAGCATCTGTAGTTCCTTCTAACATAAATCAGCCATCTGCAGGACTGCAGGAGTCAAGATTTTCTCTCCTCCACCCCCCCCCCATCCCCATCCCCCCCCCCCCCCCCCCCCCGTCCTTCCCATCCCCAACATTCCTACATTGAGTCTGAAGAAGGGTCCCAACCCAAAACATCATCTACCCATATTCTAGTGATGCTGCTTGACCCGCTCAGTTACTCCAGCACTCTGTGTCCCAACATGGAAAGTCTTACCCAGTCTTTGCGTTCCCACAGATTAACACAAGCCACTGGATTTTAATAAACAGCCTGGATTTTAATAAGGTCCCTGACCTTTTTGAATCATTTGCCTCATTGTTTTGCATAGTTGCGGTTCAGCTGCGTCACAGAATAATAATTCCCCAGCCAAGCTACCTGATCTCCCAGTTTTCCAAACACTTTCACTCCTTTTCCCATTCCCACACTGATCTTTCTGTCCTGGGCCTCCTCCATTGTCAGATGCCATGTGCAAATTGGATGAACAGCACCTCACATTTCGCTTGGGCAGCTTACACCCCAGTGGTATGAACATTGACTTCACTAATTCCAAGCAACCCTTGCGTACTCCCCCACCCTAGTCGTGGTACTAGTTTCACTGTCACTATTGTATCCACTCGTTTTCACCTTCTCCACAGCCAACAATGGACCATTGTGGGCTCCACCTTTCCTTGCACATCGTTGCTGGCTTTGATTTGTTCTGTTCATACCTTTCACTCATTTGTCCTTTGTCCCTTTTCATACCTCTAGTTTCCCTCTCCCCTGACTCTCAGTCTGAAGAAGGGTCCCGACCTAAAACATCACCTATTCCTTTTCTCCAGAGATGCTGCCTGACCCACTGAGTTACTCCAGCATTTTGTGTCTATGTTCGATTTAAACCAGCATCTGCAGTTCCGTCCTACACAGGCTCTGTCCTTTGCTGCTGTTGTGTGAGCTCACTGCTACATGGCACCAGATTCATATCTCTGTTCTTTCCCCTCTACTCTTCCTCAGTATCTACCTTAGCAGCCCGGTGGCACTAAAGCCGCTGCCTTGCTGCGCCAGAGACCCGGGTTTGATTCTGGCTACGGATGCTGTCTGTACGGAGTTTGCATGTTCTCCCCGCGACCTGCGTAGGTTTTCACCAGGATTTTCAGTTTCCTCTCACACTCCAAAGACGTGCAGGTTTGTAGGTTAATTGGCTTGGCATAAATGTAAATTGTCCCTGGTGTGTGTAGGATAGTGTTAATGTGCGGGGATCGCTGGTCTGCGCGGACTCGGTGGGCCGAAGGGCCTGTTTCCGCGCTGTACCTCTAAAGTAAACCTCAGCTTCACACAAACATCAGCACAAGTGTTAATACTAAACACTCTCCGAAGCTTGGAATGGATCCTTGGCTGAGTGAGCGTGGCTCAAAGATCTGTAAACTGCTTATTTTTATTCACAGTTTGTGTGAACCTTGATCCAAGCAGAAATGTTCTTGGCTGTTACTCACATTTGGGACATTCCTTCAAGTATTTCAAAGCTCCAAGTGTGCATGAGTCCAAACATTTCACTTCCCACTGCAATCATTTCATCACTTTTACAACATCATTGTGTATAATTTACAAACAAATTGGCTTTTCAACATAAATTGAAAATTACAGCGCAGCGGTGGAGCTACTGGCTGACAGGGTAGTGTGCGAGATAGTGATAGTGTGGGATAGTGCTAGTCAACAGGCTGGTCGGCGCAGACTCGGTGGGCCGAGGGACCGCGCTGTATCTCCAAACTAAACAAACCAAACAAACAAACTACTGGTCCAGTTATTAGTGGCGGATCAATGCGAGCAGCCATATACTGTGGGCGGCTCGATTGTAATCATGTATTGTCTTTCCGCTGACTGGATAGCACGCAACAAAAAGGTTTTCACTGTACACGTGACAATAAACAACACTAAACTAAACTAAACTAAAATTAAATTAAACTGAGGGTTTAACATCAACTCTCTGAAATGCTTATCTAATTCCTTTTGACATTTCGTCATAACTTTTGCCTGCCCTGTGCATCTATTCCACTCTTCAACCCTTTGAGTTTGTTGGGAATCTCTTCAGGATATTCTTCACCTCTCATTGAGACAGCTAAGGAAGCCCCCGCGGCCCGTGCTACCAGATACTGCTTCAGTCCGTCTCACTTTTGTGGCCCATTTACCTCATTGCTAGGGAGACTCTTCCTGCAATCTCCTCTGAGATTTGAATGCCTGAGAGATCCCACTGCTGGTAAATTGTCCACATGTGCACACACACACACACACTACACACACACACATGCACACACGCACACATCCACACACACACACACACATGCACACATGCACACGCACACGCGCGCACACACACACGCCCTCACGCACACACACACACACGCACACACACACGCACACACACACACACACACACGCACACACGCACACACACACACGCACGCACACACGCACATGCACACATCCACACACACACGCACACATGCACACGCACACGCACAAGCACACACACACACATACACGCACACACACACACGCACACACACACACGCACACACACACGCGCACACGCACACACACACACACACATACAGACGCACATACACACACAGGCACACACACACGCAGGCACACACATACACACACACACACATGCGCACACACACATACAGACACACACACAGACACACACACACATACACACGCGCGAGCACACACACACACAGATACACACACAGACGCACAGCGATATAGACATAAAGTATGGAACCAGGCCCTTCTCGCCACCGTGTCCACACCGTCCTTGAATTAATCCACACCACTCCCATTTCATTCTCCCCGGATTCCCATCAAATCTGTGGAATTCTTTGCCACAGAAGGCCGTGGAGATTGTCAATTGATATTTTTAGGGCAGAGATAGATAGATTCTTGATTAGTACAGGTGTCAGGGGTTATGGGGAGAACGCAGGATTATGGGGCTAGGAGGGAGGGATGATTGAATGGCGGAGTAGACTTGATGGGCCGAATGGCCTAATTCTGCTCCAATAACACGAACATACTGCACTGCTTTTTTATTTAAAACAGAATGTAATAAACTAAATATAAACAGCAATTATTTACAGCCATAAAAACATAGTTACAAATGAGAGATTTGCCACAATCTGCTTAGCGTTTTGCCTAAAATGCTCTTCACTTTAAACTGTTTACTCCTGAAGTATTCACTGCAAGCATTGCTATTCCTTGTGGAATACTTCTCCATATTAGCTTCACACATATCTGCTCTCACATACTTGTGTGCAATTATTATATAAATATAATTGTCTTCATAACCAAACACAACCGAAGATATATGGTGTAACGTATCCGAAACAATTTACACAAAACTTAAAGCAGGATCCCGACCCTAAACGCCAGCAATCCAAGTTCTCCAGAAACGCTGTCTGACCTGCTGAGTTTCTTTTTCAAAAACATTTTGTCTTTTTAGTTAACTTTAAGTCCGAAGAAAGGCCCTGGCCTGAAACGTCACCTCTCCATGGCCTCCAGATGTGCAGCCTACACTTGAGTTACTCCAGCACTTTGAGGTTTTTTTTTTGTAAAACAATAGCTGCAGTTCCTTGTGTCCACATAATGTTTAACACAGGGCTGCACGGTGGCGCAGCAGTTGAGTTGCTGCCTCACGGTGCCAGAGAACTGGGTTCAATCCTGACTACTGCTGCTGTCTGTATGGAGTTTGTGCGTTTCCCCGTGACCACGTCGGTCCTCCCTGGATGCTCCGGTTTCCTCCCATACTCCAAAGACGTACAAGTTTTGTAGGATAATTGGCTGTGGTAAAAAATTGTAAATTGTCCCTGGTGTACGGGGATCAGCCCGGACCTGGTGGGCCGAAGGGCCTGTTTCTGCACTGTATATCTGAACTAAATTGAAGTAAACTAAACAAGACTAATAACTCTTCTCAACTACTACAATATTTACAGTTATACAAAGTATTTGTTACATTACTAGTTATCATTAACTCGATGACAACCAGCTTATTTCTTCTGAAGGTTCTTTATCTCTAGACTTTTGTTCTCAAACTGACCTGTAACCTGACCCCCACTTAGACTTCCTGTAGACACTATTTTTTTTTTTTCCCCTGCTGTCCCTTTTGAAATAACAAAGTTCTCTTGACTTACCCTCTCCTGGATGGTCTCCAAGTCCTTTCATTCTGCCAGGAACGTTTTCACTTTTATCTTGTGGCACTTTGCCTGCATTTTATTGGACTGACTTTAGTCAGTACATCCAACCATGATATCACTTGAAGATCTTTGGAACAACACAGTCGCCTCTGAACGCATCCGAGTCCATCTGTGTTGATGCATGCTATTCAGCTAATCAGTGAACAATGAGACCCCATGTAGACTTTGACCTCTCCTCCAGAACTCCCCATTCATCTCCTCCAGTACTGGACTCAAATGCTTCACTGCATCCTCCTCGAACCTTGTACTTTTGATTTTATTTGGTAAACGGCACAGGTTTGTGCTAAAACTCTCTAAGCCATTTCTCTCTCCCCTAAAATGAGTTGGAAGAAACTGCAGATGCTGGTTTATTCCAAAGACAGACACAAAATGCTGGACTACCTCAAACCTGCATACTACAAACTGCAGCATCTCTGGAGAAAAGGAATAGGTGACATTCTTCAGACTGTTGAAGGATAAGTTTAGAGGGATATGGGCCAAACACAGGCAGTTGGGACTAGTGTAGATGAGACATGTTGGTTGGCGTGGGCAGGTTGAGCTGAGGGGCTTGTTTCCACGCAGTATGACTCTATAGCTCTAGGTTTGTAGGTTAATTGGTTTGGTAAAAAAATTGGAAGTTGTCCCTAGTGTGTAGGATAGTGCTAGTGTACGGGGATCGCTGCGTGGCACGGACTCAATGGGTCGAAGGGCCTGTTTCAACTTTATATCTCTAACCTAAAGTAAGCTAAATCTGCCTCACTGGCTAGCCACATCGACATAGTTAAGAGCTTAAACCTTCACTGACAGACATCCCAATACTCACCACAGAAAATCCATGACACTCGAAGAACGTTCTTAATCTTCTCTTTATGTTACAGAAGGTATATTCTTCATTGATTCTGCCCACACCCATTACAGCCCTACTCCTGGGGATATCATGTTCCCATGCACTGCCTGCAGCCTCACCACAGCCCTTGGCTCACCACCACCCTCGACCTCCTCACAATCTCTTTAGTACACTGCATCCGCATTCTTTGGCTGAACTGCCATCTCACCTCCTTTTCACAACATCCATACAGCCCACCATGTCACACAGACAATGACACTATTTGAAATGCAGTGATTCTACTCAAATTGGACTCAAGTCCTGCTTTGTAAAATCTCGGGTGGTGCAGCGGTAGAGTTGCTGCCTTACAGCGCTTGCAGCGCCGGAGACCCAGGTTCGATCCCGACTACGGGTGCTGTCTGTATGGAGTTTGTACGTTCTCCCCATAACCTGCGTGGGTTTTCTCCGAGCTCTTCGGTTTCCTCCCACACTCCAAAGACATACAGGTTTGTAGGTTAATTGGCTTGGTGAATGTAAAAATTGTGTGTATAGGATGGTGTTAATGTGCGGGGATCGCTGGTCGGCGCGGACCTGGTGGGCCGAAGGTTTCGCGCTGTATCTCCAAACCAAACTAAATCTCACAAATAGAAATCTGAAGAGGCAATAAATCTAATTCTGCTTTGCTGGTTGGAGGGAAACATTTGATTCATTGATTGGAAGAAAGTGCATGGAAACCCTACGACCCGCTGAGTCCACACCGACCATCGGTCACCCGCTCACACTAGTTCTATGCTATCTACTCCCTGCATATGAGGGCCCCACTTTACAGAAGCCAATTAACCTACAAATCCGCACGTCTTTGGGATGTGGGAGGAAATCAGAGCACCTGGAGGAAACCACGTGATCATTGGGAGAACATGCACACTGGAGGTCAGAGACAAACCCAGGGCTCTGATGCCCTGATGCTGTGATGCTAGAATCAGCACTTTCCATTTTGGTCCCGTACCTGAGGAGAACCGCCCTCTCCTTGTTGAAGTGGTGCCAGGAAAGTGAGAAGTTTAGTTGAGTTTAGTTCATTTTAGTTTCGAGATACAACTTGGAAACATTCCCTTCAGCCCATCATGCCACCCCGACCAATGATCACCCCGTACACTAGTTCTCTCCTACACTCTAGGGGCAATTTACAGAAACCAATTAACCTACAAACCTGCACGTCTTTGGAGTGTGGGAGGAAACCGGAGCACGCAGAGAAAGCTCACGAAATCACAGGGAGAACGTGCAAACTCCGTAAAGACAGCGCCCATAGTCAGAATCGAACCCGGGTCCCTGGCGCAGTGGAGCAGGAACTCTGCCGCTGCAATGCCACGCTGCCCTAGAAAGCAAAGAGGATCTCAACCTAATGCCTTGTCTTTCAGGCAGCACCTCTGACAGTGCGACAGTACTGCAGAATAGCCTGGGTTATGTCCTCAAAATCTCTCAAACAGGGCTGGAACCCACAACAATGGAGTGATCTAAACAGCACGCTGAGCTGCAACTGGAAGCACAGTGGCTCAAGTCACAATGATGAGGCTGGGGTCAAATCCTGAACCACTTCCTTCGCCAGCCAGTGGATTATTTATTTGGATTTGCAATATATTTCTTTGGTAGCTGTAAACAAAATAAACAGCAGCAACATTACACAAGCTCTCTGCTGGAGTACACAGAAGTGTGAAGGTTTCCTCTCGTCCCTGGAACAAGATTTATATTCCATTTGTAAACTGTGGTTTCCTGGTCCCTGCAGTCCAATCGCCGTGTGTTTGTTTGCACAGAAATCTGCACAGGATTTCTCTGGTCTCCAGCTAACAGCTCCTGATGTGGGTGCACTTTCCAAGATCAGCACACAGTTTACCAGGACTAAAATAGGAGATTGCAACTATGCTCAGTCAGCCATTCAAAGGTATTTGCTCGGTCAAATGTTGATGTACCTTTGAAGCTACGAATTGAATCGATGGGCTGAATTCCAGCAAAAAGAAAGTTAATCCCAATTTAGACGGAAGATAGACACAAAATGCTGGAGTAACTCAACGAGACAGGCAGCATCTCTGGAGAGAAGGAATGGGTGATGTTTCGGGTTCCTCTAGAGATGCTGCCTGTCCCGCTGAGTTACTCCAGCATTTTGTGTCTATCTTTGGAGTAAACCAGCATCTGCAGTTCCTTCCTACACACTAAATCTCAACTTCCTGTCTCTCCCTCCTCCACACTCGATCCCCTCCCTCCTCCATCCCTGGCTCTGTTTGTATATCACCTGATTCCTCTGCGACATTACACACTCTCGCTGCAGCAGCTTTGTCAACCTCAGTAATGGGCAGCACTCTGGTGCAGCGGTAGAGTTGCTGCCTTGCAGTGCTTGCAGCACCGGAGCCCCGGTTCTATCCCGACTACGGGTGCTGTCTGTCTGGAGTTTGTAGGTTCTCCCCTTCACTGCATTGGTTCTCTCTGGTGCTCCAGTTTCCGCCCACATTTAATTGGCCAAGTTACTTGGCTTCTATTAATTGTCCTTAGCATGTCGGATAGAACTAGTGGACAGATGATCGCTGATCGGCGTGGACTAGGTGGGCCACCAGGCCAGCTTCCACGCTGTATCTCTAAACTAAACTAAACCAAATTAAACTGAGGAGAACCTGGTAGAGTTGCTGCCTCACGGCACCCGAGACCCAGGTTCAATCCTGACCTTAGATGCCATTTGTGTAAAGTCTGCATGTTCTTCCTTTGACCAGGTGGGTTTCCTCCTGGTGCTCCGGTTTCCTCCCGCATCCCAAAGACGTGCAGGTTTGTAGGTTAATTGCTCTACTCACCGGTCAGCCACCATCCTCCGCCTGTTCCACCATTGAGTCTTCATCTTGGGCTGTGCTTCGTCAAGGACATTCCCCCCCCCCCCCCCCCCCGACCTGTCTGCCCTGGGTAACACTTGCAGGACCATAGCTTCTTGGACCCATGGAGAATACAGACCAAGTACAATCTACATCAAGAGCTTGAGCATTGACTCATGGAAAATTCTCAGCAATTACTTTACAGCAGGGATTTACAAAAATCTCAACATCTGGCAATTTTGTTTAATAAATCATTGCGATCATAGATTTGGCACAGAAAATGCATCGGAGTTTCAATCAGCACAGGTTGGAAATGTGCTTGCAATATGTAAGCCTATAATGATGGCCATATTGGAGACGTCATGGCTTTAAGTGATTGTGACTGGGCCACAAAGTGCCATCCTGCAAACCCAGACAAAGCTTAATGATCGCAGAGAACAACCACCAACTGTAAAGCAGTAAATCTACTAAACATTCAAGTACTTACGCACTTAAGGGCAGAACAGTGGAGCAGTGGTAGAGTTGTTGCATCGTGGCACCAGAGACCTGGGTTCAATCCTGACTACGGGTGCCGTCTGTACAGCATTTGTACCATTCTCCCCATAACTGTGTGGGATTTCCCCGGGTGCTCCGGTTTCCTCCCACACTCCAAAGACGTACAGGTTTTGTAGGTTAATTGACTTCGGCAAAATTGTAAATTGTCCCTAGTGTGTAAGATGGTGTTCGTGTGGGAGGATCACTGGTTGGTGCGGACTCGGTGGGCTGAAGGGCCTGCTTCCACGCTGTATCTCTAAGCTAAACTAAAAAACTAAACACTCAGAGCGATGTACACCAGATGGGCTTGGAGCGAACAAGGAGCATGAAGAACAAACATCCAGTGATGTGTCGGCGATAGACAACCCCAACAAGACTCATAATGGAGGTTTTAATGCAGCTCTGACAGTGAATGGCTTGATGTGAGCTATGACATTCATGTTGGTTGTTCCACTATGAGGAGACGTGTATACAGGTAGAGCTTCAGCAAGATCCCATAAGACGTCACCATGGGCCAATCTGATCCACGGTGACGGGGGGGGGGAGGCCCTGCTGGAGCCTGGGGCTTAGCTGGATCGGAAACCGCACCAGTAGACCGAGTGCGTGGGTCGACCGGACTGTGTAAATTACGCCTGCATATGTAAATATGCAAAATTAATTTTCACTACGCAGTTGCACATGTGACAAATTAATCACCATTGAACCATTGGAACTTTAATGATCAAGAAAGTGTTCCGTGTTTGTAGGCCAATTAGGAAAAGGGGGGATGTAACAAGGCCTGGGTGTCATGGTGCACCAGTCATTGAAAGTGGGCATGCAGGTGCAGCAGGCAGTGAAGAAAGCGAATGGTATGTTGGCATTCATAGCAAAGGATTTGAGTATAGGAGCAGGGAGGTTCTACTGCAGTTGTACAGGGTCTTGGTGAGACCACACCTGGCATATTGCGTACAGTTTTGGACTCCTAATCTGAGGAAGGACATTCTTGCCATAGAGGGAGTACAGAGAAGGTTCACCAGACTGATTCTTGGGATGGCAGGACTTTCATATGAAGAAAGACTGGATACTCGCTTGTACTCGCCTGAATTTAGAAGATTGAGGGGGGATCTTATAGAAACATACAAAATTCTTAAGGGGTTGGACAGGCTAGATGCACAAAGATTGTTCCTGATGTTGGGTAAGTCCAGAACAAGGGGATAAGTCCACAGTTTAAGGATAAGGGGGAAGTCTTTTAGGACCGCGATGAGAAAAACAAATTTCACACAGAGAGTGGTGAATCTGTGGAATTCTCTGCCACAGAAGGTAGTTGAGGCCAGTTCATTGGCTATATTTAAGAAGGAGTTAGATGTGGCCCTTGTGGCTAAAGGGATCAGGGGGTATGGAGAGAAGGCAGGTACAGGATACTGAATTGGTTGATCAGCCATGGTTATATTGAATGGCGGTGCAGGCTCGATGGGCCGAATGGCCTACTCCTGCATCTATTTTCTATGTTTCTATGTTTCTATGTAGGAGACTGCATGTGCAAACCAACCCTGTTGAGCAGAAGGTAGACAAAAATGCTGGAGAAACTCAGCGGGTGAGGCAGCATCTATGGAGCGAAGGAAATAGGCAACGTTTCGGGTTGACACCCTTCTTCAGACCCTTCTTTTGACCCGAAACGTCGCCTATTTCCTTCGCTCCATAGATGCTGCCTCACCCGCTGAGTTTCTCCAGCATTTTTGTCTTCCTTCAATTTTCCAGCATCTGCAGTTCCTTCTTAAACAACCTGTTGAGCAGAAATTAGTTTAAAATGTTATAAATGTGTTGGCTTTTAGCAGCTCTTGGCTACTTTCATCTGGTCTACACCTCTTGTTTCTGGCCCCATGTCTTCTCGTC
This sequence comes from Raja brachyura, assembly GCA_963514005.1. The sequence goes on from OY740806.1 coordinate 12,804,174, forward strand.
ATTTCGACTCGCAATTCCTTCTCTTCTCACTCATTCTCCTCACCACATTTCAACCAGCATCATGCCATCGATCCAAAAAAAAATCAGAATCTGCTTCTGACAGAAAGGACTACCTTTCAACGGGTCTAAAGAAGGATCCTGATCCAAAATGCTGTCTACCCATTCCCTCTCCAGATGCTGCCTGACCCTACAGCAGCTTGTGTTTTGCTCAAGATTCTAGCATAGGCATCTCTCGTCTCTCCAGTTTTATTCTTTGCCTGGTTAAATAGTTCAACAGAGTGACCTGCTGAGCCAGATCAGAGCGTGGGTCATCTTGGTGGGTCGTCTTGGAAGGTAAGACATCTCGTCTGAAGGACATTGGGTCAGATGGCTCACTCTGCCCCCCCGCACCGCCTCAAGATACGGAATCTTTCAATCCCAGACGCCTTAACTCTTCCCTCATTTTATTGTGCTTTTCTTTCAAACAGAAGGAAAAGGTTAAAAATAAATTAAACATGACACAGGCCTGAACAAGTAATAATACATCAGGAAGCCACAACCTTTGAAGAAGCGTGTTAAGCAAGAGAGATTGGGCAGGGTGGCTATAAGAAGGGAGATCTCGAGTTGGGGACCAAGGGTGAATGATGAAAGTTGGAGATATGCCGTCTGATGGAATAAGAGGAGAACTGAAGTGGCCAGAATAAGTTTCTCCAGCAGTCCAGTGTTGAGGTACATTGTGGAAACTCATTGACACTCAGTTCCATATGCAGTTGACCAGCACTGACTGATAATACCCTGGTAGTGTGTGATACATGAGTGGGTTTCAGTGAAACTGGCCTCCAATAAATATTTTTGTGAAAGAACAACATGTACATGTGCCCTTTGGCCCACCAACGCATGCCGACCACCAATCACCAATCCCCACTCGTTTGATGTTGTCCAACTTTTGAATTCGCTCCCTACACTCTAGGGAAATTTACAACCACTGGTTAACCTATAAATGATACGATACAATAAAACTTTATTCATCCCCAGAGGAAAATTGATCTGCCAACAGTCACGACACACAAGGTACACAAAAACATGAAATTAAAATTAAATTAATAGTGAGAAAAAAAAGAATAAGTCCATCGACTGTTGGCTGGCTGCCGTGTGCACAGGGCCTTCACGAACAAACATACAAACGAACTCAGGCTTATCCCCTGGGCAGACTATTCTAAAACTAGAGTGCCCTCCCCCCTCCCCCCTCCCCCTTGCGTGGTCCTTCATTGTTCTTCATGGCGGTCCCCCCCCCCACGCCGGGTCCCCATTGTCCTCCCCTCCCCACCTCACGCTCATCGACCGTTGGTCGCGGGTAAACCTGCACATCTTTGCATTGTGGGGCAAAACCAGAGCATCTACGGTCACAGGCAAAAATGTGCAAACTCCACACAAGCAGCACCCGAGGGTCAGGATCGAACCCGGGTCTCTGGAACTGTGGGGCACGTATCTCTACCAGCTGCTCCATCGCGCCATTGTAGATGGTGGAGGTTAGAACACCCTGATCCTGATTCTCCAACCCATGGTTCTGTCCATAGAGACTCAAGCCCTAGGGGGCTGAGTCAATGAATCTGGCCCGATGTCCAGCGGTTTCCTTTCAAATAACTTCAGAGCTCAAGAGAAACCTTCAGACATTTGATAATTGTTCCTCAGTGACGTGAGCCCCAAAATCAGACACGAACGTGCATCTATGCAGCCAACATCAAATTTCACTCCTGTTCTTTGTGAATCTCATCGTCATATGCCAAAGCGATTAAGGTCCAGGGAAAATGCCCAACTTGAATTATATAATCCTTATTTAGGTCTAAAAAAGTCAGGTTTCAGCCGAACTAGACATCATTTGAGCACATCAGGCATTGGTTAAAAAGCTGCAATCAGTGAAGCTTTTCAACTTTTAATGTGACTTGTACTGATGCCATAAAAGTCCGTTTGAAAGGAACAGGAAATACGGTGCAGGTCTAAGCAGGGAGGTTTTTTTCATCAAAAAATGCTTCAAAAATTGCAATTAAAAGGCCAGAAAAATTTCCTGCTGAGCCTGAAACCTGGTGGTAATTTGAAGCGGGGTACCGACCAAACGCAATCACGGGTAACTCGTACAGGAGGCTCGGGGTAACCATAGCAACACTCGGTGTGATGTGTGGAAATTCATTTGGGTAACTGGGTCATTAAACATCTGTAAGAAGGACTGATGCATCTGGAATTCACATCCAGACTTCAATCGTGATTTAGGCCGTGTGTTGGATTAGCGCCCTGATGGGCTGCATTGCTGGGTGAAGATCTGCAGCGAGTTCCATGTTAGGACTGGAAGAAGATGACCAGATAGTCCATGCTGCATTGGTGCAGTCTGGGGCATGAGATCTGCGTTCCAAAGGCTGGCATAAGTTAAAGACACATTTTCAATTCTTGCCTCAGAAAACATCTACACACTTTTACCATTTCATAAGTTGTAGGAGTAGAATTAGGCTACCTGGCCCAACAAGTCTACTCCACCATTCAATCATGGCTGATCTATCTTTCCTTCTCAACTCCATTTTCCTGCCTTCCCCCATAATCCCTGACACAATTACTAATCAATTATCAATCAATCTCCACCTTTAAAATACCCATGGCCTCCACAGCCAACTGTGGCAATGAATTCTACATATTTACCACCCTGTGACTAAAGAAATCCCTCCTCATCTCCTTTCTAAAGGTACGTCCTTTTGTTCTGAGGCTGTGCCCTCTGGTCCTGTACCACCCCACTAGTGGAACCATCTTCTCCACATCCACTCTATCCAGGCCTTTCACTATTCGGTAAGTTTCAATGAGGTCCTCTCTCATTCTTCTAAACTCCAGAGAGTACAGGCCCAGTGCTGTCAAACGCTCACCATATATTTCCCAATTTAAATTGGGTTTACCTTGGAGAACATTACATTAAAAAATACTGTAAATGGAAAAGGTTGTGTGAAATGCATTGTATTTCAGTACAACGTGTCTTTAGGCTATTCTTTGGCAGCATCTATGGATTCGGGCTGAAATCCTTCTTCAGACTGATGTATGGTGGGGGCAGGGAGAAGAAGAAATGAGGAGCCCGAGGGCTGAGGGAGAGCTGAGAATGGGAGGAGACAGCAAGGGCTACCAGAAATTGGAGAATTCATTGTTTATGCCACTAGGGTGCAGACTGCCCAAGCGGAATATGAGGTGCTGCTCCTCCAATTTCCGGTGGTCCTCACTCTGGCCATGGAGGAGGCCCAGGACAGGGAGGTCGGATTCGGAATGGGAGGGGGAGTTGAAGTGCTGAGCCACCGGGAGATCAAGGTGGTTAATGCGGACCGAGCGGAGGTGTTTGGCGAAACGATCGCCAAGCCTACGCTTGGTCTCACCGATGTAAACTTACAAACCTGTTCTCTGGTACTGTGAAGTGTCGGAAGGAACTGCAGCTACTGGTTTAAAGTGAAGAGAGACACAGCAAGCTGGACTAACGCAGCCGGACAGGCAGCATCTTTGGCGAGAAGGAATGGGTCGAGACGGTTTGGGTCGAAACAGAAGAATGGTCCCAACCCGAAACGTCACCCATCCTTTCTCTCCAGAGATGCTACCTGTCCCGCTGAGTTACTCCAGTTTTTGTGCCTATCTCTGGTGCTGTAAGGCAGCAAATCTACTGAGAGCAGCATCCCATTGGTCACTGCAAAGGGCAGTGGCTCAGCTACTACAGCTGCTGCCTCACAGCGCCAGACAACCGGATTAGATCCTGACCTCGAGTGCTGTCTATGTGGAGTGTGCCCGTTCTCCCTGTGGGTTTCCTCTGGGTGCTCCTGTTTCCTACCATAATCCCAAAGACATGCGGGTTTGTAGGTTAATTAGCCTAAAATTGCCCCTAGTGTGTGGCGTGTCGAAGAGAAAGTGGGAAAGTGTAGAACTGCATAAAACAGAAAGCATGGATGGTCGGCGTGGACCCGGTGGGTCAAAAGGCCTGTTTTCATGCTAGTATATCGACGCCAGGTATCACCATTGAGCTCTCTGGAGATGTTGTGGGCTTATCAATGAAACATCAAAGAAGGAGGGTGCCCACCTGATGACCCCAATGACATACCTACCCGACCTTTCACCACTCCAATCCCACTGCAAATAGCAAGAGTGCCGACTTATTACAGGGATTGAAACATCAAGTCCTATTAGCTCCACTACTACTCTACTTCAATCAATAGTTTCATAAATCAGGGACGTACTCTGAAGAGGCAAGGAATTATCATGAAGATTCCTAATTTAAATGTTCATAAACTCAGGGTCACCTTTGCTTTCAGCCCCTCGTGAGAGCTTTGCGTTGAGGTGCCAAGAAATCGCTAGCTTTTTGTGGTCTAATATTCCACTCTGTGTCGCTGACAGTGGTGAGTTGTTCTTTACTGACTGCAGTCCGAAATGCCAGATGACACCTCTTGACCAGTGAACTTAAATGTAAAGCCCATCGCCCCTTCTTCGAAAGATATTGTGAAATATCAATTTTATTTTCATCTGTTAACCACTGATAATAAATGGAAACTAAATATTATAATTGCCCTTAAAAATGGCTGTTTTGTAAAAATCTGTTAATATTTTATAGGCCTTCCAGTGAAACAAGTTGCAATCTTGTGTTTTTAGTTTAGTTTAGTTTAGTTTAGTTTAGTTTAGAATTACAGCATGGAAATAGATCCTTAGGCCCACCGAGTCCGCAGCGACCATCGACCATCCATTCACACTAATTCTCTGTTATCCTTTCATCCACTCCCTACGCACTAGGGGCAACTTAATTTGTAGAAGCCAAATAACCTACAAACCCACTCGTCTTTGGGAAGTTGGAGGAAACTGGAGCACCGGCGGGGCCGGATTTGCGTATAAGCTTGACAAGCTTAAGCTTAGGGCCTCGAGATCTAGGGGAGCCTCGCAGAGCCGGATTTGCCACTAGGCTTCATAGGCTGAAGCCAAGGGCCTCGAAATCTGGGCGGCCTCCGGCTAAGGCAGGACACCTGCCGTTCAACTCTGGGTGGGCCCCCCTCTCTATCTCTCTCTCTCTCTCTGTCTGTCACTCTCCGTCTCCACCCACGTTTGTGTGCGTGTGTGTGTGTGTGTAATGTGTCTACCCACACACACACACACACACACACAATTTCCCTTCTGGGATTAATAAAGTTCTATCGTATAGTATCGTGCGTGTAGGAAGGAACTGCAGATGCTGGCTTAACCTGAAGATAGACACAAAAAGCTGGAGTAACTCAACAGGTCAGACAGAATCTCTGGACAAAAGGAAAATATTACATTTTGGGTTGGGTCTGAAAAAGGTTCCTGCACACCTTTGGAATGTGGAAGGAAACAAAAGCACCCGGAGAAAACCCATGTGATCAAAGGGAAAAGGAGCAAACTCCACACAGACTGCACCCATATTCAGGATCAATTCCGGGTCTCTGGCACTTTTAGGCAGCAACTTTATGGCCAATGTACTGCCCCATAGTCTTTAACTTAATTAAAACATATAATAGCTGTAAGTAAGTAAATAAGTAAGTTTATTGGCCAAGTATTTACATACAAGGAATTTGCCTTGGTGCTCCACCCATAAGTAACAACATAGTGGGGAACATAGCATCACTTGGAGATTTTAAACTGAAAATGGATAGTTTTTAGTAACCAAAGTTATCAATGTATAATTTTTTGTGTGTTGGAAAACAAAATATAGAGCACAGCTGGTGGACTTGCTGCCTCACATGTTCGATCCTGTCCTCGGGCACAGTCTGTGTTGAATTTGCACATTCTCCCTGCAAGTGTGTGGGTTTCCTCCCACATCCCAAAGAAGCATTGGCTTTGTAGGTTAACTTGTCACTGTAAAATTGCCCCTAATGTGTAGGGAGTTGGTGAGGAAAGTGGGATAACAGAACTTGTGTGAATGGGTAGACAAAAATGCTGGAGAAACTCAGTGGGTGAGGCAGCATCTATGGAGTGAGCGAAATAGGCGATGTTTCAGGTCGAGACCCTTCGTCAGAGTGATGTGAGGGTGGCGGGGGCGGGAAGAAGAAAGGAAGAGGGGGCGACAGTGGGCTGATGGAGAGCTGGGAAGGAGAGAATGTAGGGACTACCTGAAATTGAAGAAGTCAATGTTCATACCGCTGGGGTGTAAACTACCCAAGCAAAATATGAGGCGCTGCTCCTCCAATATGCAGTTGGTCTCACTGAGCTTGATCATACGCTGAATAATCCAACCACATTTTTGTTTGGAAGTGAAAAGAAATAATAGAAATTGCATTAATTGCAACGTGTACAAAGAGTTGAGATACTGTATTATAATTTTGCTGCATGGCATTGTGGTATATATCATGTCTTGATTGGTGAATATGTTTAGTTTGTGAATTTATTTGAAGCAGAAATAATATGTGAATGTTTCATTGAGCATAATTCCGACTGGTAACTACGCACTTCGTCCGAGCACATTATCGCACGCGTCATGTAAGCCGTCTTAAATGACCACCTAAACTGTCATTTGGCAGCTTAAAAAGCTGCCAAGGTCGCCCGGGTGGCAGCAGAGAAAAAACAATTAAGTGAGAGCCCTGCAAGGTATATAATATTTTTGACACTGTCATAGGCCTTTCTTACATATGCTGTCACAACGCACTGCGGTCTCTAAACAACCCTTCAGTAATTTTCCTTGACCTCCATTTCAGAATAATAGTGTTTTCAGTCAATAACTCGACACTAGCACTGGCATGAATAAATAAATAAGCGCAGCTTTCCAGCCCCTTATCTCATTGGCCATGGGGATGGGGAGGGGCCTCACAAGTGGAACAGCTTAGGGCTTCTCTTCGTCTAAATCCAGCCCTGAGCACCGGGAGGAAACCCATGAAGTTAGAGGGGGAACGTGCAAATTTCAGATAGCCTGCACCCGAGGTCAGGTTTGAACCCATGTCTCTACCCACTGTGCCACCCAATTCCAGTGGAGAGCTGTATTATTTGATGACGACATGGGCCATTGAACAAGGCCCGCCATGTTTGTAGGCTGGGTTGAATCACCTCTTCCCTCACAGAACGTTAAATCAGTTTTGATATGATGAAAGTATTTGGATAAATTGAACTCATGATGTAATAATTACTGATGTAGAGACTGGTTACACAGAGGGTGGTCCTGGGGGCAAAAGCAATAATGGCATTTAAAAGATTTTTGGATGGGCACATGGTTAGGCAGGGAGTGAATGATTATATGCAGGTCAATAAGAGTTGGTCTTGGCATCATGTTCAGTACAGACATTGTGGATCAAATGGCTTGTTCCTGTGTTGTGTTGTGCTATGTTCTCTGGTCTGTTTAGGGCAAAGACCTTGGTTAGTACGAAGGACCTCGGTTAGTCATTCCTTGGCCATCGGTGCTGGCTCTGCTTTGCTCTGAACCTTGTTCATATCTCTAGTTTCCCTCTCCCATGCCTCTCAGTCTGAAGAGGGGTCTCGACCCCATTCCTTTTTCTCCTGACCCGCTAAGTTACTCCAGAATGTTGTGTCTATCTTGGTTAGTCAAGGTTCGGGGCTAGTTAATGATGTACCAAGCAGCGAGGTTATTCAGAAGTAAGATACGACCCTGATTTGGCAACTGGTTAAGCGATCACTAGTTACACATTAACCTGTGTTCGTCTAACTAGTGACTTATTCAACAACTCGTTAAACAAGGTCTGGGGTTACTTGTAAACTCAGGGCTTGAGACTTTTGGTTTTGTGGCTAAAAGCTTAAGGTTTAATGAACAACAGAGTATGGAGTTCTGGGAAAGAGAAAAGAATCAAAGAGGTAGTAAAGGAGGAGAGATGTGAAAAGGGGAAGTGAGAAGGGCGATGAAATGAAAGGATGGATTGAAAATAGAGGAGAGAATAAAGGGCCTGTCCCACTGTACGAGCTAATTCAAGACTTCTCCCGAGTTTTCCCTGATTCGAACTCAGATAATTACAGTAATAGCCGTTCGTAGGTACTCGGGGCTCTCGTGGACATTAATCACAGTGCTGGGAAAACGTCACGTCACCACGTTTCCCGAGTACCTGCCGTTAGCGTTACGAGCCGCTACGAGACATCCACGAGCTCCGACGTAGCCGTTACGTACATTCTACGTACTTACCACGAGTTTGATTTTTTTTAAACTCGGGAGAGCTCTTGAATTATCTCGTACCATGGGACAGGGCCTTCAAGGAGGAGGAGGGAAGAGGGGAAGTCCAAAGAGAATGAAGGGTTTGAATAGTATTTACGTCAGGGGTCGTGGGGAGAGGACAGGAGAATGTGGTTGAGAGGGAAAGATAGATCAGCCATGATTGAATGGTGGAGTCGACTCGATGGGCCGAATGGCCTAATTCTGCTCCCAGAACATGAAGAGAAAGGAGTGAAGGGAAAGGCAAGAGGGAAAGTAGAGAGAGAGAGGGAAAAGTTGAAGAGAAGAGATAAAAACGAGAGTGAAGAGGTGCCTGTTGGTGTGGAGCTCTGGTGATAATGTCGGTGCATGCGGCTGTTTGCCGGCTACTGAAGGGACCAGCTCCTCGCCACCTCCCGCAGCAGTGCCGTGGAAGAGGCTGCTTCCTCCAGGCCAGCAACGGCTGGTGTGATTTACTGCTCCAGCACCTGGCTTCCTCGCGCCTGGGGGACTCAAACCGTAAAACAAACAGATTGGATTCTTCTGACGGAATGTTCAGCCGCCGGTGTCACCTTTCCCTTCAAACTATCCCACTGCGAGACAGGCAGAGGGTCGGAATCCACGGATTAAAATCCCCCCACATTTTTTCAAATAAGCACAGCCGCAGCACACATGAAATAACAGCAGTATTTACTCCTGTATTTTTACACCAGGAGAGATAGAGATGCATCGAGCTGCTTCTCAGAAGACTCAAATGCCAGCTCTGGCGTGGAATCAGTCGAGAGGTCCAGCTGTGTAGCGAGGTTCGCACATCTGTCCTGGCATGGTGGAGATTTATCTTGGGATGACCATCAGCCCAGCACCTCCTAAAAAGCAGCACAGATTTAACTAGAGGGATATCATCGTATGCACAGGCAGCTGGGATAGGTTTAGAACATAAACATATCCCACATGGGAACAGGCTAACCAGCCACAATATCCATCACTTGGCAAACGTGATGCCAAGTATATCAGTCCCCTCTGCCTGCATTATCTGCATTTCCACGTGCCATCTAACATGCCTATTGTATTCACCTCCACCACCACCCCTGACAGCGCGTTCCAGGCACCCACCACCCTCTGTGAAAAAACTTGCCCGCTTAGAAACATAGACATAGAAACATAGAAAATAGGTGCAGGAGGAGGCCTTTCGGCCCTTCGATCCAGCACCACCATTCATTGTGATCATGGCTGATCGTCCCCTCTCAATAACCCGTGCCTGCCTTCTCCCCATATCCCTTGACTCCTACAACCATCCAAGACACAGACTGGCATTATCGTCACATGAACAGCTCCTGGACAATGGCAGCAACCATCTCCTCTGGGTCCGTGTAGGGACGAACTGCATATACTGGTTCCAATTTCCTCTCACATTCCACAGATGTGCAGGTTTGTAGGTTAGTTGGCTTCAGTAAAATTGTTCATTGTCCCTAGTGTGTATGATTGTGCAAGTGCACAGGGTGATCGCTGGTTGGCATGGACTCAGTGGGCCGAACGGCCTATTTCCGCACTGTATGTCTAAAGTCTAACGAGCGGGCAAGATCATCTCTGACCCCTCTCACCCTGACCACAAACTCTTTGAATCACTTCCCTCTGGAAGGCGACTCCGGACTGTCAAAGCTGCCACAGCCAGACATAAAAACAGTTTTTATCCACAAGTAGTTGCTCTACTCAACAATCTGTAGCCTCCCTTTGATCTAGTATTTTGTTGGTTCACATGCTAGATCAATGGTGTTTTATCATTAATGTTTTATTATTATTAATGTTTAGTGTTTGCTGAGTCATTCATAACTGTCACTGTATGTCATGTTGTTACTTGTGGGCGGAGCACCAAGGCAAATTCCTTGTAGGTGAATACTTGGCCAATAAACTTACTTACTTACTGAAAGACACAGCAATGGGACTGATTCAAGATCCCAACCCAAAATATTACAATCCTTTGGCTTCCACAGAGGCTGCTTGACCCACTGAGCTCTTCCAGAGGGTGGTGAATATGGAATTCTTTGCCTCATACAAGTCATTGGGATTTTTAAGGCACAGATTGACAGATTCTTGAATAGTATGGGTGTCAAGGGCTATGGGCAGAAGGCAGGAGAATGGGGTTGAGAGGGAAAGATAGATCAATCATGATTGAATGGGGTAGTAGACTTGATGGGCCGAATGACCTAAAGGGCCTATCCCACTTTCACGAACTAATTCACGACCTCTGCCGAGTTTGCCTTTGACTCGTACCAGCAGCATGGTCATCACAAGGTCGTAGCAGGCCGTGATGCAAGTCGGTACTCGAGGCATCAAGTAGATCGGGGCGTTTTTTCTAGCCTGATGAAAAATGTCCATAAGTAAAAAAAGGTTGTGAATTAGGTCATGAAAGTGGGACAGGTCCTTTACTCTGCTCCAGTGACTTGTGAAACGTGCTCTCTGTGTATTTTCTACTGCATGTGCAGCAATGCAGTGGTTATTGATCTGTGCTTGGATCAGCAGGCTGTCATTTTATATCCCTTCTGAAATATACAACAGCTCCCTCTCCTCCAGGCAACGGAGCGGTGGTGCTTCAATTCCATTCAAAGCAAGAGTCTGCACAACCTGCGCTGATGTGGTGTGTAACATTTAACGACTGGATCACTTGCAGCTGCCTTATCACCCTACGCTGCTGCCTTGTCGGACCATGATGATGGATGAAATTCCTTGGCCCTTTTCTGCTGCCGTTTCCATCGAGGTTGCAACTGTGCAAGCCAAGCCAAACAAAAGACCCTGCATGCTTAACAATCTTGACTGAATCCGTTCATCATTTAAACAACGCAAAAATCCATCCTGCAGAGCACATTTAAGATTCCCCACCGTTGCAATGTCTGGGTAAATCTATTTATTCAGTAATGTAGCACAGTTATAAGGTGAGAGTGGGAAAGTTTAATGGAGATATGCGGGGTAAGTATTTTACACCGAGGAGGGTAGGGGGCCTGTACTGCATTGCCAGGGGTGGTGGAAGCAGATATGATCCAGTCTGAAGAAGAGTCTCGATCCGAAAAGTCACCCATTCCTTTTCTCCTGAGATGCTGCCTGTCTCTCTGAGTTACTCCAGCCCTTTGTGTCCATCTTCAGTTTAAACCAGCATCTGCAGTTCCCTCGTACACAGATATGATAGTGACGTTGAAGAGGATTTTGTCGGCACATGGAAATGCAGGGAATCGAGAGATATTCAGGTAGGCAGATGAGGTCAGTTTAACTTCGCCTCATGTTTGACACAAACATTGTGGGCCGAAAGACCATTCCTGTGCGGGACCGTTCTATGTTCCACGTCAATATCACGGTCGACTGTTTCTCCTAATTTTTATTTCCTCAAACCAAATTCATAATTGTTCTGGAAGAAGCAAGGGACGGCACAGTTGCGCAGCAGTAGAGTTGTTGCTTTACAGCCCCAGAGACACGGGTTGTATCCTGACTACAGGTGGTGTCTGTACGGAGTTTGTACGTTCTTCCCGTGATGGCGTGTGTTTTCTCTCGATGCTGCGGGTTCCTCCCACATTGCAAAGATGAACAGATTTGTAGGTTAATTGGCTTCGGTAAGTTGTAAAATTGTCCCATGTGCGTGTAGGTTAATGCTGGTCAGCAAGGACTCGGTGAACTGTAAACTCTAAAGTCCAACATCTAAACTTTAATCAAGTGTAAATAGACGATTGATGGTCCACATGGACTCTCTGGGCTGAAGGGCCTCTTTCAATGCTGTTTCTTTCAATCGATGCAAAATTAGAGCACATGGTATTGGGGATAGGGTATTGACATGGATAGAGAATTGGTTGGCAGACAGGAAGCAAAGAGTAGGAATTAATGGGTCCTTTTCAGAATGGCAGGCAGTGACTAGTGGGGTGCCGCAAGGCTCGATACTGGGACCCCAGTTATTTGCAATACATATTAACGGTTTAGACGAGGGAATCAAATGTGACATCTCCAAGTTTGCGGATGACACAAAGCTGGCTGGCAGTGTGAGCTGTGATGAGGATGCTATGAGGCTGCAGGGTAACTTGGATAGGTTGGGTGAGTGGGCAGATGCATGGCAGATGCAGTATCATGTGGATAAATGTGAGGTTATCCACTTTGGTGGCAAGAACAGAAAGGCAGATGATTATCTGAATGGTAGACAGGCAGACTCCAGTTCGAAGAAGGGTCTCGACCCGAAACGTCACCCTTTCCTTCTCTCCAGAGATGCTGCCTGTCCCGCTTATTTACTCCAGCTTTTTGTGTCCATCTTTGGTTTCAATCAACATCTGCAGTTCCTTCTTACACATTAACTGAATGGTGTCAGATTAGGAAAAGGGGAGGGGCAACGAGACCTGGGTCTGTTTGTACATCAGTCACTGAAAGTAAGCATGCAGGTACAATAGGCAGTGAAGAAAGCTAATGGCATGTTGGCCTTCATTGCAAGAGGATTTGAGTTTAGTAGTAAAAAGGTCCTACTGCAGTTGCACAGGGCCCTGATGAGACCACACTTGGAGTATTGTGTGCAATTTTGGTTTCCTAATTTGAGGAAGAACATTATTGCTATTGAGAGAGTGCAGTGTAGGTTCACCAGGTTAATTCCCGGAATGGCGGGACTGACATATGATGAAAGAATGGGTCGACTAGGCTTGTAAAACATATTCAATTCTTAATGGGTTGGACAGGCTAGATGCAGGAAGCATGTTCCCGATGTTGGGGGAGTCCAGAACCAGGGGTCACAGATGAAGAATAAGGAGTAGGCCATTTAGGACTGAGATGCGGAAAAACGTTTTCTCCCAGAGAGTTGAGAATCTGTGGAATTCTCTGCCACAGAAGGCAGTGGAGGCCAATTCACTGGATGTTTTCAAAGAGAGTTCGATTTAGCTCTTAGGACTATAATCAAGGGATATGGAGAGAAAGCAGGAACGGGGTACTGATTTTAGATGATCAGCCATGGTCCTATTGAATGGCGGTGCTGTCTCGAAGGGCTGAATGGCCTGCTCCAGCATCTATTTTTCTATTTTTCTATGATCACTAAAATAGCCTCCACCTGTATATTACCATTCTGTGACCGTGTTGTGCAAACTTCATGCATAAACAGGCTGCTGTGGTGTATCGGAGATACCATGGCGACAGCAATGCCAAATGTCTACTGTGTAACCATGGCCAACACAAATAAATGGACTGAAATCCCTCTGTAAGCTGTTAATAATGAAAATGTTACAAAGGAGGGAGAAAAATTCTGACAGTGATTTAAACACTGATTAGTAGAAATGCACAGCTTAAACTCAGTGCAGATGGAGATTTACAGAGCATGGAAACTGGGCCTTCAGCCCACCGGGTCCATGCCGACCAGTGGTCACGCATTACACTAGCACTATCCTACACACTGGGGGCAGTCTAAAGGAGCTAATTTTACTTCGGAGTCACGTGAGTGACTACGTGAAGACCCCTCCAGCAAGCATGCGCGACATATTGTCGAACGCATTGCGGAAGCGACAGTCGGGAGGAGCGTCGATCCTCCAGCGTAAGTTTAAAAACAAGCCGGAGGTAAGTACTTACCATTCTGGTAGAGTTTCGTGGCGACTCTGTGTGTTGTGTGTTACAGGGAACAGCACCATGGAGTCCAGGAAATCGCGAAGAGCAGCGGCTAAAATCGCTGCTGTGGAAAGCAGCCAGCAGCGTGCCGACTCTCCAGAGTTGCAGGTACATCCAGCAGCCCCCAACTTCTCACCGCAACAGACCGCAGGTGCGCCGCGGTACGGCGGCAAAACCACCCAGAAGTCGGACAGGTCCGTTGACTCGACTGGGTCGGGACCTGAGGACACCCGTTCGCGGTTAGCGATGGCGGTCGTCTTATCCGCATGGAGCGGATGGTGGACCAGTTGCTCCAGCGTGACCTGCTTATGCAGGGGCAGAGTCACAGTGGGTCTCTTTGCGACCCACGGCAGCTTCCTATCAAGGACTGCCAAATGTCTCACCCTCTTCGCAGGGGAGCATTAGGGGTCAGAGCTGGGCTGACCTTGAAGAAGGGGACATGGCTGAAGACTCACCTGTGTCAGGGGTGCCGCAAGAAGAATTACTGGGTATGGTCAACAAATTTGCTATGCCTACCCAAAAAGGGCTGCCATTGCATCCCAAGCTGGCAGCCAGTATAAATTACATGGCAACAAACCAGCTGCAGGAACAAGAAATTAACAATACGGCAGATAAATACCTTGCGCCAGAGAATTGTATTTCTCTAAATGTGCCTGCTGTCAACAACCCCATTTGGGGCAACATGAGCCCAACCATAAGGAGCCAGGAGGTGAAACTCCAAAGAATCCTCAAGCTACTGGCTGCTGGGATTACGGCAGTAGCCAGAACAGTTGATGGGGTTGAGATGCCAGAAGAGCTGCAAGACGCTCTAGCACTCCAGTGCAATACGCTATTTGAAATTAATAGCTACAGGAAAAGCATCATAAAGCCTGCATTCAATCCCAAGTTTGCGGGATTATGCAGGCCCAGCAGTGCACAGCCGCCAACATTGCTGTTTGGGGACAACCTCCCAAAACAGGTAAAAGACCAGGATGAGGAGGCCAAGGTTATCGGCATAATTAAGGTGCCGAACACCTCCAAAACCCCATATCAGCGGCGGCAGCACCCCTACACATCCACCAGGCACCGTTACAACGAGAGACCATCTGGTGGTGAAAGCTCGAAGGCCAGCCCACCTGCACAACGGTCTTTTTTAGACCATGGCCCAGCCCGGCCTTCTTGGAAAATGCGCCAACCCCACACCGCAGCAACACAACAGAACAAGAAGCAAGGACAGAGACAACCAACACAGAACCGCCGGTAACCTTCGAGGTAGGTGGGTCTGGTTACCTTGAAAACATTGCATGTCTAGACTCATCACGGGTTGCGGGACGATTGCACTTGTTTCGTCATGTGTGGAGCACTTTTACCTCTGATCCTTACATACTCGGAAGTATTCAGGGATACAAAATTGAATTTGTTTCCGAACTCCCCATCCCAGTTCAGCATACACCTAGCCGGAAGTTTATACTCTCACAAAAAGAGAGAACAGAAGGCCATGCTGAACTTTTACGATTAAACGCAAAAGGGGTAATTGAGAAGACAAACATAGAATCTCAAGAGATCGTATCAAACATATTTACCAAAAACTAGAAAGACGGCGGATGCCGCATCATTATAGATTTGACCGAACTGAATACTTCCGTTCAGTATGTCCATTTCAAAATGGACACGTTTGTCACAGCCAAACAGCTAATCTCTGGCAGGTACTACATGGCTTGCATTGATCTAAAGGATGCATACTATTCAGTACCATTACACAAGGATCATTGTAAATATCTGAAATTTGTCTGGATGGGACAGCTTTGGCAGTATAAGGCCTTACCCAATGGGTTATCATCGGCACCCAGACTATTTACCAGATTGCTAAAACCAGCTTTAGCATATTTGAGGAAAAAAAAACATATTGTTATGGCCTACCTTGATGATATTCTCATTGTAGGGGGAAATTTAGAGTGGGCTACATTGGCAGTATCAGCCACAAAGCATCTTTTTCAAAAGCTTGGGTTTATCATTCATCCAGATAAATCAAAATTGAGACCCTCCACTACCATGGATTATTTGGGGTTCACTATCGATTCTGTTCAAATGTCTATCACCTTGCCACCAAACAAAGTGGCAGACTTGACGGAAGCATGTAAAAGCCTCACTAGCATCAGAAAAACATCCATTCGGCAAGGAACAGAGTAATTGGGAAACTAGTGGCTGCATTTCCAGCAGCACAATTTGGACCACTCCATTACTAAAATCTACAAAGAGCAAAAACATTAGCTCTTAAAACTCATGCAGGCCATTTTGATAGGCCTATGGAACTACCAGAGAAAGCAAAATTAGAGTTAAATTGGTGGATAGACAATACTCAGTATTGTACTAACCCCATCACTATCATGAGTCCCTCGGTTACATTACAGACTGATGCCAGTGCAAAAGGTTGGGGAGCAACTAATACCACCTCAAGTTGTGGTGGCAGATGGAGTGCACAAGAATTAACCCTGTTGGGAGCACTAGGGATTAATTATCTAGAAATGCTGGGAGCATTTCATGGACTCCGGCCCTACTGCTCAGACATGCACCATTTGCATGTACGATTACAGATTGATAATACCACTGTGGTGGCCTATATTAATCATATGGGTGGAATAAAGTCGATATCATGTGATGAATTGGTTAATAATATCTGGCACTGGTGTCTGGAAAGGAATATTTGGATCTCAGCCACTTTCCAGGTAAGCTAAATACAGTGGCAGACACCAGGTCACGCAAATTCAACGACAACACCGAATGGATGTTGGATCGGAAAGTGTTTGCCGATATTATAGAACGGTATGGGACACCAGATATCGACCTTTTTGCATCCAGATTAAATCACCAACTACCAACATATGTTGCTTGGGAACCAGACCCTGGGGCAGCAGCGATGGACGCTTTCTCGCTACATTGGGGGGATTTGCTTTTCTATGCATTTCCCCCCTTCTGCCTCATGTCGGGTCTTGCAAAAAATCAAACAAGACTCCGCAACAGGTATTTTGAACCAACCATGGTTCACACTAGTACAAAATATGGCCGCAGAACCCTGCATTCGGATTTACAAACGTCCGAGCCTTTTGGTACACCCTGTGACAGGGGAAAGTCATCCGTGCCATGACCGAATAAACCTGTTGGTTTGCAGATTCTGAACAGGCCATTTCTGGACTACGGACTCTCCGACAGGACGATAAATGTCATCACAGCATCGTGCAGGGAGTCCACCAAAAAACAATATCTCACATATGTGAAGAAATGGGAAGTGTTCTGCACCAGAATGAACACTTCATACGACACAGCCAACATCACTGAAGTGCAGGAGTTCCTGGCTACCCTCCATTTTGATGCGGGATTGAGCTACAGTGCCATTAATTGTGCCCTTAGTGCCCTATCCAATTATCTGGGCCGAGGGTGTGATCACCTGGCTGTGGGATCACACCCACTGGTATCTAACTAATGAGGGGTATATTTAATTCTAATCCCCCCAGGCCCAGATACACCCATATATGGGACATAAGCATAGTTCTGACTATGCTTCGAGGATGGACACCTATATCGGGACTCACACTGGATAAATTAACCCATAAAATGGTTATGTTAATGGCACTTGTAACAGCACAACGGGTCCAGTCTTGGCTTAAACTAAGTATGGACGCAATGTATATCACTAATGGCAAGATAACCTTCCTTATACAGGGGTTACCTAAACAGGATAGACGCGGATCCACTGGACAAAAATTAGAATTTCTGGCCTATCCTGCAGATTGTCGGCTCCGCATCGTGACATATATATTGCGATATATAGAGGTCACCAAGAGTCTCAGGGGGACGGAGAGGGCTTTACTCATTAGCCACAAACGCCCTCACCATAAGGTCACAGTACAAACCATTTCCAGATGGTTAAGGGTGGTATTGGGTGCAGTGGGGGTGGACACTAATATTTTTAAATCTCACTACACCAGGGCTGCATCCACATCGGCAGCTAGGATGATGGAAATTCCAATCGACCACATCCTTGCTACAGCGGGTTTCTGCGCTTCTATAATAAACCCGTGACCACTCCCGCGAAATTTGTGGGAAAAATTTTAAGTTCTGTTTCATGATATACCCCAATGTAGGGGCATTATTATTTTAGGTATGAAATAAATACCTTTTTGTTTTTCAGCACAGTTCATGCCTGATATACATTACATCCTCCTTTTCCTAGCATGGCAGTGTGTGATCATGGACTCGTTCCAGGGCATGAAATCACAGAGCTTTGAAATCTTCACGTAGTCACTCACTTGACTCTGAAGTAAAATAGTAAGATTAAATGAGAACTTACCAGTTTGAAGTTTGATCTGTATTTTATGAGGAGTTACGATGAGGGATTACGTGCCCTCCGCTCCCAAACCCTCTATTATAAAGGTCAACTGGTATATAAAGTTCTCTCTTATCTTACTATGTTAGTCAACTTTGGTATCTGTGATTTCACACCACTGCTTTGAAGAATGTCGCGCATGCGTGCTGGCGGGGTCTTCACGTAATCCCTCATTGTAACTCCTCATAAAATAAAGATCAAACTTCAAACTGGTAAGTTCTCATTTAATCTTACTAACGTGCACATCTTTGTGAGGAAATCCGGGCAAAACCCAAGCAGGTCACGGAGAGAACGTACAAACTCCACACTGACAGCACCTTAGTCAGGATCGAACCCGGGTCTCCGATGCTGTAAGACAGCAACTCTACTGCTGCACCACTGTGCCGCGCGGAATTGATGGCAGATTGCTAGATTGCTGACCCCGATGTTTATCAGGGACAGGGAGCGAGGATCAAATGGAACATCGCTCACCTCTTGTGCCTCTGAGACACGGTGGTTGACTCGTCAACCTTCTAGCGATATTCTGAAGATGCAAAGAATAAAGACTAATGCCGGTGATCTATTCCACAAGGATTCTGTCGTTTTCTTCAAATAATTTAATCGAATGCGTTTGTTTTTGCAGTTGTTATATAAAAAAATATTGGAGAAACAGGGAGAAATTGTGTGGCATGGTGGCAGAGCGGTGGAGTTGCTGACTCATAGTGCCAGAGACCCGGGTTCAATCCTGACAATGGGTGCTGTCTATATATGTTCTCGCTGTGATCGAGTGGGTTATCTCCGGGTGCTCCGGTTTCCTCCCACACTCCAATGATTTGTAATGCGTAGGATAAGTTCATAACTTCATTAGTACTCGGAGCAGAATTAGGCCATTCAGACCATCAAGTCCACTCCGCCATTCAATCATGGTGTCCATATGCAGAAAGATTGGATAGACTCGGCTTGTACTCGCTGGAATTTAGAAGATTGAGGGGGGATCTTATAGAGACTTACAAAATTCTTAAGGGGTTGGACAGGCTAGATGCAGGAAGATTGTTCCCGATGTTGGGGAACTCCAGGACCAGGGGTCACAGTTTAAGGATAAGGGGGAAGTCTTTTAGGACCGAGATGAGAAAATCATTTTTCACACAGAGAGTGGTGAATCTGTGGAATTCTCTGCCACACAAGGTAATTGAGGCCAGTTCAATTGGCTATATTTGAGTTAGATGAGGCCCTTGTGGCTAAAGGGATCAGGGGGTATGGAGAGAAGGCAGGTACAGGATACTGAGTTGATCATATTGAATGGCGGTGCAGGCTCAAAGAGCCGAATGGCCTACTCCTGCACCTATTTTCTATGTTTCTATGGTCGATCTATCTTTCCCTCTCAACTCCAGTCTCCTGCATTCCTCCCATAACACCTGATCAAGAATTTGTCAATCTCCGCCTTAAAAAAATCCATTGACTTGGCCTCCCCTGCTCTCTGTGGTGGTGTAAGGGAGATCAATGTCAGCGTGGACTCAGTGGGCTGAAGGGCCTGTAACTCGAAAACATTTTTTTTAAGTCTGTTTGGCTGGTGAAGTTGGCAGTGAGTTGGTGTGAAGGAAACTCTCGGAACGGCTGGATTGATGGGGGCTTGTAGTACCAACCCGCACACAGGGTGAATCAGTGGGAGTTCGGCATGATCCAAGCAGAAAGCTGTGGCAGTTCCCAGGCTGGAACGGAGGCAGAACAGAGAGTCTGGCTGTTCCTTCGTTAGAGTCCTTGATGAGTGTCGGCACTGAGTTAAGGGTTCAATCACGTCCATGCCAAATGCTCGCTATTAACTGGGACAATAGAGGCTTAGAAAGAGGAAACAGGTATTCACTCACCTTACACCCGGCAACACAGGATGGTATTAAGAAAATGTCAAAGGTAATCTCACGGTTCCACTTGATGTTGAACAGCCAGCAAACATAAGGGGAGGGGGGAGGGCATTGGGTACTGCTGTTGACACCGGTCAAGCTCTGCTGTATGTATGGGGGCTCTGTTTGAGTGCATGGTCCGTGATGCACATAAATCTCGCCACCTCCAGCAACAATGCTAATTGTTTGCAATCCCAGAGAGCGTGCAGAGTTGTTGTTGGGATCATTAAAGCCAATCGCCCAGGTTTGATGCAGCACATGAGGCCCATGCTTCACAGTCATGGGGTCTGTCTCCCACTCGGGGAGTTGATTTGAGGGGGCGGGGGCGGGGGGGGCTGGGGGTGAGTGGTGTGGGTGGGGGTGTGTGGGTGGGGGGTGGGGGTGAGTGGGTGGGGGTTGGCTTAAGGTGTGTGGGTTGGGGGTGGGGTGTGTGGGTGTGGGGTGGCTGAGGGTGGGGGTGTGTGGGTTGGGTGTGTGGGTGGGGGTGGGGGTGGCTGGGTGGGGTGGCTGGGTGGGGTGTGTGTGTGGGCGGGGGTGTGGGTGGGGGTGTGAGGGTGTGGGTGGGGTGTGTGGGTGGGGGCAGTGTGGCTGGGGGTGTGTGGGTGGGGGTGGCTGAGGGTGGGGGTGTGTGGGTTGGGTGTGTGTGGGTGGGGGGTCTGGGTGTGGGTGGCGGGTCTGGGTGTGGGTGGGGGTGGCTGGGTGGGAGGGTGGTTGATACCCTCGCTGTGGCTTCCCCTGGATTGCCAGGTCAGTGTGGGGCAAACAAAACCTATCTCAGCCACACGCAGAGTCTCAGCAGAGCCCTCCCGACCCACTGCCTTTGACAAAGATCCAAGAACGGTGGCGGACTGGGATGAATTGCTCCTTCACGCCTCTGAATGCACGAGAGAACCTGTGCTTCACTGCGCCCACACTGCGGGCGAAGGCCGGCCTCGGGCAGTGACAGTCAGTGCCTTCAGGAGAAAATCAATTAGACCGTCTCACACTGGTCGTTAATGCAGAGAAAGCAACAAAGCAGATGGCAGCAATTGGCTGCTGTGCCCTGGCAAAAACTACGAGAAATAATATTTACACGGCATCTTTCACAACATGCAGTGTTTACCAGCCAATGTGCACTCAAAGTGTAGTGAATGCTTTCTTTTAAAGATATAAAGTGGTGTGAAAACAAGCCCTTCGGCCCATCGAGTCCAAGCTGATCCTCGATCAGCCATTCACACTAGTTCTATGTTGTCTCACTAACCTCATTAGACTCGGGGCAATTTACAGAGGCCAATTAACCCACAAACCAGCACGTTTTTGGATGTGGGAGAAAACCGGGGCACCAGGAGGAAGCCCACGTGGTCACAGGGAGAACATGCAAACGTCACACAGACAGCACCCGAGGTCAGGATAGAGTGCTCTCTGGCGCGGTGAGGCAGCGGATCGACCAGCTGCACCACTATGCTGCTGTCCAGAGATGATTTCACATAACGTTCTTATGCAGAGGGCCGTGGTATCAGACAGTATTGCTGAAAATATAAGGTCATGTCGCTGGAGGTTACATATTGGCATGGGTAACAGAACATACTGGCAAGATTGGATGGCTGACAGGCAACTGAATAGATATAAATACGTTTTTCTCTGGTTGGCAAGCTGCAGCAAGTGGTGTGCCTCAAGGACAGATGCTGATGCTTCATGTTTTTCCAATGAACTTGAATGACTTGGTTAAAGGCACCGACATATGTTTGCTAACTTTGTTTATGACACCAAGTTCGGAAGAAGAGTAAGTTAGACGGAGGATATGAGCAGGTGAGAAATGAGTCTGGATGGGTAAAATGAGAGGCCAGGTGGTGTATAACGTGGAAAAACGTGAAATTAACCTTTCATCATGGGGAAAATTTCATCCCAAGTGAAAGAAGCTCAAAATCCCAATGGTGGGAGAATGGGATGAGGAGAGAAACTAGTGTACGACTGGCAAAAAGGCTCGTGTGCAGGTTGGCAATCGATTAGAAAAGTTAACGGAATGTTATGTTCTATTTCCAGCAGAAACGGCTGCATGAGCAGTGGATTTATGCTGCAGTTTCGGCCCGATTTGCCCATTTCCTTCGCTCCATAGATGCTGCCTCACCCGCTGAGTTTCTCCAGCTTTTTTGTCTACCTTTGATTTTCCAGCATCTGCAGTTCCTTCTTAAACATTAGTGAGTCCGCATCTGGAGCATGTGTGCATTGCAGGACTTCTTATTTAAGGAAGGAATGCAATGCATCAAGAGCAGCTCAGAGGAGGTTTTGCGAGATAATACTGGAATGGTTAGATTGCCTTATGAGGTGAGTTTGGACAGGCTAGACGTGTATCCACTGGATAGACACAAAAAGCTGGAGTGACTCAGCGGGTCAGGCAGCATCTCTGGAGAGAAGGAATGGGTGGCGTTTCTGGTCGTGGCCCTTCTTCAGACTGGAAGACTAGAAGTATCCACTGGAAGTTAGAAGATGGAAAGGGGGTTGATTGGAACATAGAAGGTCCTGAGTGGTTGTGGAAGGAATTTGTGGTCGCACAGTGGTGCAACTGGTAGAGACACTGCCTTGTATGGTCAGAGACATGGGTTCAATCCTGACCTGTGGTGCTGCCTGCATGCAATTTGCATGATCTCCCTGTGACCGCGTGGGTTTCCTCCAGGTGCTCCGGTTTCATCCCATATTCCAAAGACATAGGTTAACTGGCTGTTGTAAAATGTGGAGGCGTGGCAAAATAGAGCTAACAAAAATGTGGGGACAATAAAAATGGGATGGTATGATTAGTGTGAATGGGCAGTTGATGACAGCATGGACTCGGATTGATGAAGTCTGAGTCTCCCTATAACTCCAAAGTTTCCTCATGGGAAAATATACAACTAAGGTCAACCAAGCACAAAATTACCCATTCAAAACAAAGTTGAAGCTATTGCTGTGTCTTGGAGCCTCGTGAATCTGGAACCGTCCTCCTCACAGAGACCTCCTCTCCTCTTTCCCCACACCCCCATTTCACCCCCACCCCTTTCGTGTGCCCCACCTAGAGTCGCATCTGCTTCTTCCGCCCACACACATTCATTCCACTGGCTTCACAATTTGCCTCTTCAATCCTTTTTTTCTCACTCATTTTTTTAAATCTCTGGTCTTTGTCCAACCATCAAAGGTTCTAAAAGCGGTAACTCAACTCTACCGCTGAGTGGCACAGGGGTAGAGTTGCTGCCTTGCAGCGCCAGAGATACCGAGTTCCATCCTGACCACGGGTGCTGTCTGTACAGAGCCTGT
Organism: Raja brachyura; assembly: GCA_963514005.1. Next base: position 12,827,407 of record OY740806.1, read on the forward strand.
CCGATCTCCCTGTGACCTGTGTGGGTTTTCTCCGGGTGCTTTGGTCTCCTCCCACATTCCAAAGACGGACAGATTTGTAGGTGAATTGGCTTCTGTAAATTGTCCCTAGTGTGTCGGGTAGAACTAGTGTACGGGGGTGATTATTGTTCGGCGTGGAATCTATGGGCGTGGACTTGATAGGATTGTTACCAAGACGGTACACAAAAATGCTGGAGAAACTCGGAGGGTGCAGCAGCATCTATGGAGCGAAGGAAATAGGCAACGTTTTGGGCAGAAACCCTTCTTCAGACTGATCGGGGGTGGGGGGAGGCGGGGAGAAGAAAGGAAAAAGAAGGAGGAGGAGCACGAGGGCTGAGGGAGAGGTAGGAATTGGGTGGAGACAGCAAGGGTTAACAGAATTGTGAGAATTCGATGTTCATGCCACCAGGAAGCAGACTCCCCAGGCGGAATATGTGAAGTGCTGTTCCTCCAATTTCCGGTGTTGCTCACTCTGGCCGTGGAGGAGGCCCAGGACAGAGAGATCGGATACGGAATGGGAGGGGGAGTTGAAGTGCTGAGCCACTGGGAGGTCGGGTTGGTTATTGCGAACCGAGCGGAGGTGTTCGGCGAAACGGTCGCCAAGCCTACGCTTGATCTCACCGATATAGATCAGCTGGCATCTAGAGCAGCGGATGCAATAGATGAGGTTGGAGGAGGTGCAGGTGAACCTCTGTCGCTCCTGGACTTTACCACGGCGTATCCCTAAACTATACCAGACACCCCCTCACCTGTGTTCACCTATTTCCTGTCGTTCTTTGTTCCATCCTTCCTCGATTCTAGCTTTCTTCCCTCATCCCCCCCCCCCCCCATAGCCCACCACGATCAGTCTGAAGAATGTCCTAACATAAAACATCAGCTATCCATGTTCTACTGAGATGCTGCTGCCTTACCCATTGAGTTACTCCAGCACTTTGTGTCTTCGTTGAGTATTTTTAAGGTAGATGTAGATTGATTTTCGACAGGCAGGTGGACGAAAGGTTATCACCGATAGATAGGAGAGTGGTCATGGTCAGACCAGCCATGATCTTATTAATTGTGGAGATCAGGCTTAATGTCCAAGGTGCTTAATCTTTCTTTTCATTTTTATGTTTGCATGTTGACCAATATGAGCTCTGAGTTTACCTCCAATAAGCAATTCGATAAAGACCAAATAATCTGACGTCATTCATTGAGCATTAAACATGCGACAGGGTACCAGTGGAGAAATGTCAAACCCGTTTGCAAAGCAGTGTCAAAGGAAGATTTGCAACGACCTGTGAGAGTAGATGGGGCCACAGCGTAACAATTCATTGTGAGAGTGGCAGTGCTGAAGGGCCAGAGTTCCCTCAGAGCTGCACTGGAGGGTTAGATGAGATACTTGCATTCAAATTTAGGGCAGCACGGTGGCGCAGCAGTAGTGTTGCTGCCTTGCTGCCCCAGAGACTCCTGACTATAGGTGCTGTCTGTGCAGCGTTTGCACGGTCTCCCTGTGACCACATGGGTTTTCTGTGGTCCGGGTGGTCTGGTTTCCTCCCACATTCCAAAGATGTGCAGGTTTACAATTTAATTGGCTTCTGTAAATAATCCCTAGTGTGTAGGATAGAACAAGTGTCTGGGTCATCACTGGTCAGCACCGACTCGGTGGGCCGAAGGGCCTGTTTCCACACTGTATCTCTCAGCTAAACTAAACCTAAACTAAACTAAACTAAACCTTGGGATGTGAGCTGTATCCACACCTTTTTAAATCAGACGAGAACACTGCCAAGCATACCACAGCTGATTCTATTCAAAACTCAGTGCCAACCTCTGCTGCCTACTCCAATTTTAGTTAAGACTTGATTGAAAAATCCAGATGTCTGGTTGAACAGTGGAATCTCACATTTAAGTGGCACAGTTTGGGGCCGTCTGTCTGCACTGCTGCAGCTGTTAAAACCCATGTTTGCTCTAGTTACCAGGGCTGTCAGCCTTGCTGCATTTTTCCCACCACAGGCAATGTCTTTACTGCATAGTCAATGTTTGTGATGAAGTGTTCTGACCAAGTGTGCTTTCCAGCACTTCAGGGTTGTAGTGGAGCCTCCAGGACCTGGAAAGGACCAGGGCTGGCATTTGTTCTGAAAGTCAACACATCCAAACCTACTGTACCTCTGCACGGATCTGTCAGTCTGGATTATGCTTGGCTTTCCGCTGGTGTTTACAGGGAGACCCCTTGGCTCGTAAACAACTGTGTCAGGATAGCAAACCTCATCCAGGATAGTATTTAGACTCTGGAGATACAACTTTGGAAACAGGGCCCACGGAGTCTGCGCCCTTTATCTTACACACACGAAGGACAATGTACAATTTTCAGAACCCAATTAATCTACAAACCTGCCAGTCTTTGGAATGTGGGAGGAAACCAAAGCACTCGGAGGAAATCCATGCGGTCACGGGGAGAACGTACAGACTCTTTACATCCAGCACCCGTAGTCAGAATCGAACCGGGATCTCTGGCTCTGTAAGGCAACAACTCTACCAATGCGCCACCATGCTGCCCTATCATAAAAAATAATTAATTTTAAATGTATGCCCATTAGCTTCAGGAGTGGGGGCATGTTTCAGTAAATCCCTATTCTCCAAGGTCCCGTTCCTCGTCCTCCATCCCCACGCCCTTGAAACATTTTTCTGACTTTCCTATGTTTATTTAAAATAGAAAAACACAGACGTCAGGGGTTAAGGTGGTACAGAGTTATTTTACCACAAGCAAAAGAGAAAGTTCTCTAACAACGAAATATTGGTGGAGGATGATGAGGTGTCAAGTGTTGGGTCCAACGTGAATTGTGCGTAAGCCAGACATTCATCACAAACCTGAATTGAACAAGGTGAAACAGACGCATCATTCTATTTCCACATCAGACTGGTGCGCGCCGTGAAGGGGAACCTGTAAGTGGTGGTGCTACCCTGCACCGCTCCCCCCTCTTGCTGGTAAAGGGCGCAGGTCTGGGAGGTGCAGTCAGAGATCTACTCCATTCTTTGACTACCTGCTAAGCATGCATTGCCTTTTACGTCTGGTATGTTTGTGACCAAATAACGGAAGTGTTCCGAAATGGGAAAACACTGCTTTTATTGCAGGCAGCCGGCATGAGATCAACCGTTCAACTTTTCCACTCCACTCACTCTCTCTCCGCAACCTCTCCTCACATCTCCAACACATCATTCCCCAAAGACCCGGCCCAACATTGAATTCAAGTTCCAGACCAGAGCAGAGCTGTTCCTTGATGAATTAGTCACTAGCTGTGTTTTTCTAGTGTTTGTATATTCTTAATTTCTTCTCTTTTCTGACAGCATTTTCTCGTATTTATCAATCGTTGGCTAATTACACCACTTGTGGCCCTGCCTTTTACCATTCACTGCATGTTTCCCAACCTCCTTCTCCCCCCTCCACCTCCACTTTGGTCATTGGATTCCTCCTGCCCTCCACTCTTATCTCTACTCTACATATCGTGGCATCTTAAAACTTATCTTTAACCTCCAATGCTAAATCACTGACCTGAAACGTCGCCTATTCCTTCGCTCCATAGATGCTGTCTCACCTGCTGAGTTTCTCCATCTGTTTGCCGACCTGAAACATTAAATCTCTTTCTCCATAGATGCTACCTGAACTGCTGAGTACATCCAGGATTTTCTGTGTAACCATTTGAGGCATCTGAACGCCTTGTACTTCCACCTCCTGTGGACCTCACCTCATCAATAAACATCAGGCTGAAGGTAGACACAAAATGCTGTGAAAAATATACATCTTCTAGATGCGCCGGGACGCATCCTCAGTGATGTGATCTGGGGTCATCAGGTGTTTTGGGTCTCACAACATCAGACACCCTCGCCCAGGCGACCCAGCCGGGGTTGATTAGGCCCCGACTTGCGTCCCAGCAGCAACCGCCCACGGATCAGCCATCTTAATAACCACTCTGCAGGGGTTGGGAGACTCTAGTGCATGGAGGGACTGGGCTCTGTGGGGTGGCTCCCGGCCAGGCTCCTCCTGCGTCTCACCAGGTTCAAGGCCTGTGCGTACGCTGCACCTCTTTCTCCTCCGAGCATTTCATTCTCGCCTGATGGATGTTTAGGCCACGATCGTTCATTAGGCCTTTCCGTAGCTTTGTTGGGTGTCTTTCTCATGAAAGACACAGACTGGGGTGCTAACCCAGCATGTCCCGGGTGCCGTCTTTCCGTGCCGTCAACTGTCTCTCCAGTAGTCACCAAACTATTCTTGGTTGTCACCCAGTCTATTCTTAGGTGCCACTGGCTGAGCCAGACTTTAATGTGAAAAATATACATCTTCTAGATGAGCTGGGACGCATCCTCAGTGAGTAACTCAGCAGGACAGGCAGCATCTCTGGATAGAAGGAATGGAAATGCTGCCTGCCCTGCTGAGTTACTCCAGCATTCTGTGTCGAATAAACCAGCATCTGCAGTTCCTTCCTACAAATAAACATCAGGCTATCATTTCCCAGAGAATCGCTGACTTCATCTCCACAATGGTTCAATGGCACTTTATTTGTCACATGTACTGAGGTACAGTGAAATTCATTTTTATTTATAGTTCAATACAAGTATCACTATACATATTTAGATACATCTTAGATAAGCATCTCAGAAACAGTACAAGTGTATACCAGTAGTACACTGAGACAGTATAAAGAGTTGCCAGATTTGGTACCATATTCAAGTCTCAGTTGTTGTAGGTGTAGAGTTTTTAATCTGACCATGAAGGCCTTGTTGGCCTGGCAGTGTTGCAGGGTCGGCCTGGCCATGCATGGCCCTTAGTTCCTTCACCACTGCTCCACTGCTCTGTGCCGGTTCAAGGTTCACACCGTTGGGTTGTAAGCGACCCAAGCGGAGTGTGAGGTGCTGTTCCTGCAGTTTGCATGTGGCCCCCACTCTGGCAATGGAAGCCCAGGGCAGAATGGTCAGTGTGGGAATGGGAAGGGTGGATAAAGGGACTAGCAACCGGGAGATCCAGTAGGTCATGACGGACTGGCTTAGTCCTACACCTCTTCCACCGAATCCCACCCCCCCTTCCCTATCATAATCAATCTGATGATGAGTCTTGACCCGAAACGTCACCCACCCATGTTCTCCAGAGATGCTGCCTGACCCCCGCTGAGATTTTCCAGCACTTTTGTGTGTCATGGTCCTGGATTTCTGCCTTCTCTTGTTGCCATGAACCAGGATACGGTCTTTCCAACCCATCAGATAGAACATAGAGCACACTAACAAGTCCTTTAGCCCACAATGTCTTCGAACATCAAGCCAAGGGAAACTAATCTCCTTTAAGGGTCTGTCCCACTTACGCATCTTTTTCGGCGACTACCGGCACCAGTCATAGGTTTCCGAAAATTTTCAACATGTTGAAAATTCAACGATGACCAGAAAGACGCTGGGACTCTTTGGGCGACTGAGGAGAATACTCACGACCATACAGGCGACACCCTGGCGACATGACGCGGGGTGACGCCTGTATGGTCGTGAGCAGTCGCCCAAACAGTCGTAGCTTGTTCTGGTCACCGCTGCATTTTCAACATGTTGAAAGTTTTCGGTGACGAGTGCTGGCAGTCGCCGAAAAAGTTGCGTAAGTGGGACAGGCCCTTTTCCTGCACAAGATCCATATCCCTCCCTTCCCTCCATTTCCATGTGCATCTTTAAAAGCATCATAAATGCCGCTACCCTATCAGCCTCCACCACCACTAGGAGAAAATTGCCCCACTTATCTCCTTTAAAATTTGGCCCTCTCTCCTCGCCAACAGTCTGTCTCGTTCCTTCTCCGTTTTTATTAATTTTAAGCATGTCTTAAATGTACGTTTCAATGTCTCTTGGTTAGTTTATGTGGGAGGTGGAGCGGGGGGGCGGGGGGGGGGGAATAGGGGGAAACCTACCTCGACGGAGATACGATTTTTCTCCATTTCGCATCTCCAGTAAGAAGTGGCCAACTGGGGAACTCCATGCTCCAATCCGTCCCGACGCCGGAGTTTCAATCATCCCGATGAGAGGTCCTGGACATCGGGCCGTCGGCAGCGGCAAGTGCGGAGGGTTCAAGACCCCGACCAAAGGTGAACTAAGAACAGCTTCTTCCCCACAGCCATCAGGCTATTAAACTCGGCTTGGACAAAACTCTGAACATTAATAGCCAATAATCTGTTTATTTGCACTTTATCAGTTTAATTATTCATGTGTGTGTATATTTATGCAATGGCATATGGACACACTGATCTGTTCAGTATTCATGCCTACTATGTTCTGTTGTGCTGAAGCAAAGCAAGAATTTCATTGTCCTATCAAGGACACATGACAATAAAACTCTTGAACTCTTGAACTAAGAGGAAGATGCCTGAACTTTATTGCCTTCCATCACAGTGGGGAATGTTGATTCCACTGTGGTGGATGTTTTTGTTACATGTTATTTGACGTGTATATTGTGTTCTTTTCACTTAGTATGGCTGCATGGGAACTCAATATCACTTTACCTTAATTGGTGCATCTGACAATAAATGTGAACTTGAACTTAAACTTAAAGCTAGGCCCTCTAGTATGTGACATTTCTACCCAGCAAAAAAGGTTCTGACTGTCTACACTATCTATGCCACTCATAATGTTATATACTTCTGTCAGGTCTCCCTTCAATCTCCGGCGTTCTAAAGAAAACAATCCATCTTCCTCCACAATTTGTGACACTTCTGAAGAGGTGCCATCACTAATCGACCGGTCTTGTATTCACTGGAATTTGGAAGGATGAGAGGAGATCTTATAGAAACATATAAAATTCTTAAGGGATTGGGCAGGCTAGATCCAGGAAAAATGTTCCGATGTCGGGGGAGTCCAGAACCAGGGGTAACAGTTTAAGAATAAGGGGTAGGCCATTTAGGACTGAGATGAGGAAAAGGATGAGTTGTGAATTCTCTGCCACAGTAGGCAATGGAGGCCAATTCATAGGATGTTTTCAAGAGAGAGTTAGATGGAGTTCTTCAGGCTAACAGAATTAAGGGATATGGGGAGAAGGCAGGAACGGGGTACTGATTTTGTATGATCAGCCATGATCATATTGAATGGCAGTGCTGGATCGAAGGGCTGAATGGCCTACTCCTGCACCTATTTTCTATGTTTCTGATCACACCATTCCCTCTCCTTTGCTTTCAGCTTTCTGAATGGACCAGTGCGTCTGCTAGGGTCTGATTCCACCTCCGCCAACGCTCTCCCTTCTTCCCACTTCCCTCCGCAACAGGAAATGAAACACCTGCCCTCTACCTCCGCCTGTCCACTGTCCGGGATCCTAAGCATCTCTCCAGATGGAGCAAGTCATTGCAATAACACATAGACCATTTATAATAGCCAAAAATACAAAAAAATATTAACTGCAAAACCAGGTAACCACAATAGTGCAGAAACCAACTTTTGTAGCGCAACCTAATGCATGGTTCATAGAACTGCACAAAATACTTCAAATGCAGCCTAACCAAAGACCTGTAACCTCAATTCCACATTGATGCCTATTCCCAGCGAGCTCTCATTCAACACTACTCACCTCTGTCCTAAATGGGCAATTGTTTATTGTAAAACATGACTCTGTTTGATTCTCCCACAAGAGAGTGTTCTCTCCACGTGCTCCTGTGGAGGCTGCTCAGAGTGTTATAGAGTTCAATCATGGTCCCTTTCACTCTTCCGCACCCCAGTGGATACAACCCTAGTTTGCTGAGCTTTCCTCATAGAATATCCCACCTATTCCACAACCTTTTAACTCCCCTTTTGATTCCGATACTGACCTTTCTGTCCTGGGCCTCCTCCATTGTCAGAGTTAGGCCAAACGCAAATTGGAGGAACAGCACCTCATATTTCACTTGGGCAGCTTGCACCCCAGCGGTATGAACATTGACTTCTCTAACTTCAAGTAACCTTTGCATCCCCTTTCTCTCCATCCCTTCCCAACCCAGGTCACTGTCGCAATGCTTAGTTTCACAGTTTGTATCACTCGTCCCTTGAATCACCTTCCCCACAGCCAACAATAGACCATTGTGGGCTCTACCTAACCTTGATCATCATTGCTGGCCCTGATTTGTCCTTTTGTATACCTTTCATTAATTTGTTCTATGTACCTTTTCATATCTCTCATTTCTCTCAGTCTGAAGAAGGGTCTCCACCCGAAATGTCACCTATTCCTTTCCTTTTCTACGGGGATGCCGCCTGACCCGCTGAATTACTCCAGCTTTTTGTGTCTACCTTCATCCAGAAATTCTTCTCTGAACTGCTTCCAATGCATTTACATAGTTCCTTCAAAAAGCATAGTCCAGAGGAAATCTCCACTGGAAGTGAAGCACAGCCTTGCACAACCTTGCTATTGGATTATTGCTATTGCATTTTCTATTATTGCGATTCTTTTCGCTTCTTCTACTATGGAGGCATGGCACTATTTTGAGGACCAATAAGGGAACTCTTGCTGGTATCCAGTAGATTTTCATCTGTCCAACAACATCACTGGGGCCACACTGTGGCGCAGCGGTAGAGTCGCTGCCTTACAGCTCTTACAGCGCCAGAGACCCGGGTGCGACCCCGACTATGGATGCTGTATATACGGAGTTTATACAGAACAAGCTCCCCGGGACCTGCGTGTGGTTATCTCCGAGACCTTCCGTTTCTTCCCACACTCCAAAGAACTACAGCTTTAATTAATATTATTAATATTTAATAATATTTAATACTTTTTAAATATATTAATATTATTAATGTTTAATGTTTTATGTGTCATTCCTAACTGTCACTGTATGTCATGCTGTCACTTGCGGGCAGAGCACCAAGGCAAATTCCTTGTATGTGAATACTTGGCCAATAAACGTATTCATTCATTCGTTTGCAGGTTAATTGACTTGGTATAAATGTAAATTGTCCCTAACGTGTGTAGGATAGTGTTAGTGTGTGGGGATTGCTGGTCAATGCAGACTCAGTGGGCCGAAGGGCCTGTTTCTGCGCTGTATCTCTGAACTAAACTAAAAAATTAACACAGATTATCTGAGTATTATCCCTTTGTTGCTAGTGGAAGTGAGCGTTGTGAATTGCGATTGTGTATCCTATTTTACGATAGAGATTTCACTCTTTACATGTGTCACTAGCTGCAAAGTCCTGTAGGACGGCATGTTGGTGAAATCCATGAAGCAATGTTGGTTGGGCTAGCGGCACAGTGGTTGTTGGACAGTGGTAGAATTGCTGCCTTAAGGGCCTGTCCCACATACGCAGTTTTTTCCAGCGACATGGTGACACCTGTATGGTCGTGAGTAGTCACCCAAAGAATCGTACCTTTTTCTGGTCGCCGCTGGATTTTCAACAAGTTGAAATTTTTCAGCAACCTGCTGCGACTATGACGGGTGCCAGCAAGTCGCCGAAAAAAATCACGTAAGTGGGACAGGCCCTTTACAACGCCAAAGTCCTAGTTACGATCCTGACCTCGGGTGCTGTCTGTATGGAGTATGTACGCTCTCCCTGTAACCACTTTGATTTCCTCCAAAGATGTACAGGTTTTGTAGGTTAATTAACCTGTTAATTGTAAATTGTCGCTAGGGTGTAGTATAATGTTAATGTGCGGGGATTGCTGGTTGGCGCAGACTCGGTGGGACAAAGGGCCTGTTTCCACACTAACTAAACTAAACTAAACTAAAAAGTCAGCTCTGCATCTGGAAGAGAAGTAAAGTATGGGAACAAAGAGGCACAGCCTGAAGACCAACCAAAGGTGTATCGTGCTGCTGTCATAACCACCTGAACCATCACATCACCATCTGGAGAGCAGTCCTGACCTAACATCTACCTCACTGGAGACCCTCAGACTATCCTTAATTGGACTTTGCGTTAAAGAAGGAACTGCAGATGCTGGAAAATCGAGGGTACACAAAATGCTGGAGAAACTCAAGAGACCGAAGAAGGGTTTCGGCTCCATAGATGCTGCTGCATCCGCTGAGTTTCTCCAGCATATTGTGACCTTTAATTGGACTTTACTGGACTTTATCTTCTACTAACATTTATTCCCTTTATCCTGTATCTGTACACTGTGGATGGATCGATTGTAATCATGTGTAGTATTTCTGCATGCAACAAAAAAAACTTTAATTGTGCCCTGGTACGTGACAATAAACTAAACTAAACTAAACTAAGTTAAAATAAGCTAAGCTAAAATAAGCTAAAATAGATTAAGTTAAGCTCAGCCGCTCTATGGAGACATGGACAGTGTACAATAGACATGCCGGACATCCTAACCCCTGTCTGCTGCAGGGGACTCCCCATCACGAGGCAAGACAAGACTCCAGACACACAGACTCGGTCCCAGACATACCTCCACAGCATATTGCTGAAAGAATCACAGATAAGGCGGATAGGCCAAGTACAAAGAATGCCTGATGACGGAAGACCACAGCAGCCACTCTGCAGCTGACTTCAAAGCCTCTCTTGCAACGTCCCCGAAGATATTCGGCACTGACGCACACAACTGGAGACGACAACCACTGGATTGTCCTGGCTTGGGGTAGCTGTATAAACAGTTGTGCTCGCCCACACGAGGAAGCCAAAAAGAATTGAGGAAGAGAGAATCTCAAAAAAAACAAGAACCACTACTGCTGCAGTGTACTTCGTCTCTGCCACGGTCATTGTAACATAGAAACATAGAAAATAGGTGCAGGAGGAGGCCATTCGGCCCTTCGAGCCAGCACCGCCATTCATTGTGATCATGGCTGATCATCCCCAATCAATAACCCGTGCCTGCCTTCTCCCCTAGCCCCTAGATTCCACTAGCCCCTAGAGCTCAATCTAACTCTCTCTTAAATCCATCCAGTGATTTGGCCTCCACTGCCCTCTGTGGCAGGGAATTTCACAATTCACAACTCTCTGGGTGAAAAAGATTTTTTCTCACCTTAGCCTTAAATGGCCTCCCCTTTATTCTAAGACGGTGGCCCCTGGTCAATGCAAAACGTTACCTACCCTTTTTCTCCTCAAACAAGAGGACATGACTTTAGAATTAAGGGACAGAGGTTTAGGGGTAACATGAGGGGGAACTTCTTTACTCAGAGAGTGGTAGCGGTGTGGAATGAGCTTCCAGTGGAAGTGGTGGCGGCAGGTTCGTTGGTATCATTTAAAAATAAATTGGATAGGCATATGGATGAGAAGGGTATGGAGGGTTATGGTATGAGTGCAGGCAGGTGGGACTAAGGGAAAAAAGTTGTTCGGCACGGACTTGAAGGGCCGAGATGGCCTGTTTCTGTGCTGTAATTGTTATATGGTTATATGGTTATATGTTGCCTGACCTGCTGGATTACTCCAGCACTTTGAGTCTATCTTTGGTATAAACAGTGACCTCATCCTCAGCAACCCCTCCATGCCAACCCCTCCTGATGTTTCATAGCAATAGTAAGCCCATTATTCTCAACGTCACCCTCCACCTTAAACATTCACATCCTCGACTGTTCTCCCAGAGATTGCAGAGTGCACCTCTTACAACTGGCCTTGCATTAATTTACCAAGGCTGCTTTGTCAGCATCTTTTGTCAACAACCTTTATAATCTGGAAGAGCCAGGTAGCGGGACAGGTGCGATCACCATTCCTGACAAATAGCCACCCAGTTCACACTCTACCCCGACTCAGTAATGTATCAGTCTCGCTGAAAGACTCTGCCCTAAAGCACAGTGGGTGTGACTCTGCCACACAAAGGTGGTTCACCTCCATCCCCTCGACCATAATCAAGGATGGGCCATAACTGTCGGCTTTGCCAGTGACACACACACACACCTTGCGTGTCAATGGAAAAGAAAGGTAATTGCAAGTTTGTCCTTTGCTGAACAAAAGCGTAATCATAGATTTACACTGGCAATCCGCACACCACAAATTACAAAAGAATTACAATTGTACTGCAGGTGCATCCTTCCCTGAACAATGAGAATCTGCAAACTTCAAGACTTCTGCAAGAACTTCAAAGGCCATGTGTTTGGACAGGTACATCAGCTGAAGTTCGCTTTGTGGAAGTATTGACAAATAACTGCGAGCTTTCAGTGCATTATCTCCTATTTAAATATGTCAATAGCCCTGGGCTTTGGGTAATTGGATAACTCTGTTTTGAACCACAGAACTATGGTTTAAACCATCGCGAGGGTAATGGCAGGGTTGGCCTGTTCATTAATGGGCTTTGATCTTTGATCTTCACCCCTATTGACAGCCTTTGGGAGAAAATTAGCATTGATGCCACAAAAATCACCTCACCAACTACGTCTGGTTTAGCCAGTGTGAACGCTTTTAGTGCTCGCGAGTTATTGATCATAGGCAGATCAAAATGCAAAATTATCAGATCACCTCATCCATTCTCAGTCTGTAAGAACAGTTGCAGCACTTAAACATGCACAAGAATTCCCAAATCACTTCAAATCGGAATGATTCAGGTAAGATTGTCATCTGTGAATTTAATGCGCAAATTTAGTTTGGAGATACAGCACGGAAACAGGCCCTTCAGCCCACTGGCTCATGACTGGGCGTGCATTTTTCTGAAGATCTCCCCGGATCCGAGAGCACTGATGCAATAATAAAGAAAGCACATCAGCGCCTCTACTTCCTGAGAAGATTACGGAGAGTCGGTCCGTCAAGGAGGACTCTCTCTAACTTCTACAGGTGCACAGTAGAGAGCATGCTGACCGGTTGCATCGTGGCTTGGTTCGGCAACTTGAGCGCCCAGGAGCGGAAAAGACTACAAAAACACTGCTCAGTTCATCATCGGCTCTGACCTCCCTACCATCGAGGGGATCTATCGCAGTCACTGCCTCAAAAAGGCTGCCAGCATCATCAAGGACCCACACCATCCTGGCCACACACTCATCTCCCCGCTACCTTCAGGTAGAAGGTACAGGAGCCTGAAAACTGCAACATCCAGATTTGGTAATAGCTACTTCCCCACAGCCATCAGGCTATTAAACTCAAATGAAACAAAACTCTGAACATTAATAGACCATTATCTGTTTATTTGCACATTATCTGTTTATTTATCCATGTGTGTATATATTTATATAATGGTATATGGACACACTGATCTGTTCTGTATTCATGCCAACTATATTCTGTTGTGGTGAAGCAAAAGCAAGAATTTAATTGTCCTATCTGGGACACATGACAATAAACCCTCTTGATTCTTGACTGACTCCGCACTGACCAGTGGGCACTATCCTACACATTAGGGACAATTTATAATTCACAGAAGCCAATTAACCCACAGACCTGTACGTCTTTGGAATGTGGGGGAAACCGCAACACCCGGGGAAAACCCACGCGGTCACGGGGCGAAAGTGCAAACTCCGCACGGGCACCCGTGGTCAGGATCGAACCCGGGTCTCTGGCGCTGTCAGGCAGCAACTCCACCACTGCGCCACAGTGTCGCAGATGACAAATTGTGCGGTTAGGATAAGGAGAAAAGGTTGAGGGAGATGACAACACGTTTCAAATTGCTTCAGATCTTAAGAGAAGACTAGGAGGCTCGAAAAGAGGGCAGATTTAAACAAGGAATGCTGGAGAAGCTGGTCCAGGTGCTTTAAGAAGGGAAGACTGTATATGTGAAGGTCAGTCAGGGCAATGTGGACAAAGTGGTGGTGTTAGAGGAAGTTACAAAGAGAGGAAAGAGGGAACAAAATCACACTTAAAGCAGCAAGATGATGCTAGATGCAAGATGATTAAAAGACATTTGGACAGGTGCATGGATAGGAAAGGTTTAGAGGGATATGGACCAAACACAGGCAAATGGAACCATCTGAAATATGACATCCCGGTCGGCATTGCGAGGATTGTGCAAGTGTGTGAGAGATACAGTTTGATGTAGTGACTAGAAAAGGATAAAATAGTTGTTTTCTTAAAGTGGACAAGGTTAAGGGGGATTTGATAGATTTAAATGTTAAAAATTAAGAGGTTTTGAGAAATGACTTCCTACTGGCAGAAGTTGAAGTGACTTGGGGGCCCAGATTTAAAATAATTGGCAAAGAACCATAAGGGAGAAGCAAATAAATTCTTCAGAGCGTAAGTTGTAGTGACGTTCACTTTCAAGGGGTGAAGGCAGCTGATTCCATTGTAAATTGAGGCTGGAATTATGCTCAGCCTGGTCTGATGGGCATTCGAATGCTTAGAAATAGATACGTAGTAATTCCCAGCTTCACCACGGTTAAAGATTACCATCTGGACAGAGGTAAAGCTTCAGGAAATCTTCCATGAAGTGGAACATCCCCACTGACTGTTTTTATTCATTCAAAGAATGTGGGCTTCAGATGCTGAGCTACCATTTAATTGACCATCTCTAATTGCCCTTGAGGAGATGGTGATGAGCTGCCGTCTTGAACCGCTGCAGCTCTTGGAAACACACTCTTCGGCCCATGGAGTTCACGCCAACCGTCGATCGCCTGTTCACACTCGCTCTATTATTCCCTACTCCCCCACTCCCATGCACACTGGGGGCCATTTGCAGTGGCCAATTATCCTACAACCCTCCACGACCTTGTGATATGGGATAAAGCTGGAGCATCCGGAGGAAACACAGGCGGTTGCAGCGTGAACGTGCAAACTCCGCGCAGACAGCACTCAATGCCAGGTCTGTAGCGCTGTGAGGCAGCAGCTCTACCACTGTTCTGCCTGTATACTCATCCAATCAAAGAATGAACATTTTTCTAACTAGGTTAACCGATCCCAGCCACACCAGCGGTTAATGGAATGGTCCCAGAGTGGTGTGAAGAAGGGTCCGATCTGAAATTTCACACACTCTTTTTCTCGAGAGAGATGCTGCCTGACCCGCCTAGTTACTCCAACACTTTCCGTGTATCTTTGGTACCATATACTTCCTGGCCTGTACAGAGAGGTAAAATGTTCACTGCTGGTTTCCAGATTGCCAGTAAGCAATGGCCTAAGAAATGACACAGACCTTGGCTTGGGTACCCTGCCAATGGATTTGGAGGATTTTACAGGGGAAATGTGGGTGGATATATCTCTCCAGTGTTTTAACTTCCCGCTGTTGGTCATCAATGTCTCTGAAGCATGTAGGAGGGTGGCATTCACAAGTTTACAAGTCATAGGAGTAGCATTAGGCCATTCGGCCCATCGAGTCCACTCCACCATTCAATCATGGTTGATCTCTGCCTCCTAATCCCGTTTTCCTGCCTTCTCCCCATAGCCCATGACACCCGTTCCTGCTGATCACTAGAACAGAACATTTGCGCCAAGTTTAGTTTAGTTTAGTTTAGTTTAGTTAAGGGCCTGTCCCACTTGGGCCTCATTTGCGTGTCACGTGAAGATTTTGTACATCCCAAAATCCTGGGGTTCCGCGCGCGACCGTGCGTCACTGCCTACGTCACCACGCACCATACTCGCGTAACGCACACCACGCACGCATCACGTGCGCGGCACGACACGAGTGTCGTACGTCGTGGCGCATAAATGATGTTGCGTAAATTACACGCAAATGATGCCCAAGTGGGACAGGTCCTTTAGTGTAGATTAGTTTAGAGATAGCATATAAACAGGCTCACCAAGTCCATGCTGACCATCGATCCCATTTTCACATCCACTCCCTGCACACTCAGGGCAATTTACAGGAGCCAATTAACCCACAATTAACCTACAATAAATGGATATGGGTCAAATACAGGCAAGACTGGCAAGTATTGATGAGGCATATTGATCAGTTTTGGGCCAAAGGGCCTGATTGGGATGTGAGTGGAAACCGGAGCACCCGAAGGAAATCCATGCAGTCACAGGGAGAACGTGCAAACTCCACATAAAAGGCAACCAAGGTTAGATACGAACCTGGGTCTCCAGCACTGTGTTAAAGTATTATCTTAATCTTAAATGGCCAAAGATTTGTTTATTGAGTTTAGTTGGTAGGGATCGAACCCAGGTCTCTGGTGCTATGCACTGTGAGGCAGCAACTCTACCGCTGCGCCACCGTGCCCAAGGCAGCAGCCAATTACATCTTTGTTGAAAAATGGCTGCCGAGAAATGGGAAGTTGAAATAAGTGTTAGATTAGTTTGATGGTAATCAGCTCATTTACGTGAAGCAACACATTTACGTTAAGGTAGAATAATTGCAATGTATAAACTTCAGGAGAAGAAATGAAAGTATAAATGTTTTCACGAGTACATTCTGAGCGGCACGGTGGCGCAGTGGTAGAGTTGCTGCCTTGCAACGCCAGAGACCCTGATTCAATCCTGACTACTGGGGCTGTCTGTAAGGAGATTGTACGTTCTCCCCATAGGTTTTCTCCGAGATCTTTGGTTTCCTCCCACTCTCCAAAAGGCTTGCAGGTTAATTGGCTTGGTATAAATGTAAATTGTCCCTAGTCTGTGTGGGATAGTGTTAATGAGCGGGGATCTCCGGTCGCCGCAGATTCGATGGGCTGAAGAGCCTGTTTCCGCGCTGTATCTCAAATCTAAACTAAACTAAATTCGAGACACAGAATATTGGGGTGAGAAATAACAGAAACTCCAATGAAAATCAGATACAATATCCTTTCCGTTTCTCGCGGAGATACTTTGGGAAGGGTCAGCGCATATTTGCTGAGACAACGTGCATCTGGAAGCCATAGTTACAGAGCCAAGGTCAGAGTGAGATGTTTAATTACAGACAGGTGCAGCTTTGATCGAAGGTTTTGGTCAAAATGTGGACAATGAATTTGAACGTAATGAGCTGTCATTTCACTGCAAGGTCATCTCCAGTTCTAATTAACTTTCAAAGGTCAATCATAATGTTTGGAGAACCAGTTAGCTCCAAAAACCGATCAGGAGAGGAGCAGTGATTTAACCCTCTGAGTGCGGCCTATTTCCCCGCCACATCACCCAACATCACCCCTACCAACTACTCCTGGAATTAGCATTTTCAGCCCTCTTGCAGAGGTTCAAGGTGAGGGGGAAAGATTTAATAGGAATATTGCAGAGAATTGTGGATGCAGCCCAGACCGTGGCACAAACCAACCTCCCTTCCATTTACTCCATTTATACCTCACGTTGCCCCGGCAAGGCCAGCAGCAAAATCAAGGACCAGTCTCACCCAGCCACTCCCTCTTCTTCCCTCTGCCATCGGCCAAGAGTTACAGAAGTGTGAAAACACACCACCAGATTCAGGGATAGTTTCTTCCCAGCTGTTATCAGGCAACTGAACCTTCCGACCAACAACGAGAGAGTGAGCCTGAGCTACTATCTACCTCATTGGAGACCCTGGCACGATCTTTAATTGGACTTTACTGAACTTTATCTTGCACTAAATGTTATTCACAATATTCCCTTCCACTGTGGATGGCTTGTTTGTAATAATGCATTGTCTTTCGCTGACTGGATAACAAACATTTCACTGTACCTTGGTACTCGTGACAATGAACTAAACTATGGTAAACTAAGCTAGAACCTGAGGGGCAACTTTTTCACACGGTGGGTGGTATGTATATGGTACGAGCTGCCAACGAAATTGGTCGAGGCAGGTACAATAAGAACATTTAAAGGATGTTTGGGGAGATACATGGATCAGAAAGGTTTAGAGGGATATCGGTCAAACACACACACGTCAGACATGCATTTATGAGGTATATTGTTCAGCTGGGATGCGTTGGGCCAAAGGGCATATTTTATTTTCTGTTCCATGAATACATACATTGGCCACAGTTCTATGTTAGTATTCTCTCCCATGACTTGTTTGTATTCTCTCCCATGTAATAATGAGAGGTCCCATTACAGTTCTTTGAAGGAAAGGTTATGGTATTTTAGCCAATATTAATCACATGCTCCTGTCCCACTAAGGAAACCTGAACGGAAACCTCTGGAGACTTTGCGCCCCACCGAAGGTTTCCATGCAGTTCCCGGAGGTTTTTTCAATTTTTTGAAATACTCGCCGGAACATAGAAGAAGCAGAAACCACTTTCGACCACTAGGGAGACTGACAAAAACCTCTGGGAACCTCCGGGAACTGCACGGAAACCTTGGGTGGGGCGCAAAGTCTCCAGAGGTTTCCGTTCAGGTTTCCTAAGTGGGACAGGGGCATTACCTTACATCAATGGGAAACCTTACCTGATTGTTGTCACATTGCTGTTTGTCGAAGTTTGGTGCATCCATAAAATGCTTCAAGTGATTTGGGATGCATTCAAGTGGTTGAAATGCTGAATAGATGCAAGTTTGTTCTTTCATTTCTTGCATTTCTTTCAGTTGCTCCCATAGAACGTGATCTTGTGCTTTGACCTACTGTGAGTGCCAGGACCCTTCTGTGATCTGCGTAGCCTTCAAAGAAAAATCATAAACATGCTAAATTGTTCAACTCACTTATGATTAAGTGTGACTCAAGTTATATTTGGTTGTTTTCCCATGATTATAACAAGAAAACTGGAAAGATGGCCAAAACCTACAACACTGATGCCTTTCAAAAGAGAATTGGACAAATATTTGAAGGTGAAACATTTGCAGGACTATATAGACAGAGCAAGGGGAGTGGGACTCGCTGGGCAAGAGCCAGCACAAGCAGGATGGGCCAAATGGCACCTTCTACTCATGAGTTAGGTTGCAGCATTCCTTCTGTTTACGGGTTAGCTGGCAGCCCACAGTCCCTGGCTCACTGCCCTGAGGCCCCCATCACCTTCCTAGGTTCAAAACACAGAAAATAGTCAAGGACAAAATGGAGAGGGCATGCTAATGCCTCATCAGGCTCAATGTTGAGTGGAGTTGAAACGTAGAAACATAGAAAATAGGTGCAGGAGTCGGCCATTCGGTCCTTGAGTGGGAACGAGACAGTGAATGAGACAGTGGTTGGAATCTTCTCAACTGAATTGTTGCCTAGTCCACACTTGGTCGCCTTCATTTTGAAGAGATCACGTCCCACACACCCATTATTATGAACTGTTCTGCCCAAGACCACAACAAATTGTAGTGAGTTGTAGATGTAGCCCACACCGTCACACGGTCCAGCCATCCCACCTTTGACCATCCCACACCTCATTCTGCCTCGGAAAAGCAGCCAACATAATTGAAGACTTGTTCCACTTTGGGCATTCCATCTTCTCCCCACTCTAGTAAGGCAGAAGGTAGAGAAGCTTGAAAGTACATACTAGCACTAGATTCAATAACAGCTTCTCCCCTTCTGTTATCAGGTTTCGAAACATTCCTCCCATAATCCAGGGTACTGTCCAATTCACCTCTACCCCATTGAGGACATTGGACTTTGTCAATGGACTTTGTCAATGGAACTAATGTGCTACAATGCTGAGAACTAAACTGAATTAAACTATATCCTGCACTTTGCATCTTCATCTTTGCTCTATCTATTGCACGAGTATATTTATGTATAGCATATCAGATCTTTTAGTTTAGTTTAGAGTTACAGCGCTAAACCCACAGAATCCGCACTGACCAGTGATCCCCACACATTAACAGTATCCTACACACACTAGGGACAAGTTGCATTTATACCAAGCCAATTATACCAAACCTGTGTGTCGCTGGAGTGTGGGAGGAAACTGAAGATCTGCCTCAGAGGGCGATGGAGGCAGATTCTCTGGATGCTTTCATGAGCAAGCTAGATAGGGCTCTTAAAAATAGCGGAGTCAGGGGATATGGGGAGAAGGCAGGAACGGGGTACTGATTGGGGATGATCAGCCATGATCACATTGAATGGCGGTGCTGGCTCAAAGGGCCAAATGGCCTACTCCTGCACTTATTGTCTATTGTCTATTGTCTATCTCAGTGAAAACCCACATGGTCACGGGGAGAACGTACAAACTCCATACAGACAACACCCGCAGTCGGGATTGAACCTGGGTCCTGTAAGGCAGCAGCTCTACCGATAGCATGCAGAACAAAGCTTCTCACTGTACCTTGGTGCGCATGACACTAATAAACCTAAACCTAAACCCATGTCTAAACTAAAACTAAACTAAACTAAACAACTCCACTCACTACCTGAGGAAAACTCCAAATAAAAAGTTTGAATCAATAGCGGTGGGCGGAAAACCCTTGGAAGCTCAAGCATCAAACTGGATGAAAAAGTGTTCTCTGGGGAAGGGAAGTTGCCATCCCAGCCCATTCTGGGTGATAGATGATCACAGACCAACCACATTAGTGCAGCATTTGCAAAGCGTGCTGAGCCGCCCACACTTGGCACAGATTTTCCAAACAAACTTTGTACTTATTCAACGTGACCGCCCACCCCTCTCTCCTTCGGAAACTTGCTGATTGAGTGGGAGGGGGCTTTCAACTCAGAACCCATCGAACGCTCAAGGTCAGTCTTGCGGACTGAAGCGTGGTGTGTCACAAGGTGGCCACCTAATCTGCATTTGGTTCCTCCAGTGTGGGCAAGGCCGGGAGCAGTGAATGCAGTGCACAAGATTGGAAGAAGTACAAGGACCTCTCTGCTTCACCTGGAAGGAGTGCTGGGTCTCCAGACAGTGGGAAGGAAAGACTTTGGAGAAACCACAAGCGTTTTGGGTGACTACTTTAACACAAGAGGCTTCAGATGCTGGAATCTTGAGCAAGAAAACATAAACTACTGGAGGAACTCAATGGGTCAGGCAACGTCTGTGGAAGGAAATATAACCATATAACCATATAACAATTACAGCACGGAAACAGGCCATCTCGCCCCTTCTAGTCCATGCCGAACACTTACTCACACCTAGACTCATCTACCTGCACTCAGACCATAACCCTCCATTCCTTTCCCATCCATGTACCTATCAAATTTATTTTTAAATGAGAAAATGTAACCTGCCTCCACCACTTCCACTCGAAGCTCATTCCACACAGCTACAAATAGGCATATGGTGTTTTGGATCGGGACCTTTCTTCAGATATGTCCACCTGTCACTTTCCAGAATAGACACAAAATGCTGGAGTAACACGACGGGACAGGCACCATCTCTGGAGAGAAGGAATGGGTGACGTTTTGGGTGGAGACCCTTCTTCAGACTGTCACTTTCGCGGCTTTGGCCCACTCGTACCTCTCTTCTACAGCCTACTCCCCCCTACTCAATCAGTCGAAGGAAGGTTCTGACCCAAAATGTTGTCTTGTCCATTTTCTTCCGCTACATGACCTGTTGAGTTCCTCCAGCAGTTTGTGCTATAATCAAGGACGACTGCCTGAAGAAGGGGCTCGACCTGAAACGTCACCTACTCCTTTTCTCCAGAGATGCCGCCTAACCCGCTGAGTCACTCCAGCTTTTTGTGTCTATCCACTCACACGCCAATCATTCTCACCCTTGTCCCATCGGGCAGAAGATGCAAAAGCTTGATAGCACCGACCGCCAAGTTCAGGAAAAACTTCTTTCCCCCTTTTATTAGACTCATGAATGGACCTCCCATATGCAAAGGATATATCTCCAATCTCCCGATCTACCCTGTTGGTGTCCTTGCACTTTTTTTTCACTTGCACTTTCTCTGCATCTGTAACACTGGATTTTGCACTCTTTTTTTCTTCCTCTTGCACTACCTTTTGTTGTAATGGCGTGAATTTCCTGCTTAGCAAAGTGCAGAGTTCTTCAGTGCAGAGTGTCTCGATGAATGTGACAATAATAATGATGCAAGCCTAAAACAACACTAAACTAACACCTCCTCCAGACAGATAACCTTCCATTACCAATCCTCTGAGCTAACATTCATTCTCTTTTGTTTTCAATCAATTACCCTTTCTTCTCTCTACTCCTTCTTTGCGATGACAAACAAGTTTGAATTCTAAGTTCTCCTTGTTCTGATTAAAGATCGTCAACTTGAAACCGTGTCTCTGTTTCTCTCTGCACAGACGCTGCTTGACCTGCTGAGGATTTACAGCATCTGCTTTTGTTACTGAAGGTAGATGCCACGAGGCTGGTGCATGGTGCATAAAACAAACAGCTGGCACAGTTCAATGGGTCAAGCAGCATCTGTGGAGGTGAAAAGAATTGTTGTCAGTTTGGGCCGAGACGTGCATTAGAACTGAGAGCGGAGAGGAAAGGTCGTCGGTGTGAAGAATGGAAGGGGAGAGGGTTAGGCAGAGATTGGTGAGTGGTAGTTGGGCCAAAGAGGAGTGAGGAATAGGGGGCAGATGATGTGAGGGGGGGGGGGGGGGGAAGAAGGAAGCGTGGAGTTGGGATGGAGAAGCAGATGAGTGATAGGTGGAGAGGAAAAAGCAGGGGGTGGGGGGTGGCAGTGGGAGGGGACAGGTTCAAATGGTGTGGACAAAGCGCATGTGCTTTCCGAATCGGTCCCCTCCTCTGGACGCACACTCCTGTTGCAGGGCCTCCACCCAAAACATTAATCTCCATAGATACTGCTTGACCCGCTGAGTTCCTCCTGCAGTTTGTTGTTTGCTTCCCACACAACCACATGTTATATACCTTTAGTAGTAAGACCATTGAGAAGGACACATCACAAGCACAAAATGACGTGGATAAGTTTGGAGGAGGTGCATGTAAACCTTTCACTTACATCGAATGGCGATCTAGGTCCCTGGGTGGTGGTGGACAAGGAGGGGTAATGACACGTGTTGCACCTCCTGCAGTTGTAGGGGAAAGTGCCAGGGGATGGGAAGGGGTGGGTGGGAGGGTGGAATGGGCCAGTGAGTCATGGAGGGGGGCAGAAAGGGGTGCAGAGGGGAAGATGTGGCAAGTGGTGGGCTCACTTCATGAGAAGGATCCGACCAGACCGACAAACCATCGACGGTGAGCATGCTGGCGCAACTCAGCGGGACAGGCAGCACCTCTGGAGAAAATGAATGGGCGACGTTTCGGGTCGAGAACCTTCCTCAGACTGAGAGGCAGTGTAGACGAAAACAAGAGATGTAAAGAGGTACATAGAAAAAAATCATTCATTACCTTTCATTTATTCATTTTTCTATGTACCTTTTTATATCTCAGTCTGGAGAAGGGTCACACATTCCTTCTATCCAGAGATGCTGCTTGTCCCGCTGAGTTACTACACCTTTTTGTGTCTATCTTTGGTGCAAAACAGCATCTATAGTTCCATCCTACACATTGAGGGCGACAAACACTCCACGAGATCGAGGAGACACAGCTTATGCAATTGTGTAGGATGGAACTGCAGGTGCTGGTTTACACCAAAGATAGACACAAAATGCTGGAGTAAGTCAGCGGGACAGACAGCATCTCTGGAGGGAAGTTGCGGGTGACGATTGGTGTCGAGACCCTTGGTCAGACTGCTGCCTGTCCCGCTGAGTTGCTCCAGCAGTTTGTGCCCAGTATGCAAAGTCCTGCCTCCCTCTTCCACCGTGAAAGTACACCCTTGGCTGCAGAACATGCGGGAACTAGAAGACTCAAATAAGGAAGCAATCCCTGAGTGAGCTGGGCTCATTTGATCTTTATTGGGTCAATCAAAGAGGTGAAGTCACAACCAGTAAGTAGGCCGTGTGTTTCTTTTTGCACTTGTACTTTTTCATTCGGACTGGCATGGGGACTGATTGCTGGAATAATGAACCTCTAACACACTCCATTCAGACTGCCATGGGTTGCACTGTATAAATATTTGCTTAACTCCCTTGTCCTTACATCCACTCACTATTCCACGGAACACATGCAGAATTGTTCCCTTAAGCAAGGGGCCCATCCATATTTTAATTGAATAATCGCTTTTGTAGATTGATTTGCCCAGCAGTCATCCAATATGTCAGAGAGGGGAGGGGAGGGAGGGGGGAATAGTGTCAGGCGTGAGAGAGCGGTGGATTTTAGGGAGGGGGTAAGGGGTTTAGGAGAGGATACAGCTTGGACGAGTTCCCAGGGGCTCTGAGAGAAGCAGACACTTTGTACAGACTGAAAGCTCTCTGAAAGCTCTGATTGTGGAGGTTTCTCAGCCCAGCTCGGGCAGATACCAGAAACCTGGCTGGAGAAACCTGCGTGAATAGAGCACCGCAGTGAGCCGTTCAATCATGCCAAGTGCCTCAGACCAACATGGGTGGCACAGTGGCGCAGCGGCAGAGTTGTTGCCTTACAGCACCAGAGACCCAGGTTCGATCCTGACTAGAGGTGCTATCTGTGTGGAGTTTGTACATTCTCTCTGTGACCACGTGCGTTTTCTCCGGGTGCACCTGTTTTCTTCCACACTCCATAGACGTGCATGTTTGTAGGTTAATTGGCCTAAATTGTCTCCAATGTGCAGGATAGTTCTAATGTACTATTGCTAGTCTGTGCAAACTCGGTGGGCCGAAGGGCCTGTTTTCATGCTGCATCTCTAAACTAAGCATATTATCACAGAATAATTCCCTGGGATTTAACCCAAAGCTTTTCTAGGTCATGCAAAGTTTGATAAAATCACAGAATGTTTGGAAGTTGGGTTGTGAGCGTCGACAGTGGGCAATGCCTGTTCCTTGAACAGGTCCCTTTGTTCAGGTCCGAGTGGCAGCATAGAGATTGCCCCAGTCTTGTACACAGCTTACACCATTCCTTTCCAAATAGACTGTGTCAGGCTTAGTAAAACACTCACCATCCCCTGTGTTTGAAATCACTTCCCTAGTCTAAACAGTTTTAACACACTGCAACGTACAGGGCATTTATTCATCCTGACTGACTGCTACCACCGAGGGAGGGCTTAATTCCAGGCCCGCCCTCATCCCAGATCCAAACCCCGATTGTCCCAATCCCAGGGCGCTCCGGAGGATCTGAGCTGATGCTGCCGGGAGACCCATCTACTGTCACATCCCAGGTAGACGCAAAATGAAGGAGTAACTCAGCGGGTGAGAAGAGAAGAAATGGGCGACATTTCGGGTCGAGACCCTTCTTCGGAAGCCAGTTAATTAATACTTGAAAGGACACAGAGTGCTGGAGTAACACAACGGGTCAGGCAGCATCTCTGGAGAACATGGATAGGTGACGTTTCGGGTCATGACCCTTCTTCATTGGGAGAAACATAGTGGGATAACATAGAATGAATGAGAACAGGTGACCGATGGTCAGAGTGGACTCAGTGAACCTGTTTCCGTGCTGCATCTCTATACTAAGTGGTGGGATTCATACAGGTAGATGATTGATGTCCAACATGGTGATAGGGGCTAACTCCACACCCCACCTAGTTTCAGTCTGAAGAAATCTCCCTAGCTGAAACAACTCCCGAGATGCTGTCTGACCCGCTGAGTTACTCCAGCACTTTGTGTCTTTCTTTGGTATAAACCCGCATCTGAGGTTCTTTGTTTCTGCCTTGCCTTTTTCTGTCTTCGCTGAGACTCCAATGTTGAAAGGTCTTATACCATCATCCGACACCTTATGATATGGATAAGAAATATTCAGATTGCAATGTAAAATGGTTAAGGGTTGTGCTATATATTGTGAAGAACAATCTAAATCGAGGGAGAATTTCCTGATCCCTGTATCTGAGACACATTGGAGAACCCAGCCACATGTTGGTTACAACCCATTGTGCCGAGTGTCCTAATAACTTTCTCGGCGCCCTTTATGTGGCGAATCTTTGCATACCTTAGGGATGTAAAACCAATATCATTGAGACTTGTCACATGTGGCAATAAAGTATTAATTAATGTATTCATTCATTCATTTACATGGTAACTCCGTTAAATGCCCCAAACAACATGGAAATCGCTATCAAGACATGGGGGGGGACACAATTTCTTGGCGGCCGCACAAGCATGCGCACATACAAGATGCTTCGGCCGTGGGCCCTGTGGGCGGTAACATCGGGAGCTGACCTGGTTGGTGACTGACTCCGCATGCCAGCAACAGCAGCTTCGTCCGCCCCGAATCGTGGGGCTTCAATCGGCCCGTTCGAAGGGGCTTCAACATTGGGAGCCTCGATCGCCTTGACGCAGCAATTTGACCACGGGGCGGTGGAAGATCCCATGGCCAGCCGCGCCGGGCGATGAAAAGCCCCGCGAATGGGCCGATTCAAACTCCGCTCTATGATCTTTGCTCCACGGACATCTCCCTCCTCCAATCACCGTGTTCTATCCTCAGTCCCACCCCCCCCCCCACTTCCGCTTCTGACTGGAACCTCTCTGCTCCAATGATCGCACTGAATCATCATGGTCCCCCCCACTGCCCCCCGACGAGTCTCTCGATCATCAGTCCCACCCCCACTGTCTCGTGGAAAGCGGAGATTATTAATAGATTTTTTCTTACCTCATTTTAAAATACGGATTAGATTACAGAGGGGGATTGTCCCCGCCTCTCATAACATGGATGGACGTGTCCCCCCTGTCCCCCCCGGGATTTCCACCCCTGCCTAACAGCAGCATCCACCCATCTCCCCCATACCCCGAAACAACCTGTCCACTTGGTAGCTGAATGCTAGTGAGCAACAGTTGAGGATCAGCTGTAGATGACACCTCACTTGGTCCACAGAGAGCTCAGCATCAGTCCATTGGTCAGTGAGCCTTGTCGGAAATATGGGGAAGAGCAAAGTCATTCTTTTTAAAACATAATATGTTGGTCAAGCTTATTAGTTTAGAGATACAGCACGGAAACAGGCCCTTCGGCCCAATGAGTCCGCGCCGACCAGCAATCCTTACACACTAGCACTATCCTACACACCAGGCACAATTTACAATCTTAACCAAAGTTAACCTACAAACCTGAAAGTCTTTGGAGCGTGGGAGGAAACCGGAGCACCCAGGGAAGACCCACGCAGTCACAGTGAGAACCTACAAAGCCTGTACACACAGCACCCGTAGTCAGGATCGGACCCAGATCTCAGGCAGTAACTCTACCGCTGCACCACTGGCCGCCCCATGTATTTGATGTGACCCCTCATCATGAACTAGGCCGTAAGTAACTTGTTGGAAAAAAGAGGGAACTGGTGGATGATGTGGCAATTCGTTTGTAGAGTCGGGCTCTGAACCCTATCATTTCTTGAACGTTGTTTATAGAGCCCAGCTCCAAGGGCACAGTTTAGTTCAAACAACCTAGTGGGGCCTTTGAAACGCTCGAAGGAACTAGAGGTGTTCTGTGCCAGATATACAGCAATGTTTAATATCCACCTTTTTCTGTGCCAACTATCTCCTGGGTAATTCACACAGATGAATTCTGAGCATTAGATTGAGATGACTAGTGTTGGAGAAAGTGTTGAAACTCTTTGATTTTCCAGACCAGGAGAAGTATATCCCTCATCTTGAGGACTAGATCCTCTCAGCTGCGGCTTATCCTCAGAACATCCCCTGGATAGTTCCACCTGATACCTCCCCAATCCTAGATACTTCCCTCAATTTAAGATGGTACATACGCTCGGAGATAGAGCGTACTGGAGTAACTCAGCGGGTCAGGCAGCATCTCTGGAGAATTAGGATGAGTGATGTTTCGGGCCGGAACCCTAAAGGATCTCAACCCAAAATGTCATCCATCCTATTTCTCCAGAGATGCTGCCTGGCCTGCTGAGTTACTCCAGCCCTTTGTGTCTATCTCTGGTACAAACCAGCGGCTGCAGTTCTTAGTTTCTACATACTCCGAGAGTCTCCCTTGAGGACCTTATCCCACCCTGGGTACATCCCTACATTATCCCCATGCTTGGAATATCCCCCAAGGAGACCCTCCAACATTGGTAGGAAGGAACTGCAGATACTGGTTTAAACCAAAGATAGACACAAAATGCTGGAGTAACTCAGCGGGACAGGCAGCATCTACGGAGAGAAGGAATGGGTGACGTTTTGAGTCAAGACCCTCCTTCTGAAACGTCATCCATTCCTTCTTTCCAGCGAAGCTGCCTGTTCCGCTGAGTTACTCCAGCATTTTGTGTCTATCTCCAAATCTGGTATATCAGCTGAGTAAGCCTTCCCTACACTGTTCATTATCTGGCGATGTTCTGAATCACAGGAATCATCTTCATCCAGTTTCCCTCGTCCTTTGTATATTCCATGAATACGCCCTCACCCATAGTTCACCAAGGGTCGCGTTCACCCTTGGCTATGTATCCCCACAGTTAAACAATAGACAATAGACAATAGGTGCAGGAGTTGGCCATTCACCCTTCAAGATGCACGCCCCTTACGTCTGGCTAAGTTCCCTAGGTACATCGGTCCATCATGAATAGATTGCCCGGGTAACATCCCTCTGGTTGTCCGTCCTCGGAATTCTTCGTAGGTATTCCAGGGTGTATCCCATCAATTGTTCCCCACATACATCCCTGGGCACATCCTCTCATCATGAATCAACCTCTTCACCCTTTCTTCATCATGGAGGTACTTTTCTTCCCTAACTGAACACCCCTTCCACTGGGACAAGTTGTGAGCATTGTCTACAATAACAGGGCAAGTAGATGTGTAAAGAAACCCTGCACTAATGACAGGCAACTGAGGAACGTTGATGAAAGTTCAAGGGCTGAGCACGTAGGCAGCAATTTTCCACATGTGTAGGAGAAGCCATTCAGCCCATCAAGTCCATGTTGGCTCTCGGAGCTATCCCATTGACCCGATGCTTGCAATTATTTCTGAGTGGCCTATTCTATCTCACAGCCCATTAATATCCCCACTGATCCTCCTGCCGCACAACTATGATGAGTGATGTACAGTAGCTCTACCAACCCACACATCTACCAACCCCCCACCCCCCCGTGTGAATGGGAACATTTTCTACCAGGGAGCCTCCAATCTCAGTCGCAGAGTAACGCCCAAGACATTGATGGCAGCTTTGTTCTTCACCCAAATCCTACACGTTCTCTGTGGTTAGACCATCTTTCTGTGCGTGAAATTGTAGCTCAGTGGTTGCTAATGACAGTGCGAAATGTCTAAACTGCCCATACAACTTTCTCCAGCTCCTAGCAACAGAGAAAGTAAATACAGGACTAGTTGGACACCTTAAGATCTGGAATGTAAATCTATTGGCAGGCTGCATTGTGCAGCTGAGCTGAGCGCCTGAACTCTTCGCACCCAAGCTGTGTTCCAGCTTTCTGTGAGCAGCCATTTCTGAATGTTAACGTGTTTAAACCCTGTTCAGTGAGGAATAGATTTACGCAAGTCAGACAAAGAATCAAACCCTTCTGTCCAAACAATCTATCCAACAGACTGTCTAAGTTACATTCCCTCTCTCTGTTCACACAATCCCTTCTCCTCTCCTCCATTTCATTCCTTCCCTCCAAAGAATGTAGAACCGATCTCCTCTATTCACCCGCTCAATTTAACCTTAAATTCTGCAACACTTTCTGCCTCAACTATTAAACTTAGAAGCAAATTCCACCATTTCACAACGCTGTGAACAAAATTCTCTTCCCTCTTTTCTAAATCTCCCTCATCTATGTTCCTTTGCATCTTAAACCTATTCTATCTTGAACCCTGACTCTATTTTATTGCGTTAAACAATGCAGTCATATCATTCTGCAATCTGCCTTGTTCCAAAGGAACCCTGGTTTTCAAGCCTGACTCTCAGCTTCACGGTCATAGAGAAGACAAACAGGCCCTTCAGCCCAACTCATCCATGCCAGCCAAGTGGACATCCTCTGTGCTTATTTTTTCTGGTACCACCATCAGGTGTTTAACCTCGGATTTCAAAACTCCAATATTCTCTCAGTGGTTTGCTGCTTGTGTGGAGTTTGCACGTTCTCCCATGAGCTCCTCCAGGAGCTTTTGTTTCCTCCCACATCCCAAAGGTGTGCGGGTTAGTACGCTATTCGGTCACTGCCTATTGTCTTTGAGATGTAGATGGGTTGTAGACTTATGGGACTGTCACACTTAGGCGATTTTTCAGGCGACTGCCGGTGACGGTCAAGTTGCCGGCAACCGCCTAAAATACCGGCATCTGGAACGGTGACTGTCAGAGTGGAACACACACACACACACACACACACATCGCTCCCTTCACCAGCCCGTTATGCAGGCAGGGGACAGGGCAAGCGGGGAGAGCGCTGTCGGAATGAAATTCACACGGTGCAAAGCCAGTGTGATACAGACACATACCACGATGAACAGGAAGGTTGGCGCTGTAATTAAGAAGCTAAAAAGGGCAGAGTACGGTAAGTCCTTTAAAAGACAACTTTTAAGAAGCCATAGATACACGGCTGTGATGTTCGGCGGACATTAACATTACCGGTCGGTTATCCTTAGTTCTGAAAACCACTGCTTACATTTTGTTTCCCAATGAACCAATGAAATTCACCGGTCAGCACCGGTCACAACCTACGAGAACCTAAGAGAACCCTCGACCTCCTGGCGACCTGCCTACGGCACGAGAATTCTCACTACTCTCCATGGTGGCTTCATTCTAGTCGCCGCTAATTTTTCAACATGTTGAAAAATTTGAGGCGACCATAACGAGGCCGCGACTAGTTCCCAGAATGCGGGAACTCCTCACGACCATGAAGGCGACTCCCCGGCAACTACCCACGAACATGTGGCGAACATGTGGCGACTGCATTGTCTCCTGCAGTCGCCCATAAAGTGGCCTAAGTGGGACAGGCCCATAAAGGGAAGTTTAATGAAAATGTGTGCAAAATAAAAACAGGGACCAGTGTGGAGATCAATGGGCCAAAGGGCCTGTTTTCCTGACTATGACTGTGACTGCTGTTAATTTCATGGGTACAAGTCATCATATCTTGGCTTTTAACTCCAATAGATATCATGACAACCCTGAGAATTCTACCATCCATTGTGCAGCCTTCTCAATTCTTTCGGCCGATGAATCTGCAGGTCAAATCTCAAGACACCAACATCTGATGACGTGTAAAAAGGAACTGCAGATGCTGGTTTACGCCGAAGATAGCCACCTGAAACGTTATCCATCCTTTCTTCGCCCTTTATGCTGCCTGACCCGTTGAATTACTCCAGCACTTTGTGTCTATCTCATAACATGACATAGCCTTTGCTCTCATTTCAGGGGCTGTCCCACTTGGGCGTTATTTGAACGTCATTTACGCGACATCATTTACGAGCGCATGGCGCGTGGTGAGACATGGTGGCATAGGCAGTGACGTGCGGTCGCGCGCGGCGCCCCAAGATTTTGGGATTCACAAAATCTTTGCGCGCCACCTGTGTGACACGCAAATGACACCCAGGTGGAACAGGTCCTTTAGAACACAGTTATTGACATTTATTCAGAATGCATCACCCTCACCTATTCAATTGGTCAATTCCACCAACTCACCAAAGTATCCATTCATCTGCAAAATAATATTTATTATTATTTAATTATTACTATCCCTATTTCGATGGCATTCTGTGAATCACAGTTGTAATAATTTCCTCTACTATATCTACGTTCCCTGTGACCACACAACCACCAGTTATTTCTAACCATGTAGAGAAAAGTCTTGTGTAGGAAGGAACTGCAGATGCTGGTTTTACACCGAAGATAGACGCAAAGTGCTGGAGTAACTCAGCGGCTCAGACAGCATCCCTGGTGAGAAGGAATGGGTGACATTTCGGGTCGAGACCCTTCTTCAGACCGAGGAAGGGTGTCAACCCAAAATGTCACTCATTCCTTCTCTCCAGAGTTGTTTTCTGGCCCGCTGAGTTACTCCAGTATTTTGTGTCTATCTCCAGAGAAAAGTATTTATCTCTAGCCTATCCTTCTGATCCACCTTTAATCTAATTTGCTATCATAGAGTCATAGAGTGATACAGTGTGGAAACAGGCCCTTCGGCCCAACTCGCTCACACCTATCCTTCTCCAATCCTACACACCTTAATCTACTCGAGCATTCTGCCGTGTGTTACCTTGGCAAACACTTCCTATTGACCAAGTGCACTGGTTCCCTTCCATTCTCCCATTCGCCGTCTATTACCTCCTCAGAGAATTTTCTCTGGTGCATATAGCCCTGCTCCCCATTGTAAACCTTTATTGGTTCATTTTTAACTGGTCAATCTTGATTAAAGTAGAGCAAACCTTGATTATTCACTGCAATCCGCTCTGCATTTGTCTATGTTGTGGGCATAGTGCAGAGCCAGTGGGAATCGAGGTGGTGAAGAAAGCACAATGGACTTTGCACATTCGCTCTGTGACCATTTTCCCTGTTTTCCCTTTTTCCTCCCACATCCCAAAGACATGAGATTTAATCCCAAAGACATGAGGGTTAATTGGCCTCTATAAAATACACATTGGGGTGTCAGGAGTGAGTGAGAAGGTGGGATATCATGGATCGATCATCACCAAGGGCTTGGTGGGCCGATGGGCCTGTTTCCACGCTGTACCATTCAATCAATTAATATCTCATGTGGCTTATTCTGTCCAAGAGGGTGCTTTTTAGAGTCATACGCATGATAAGTTGCATTCCTGGCTAGATTTGTTGAGGTGAGGAGGTTTTGTTGAGTCGATGCTAAAGTTCTTTGCTTCTAACTTGTTCTTGAGGCTACAATGTTGATAGAAGATGTCACAGAGTCATAGAGTCCTACAGCATGGAAACAGGCCCTTTAGCCCAACTTGACCACACCGACCAACATGACCCATCTACACTAGTCCCACATGCCTATCTTTGGCCCATATCCCTCTAAACTGTAGTACACTGAGATAGTATACAGAGTCACCAGTTTGCCACCATTTTCAAGTCCAGTTGTTGTTAGTGCTGGGATCCTGATCTGACCATAAAGGTCTGTTGTCATGACAGCGTTGCAGGGTCAGCCTGGCCAAGCGTAGCCGTGGTGTCCTCGTGTTCGGCCTCTTGGAGCTGAATTCTGGGACGGGCAAGGTACTGAACCAGGGGTCTTGTGAGTAGGCAACATTGAACCAGAATTGTGTTTGAGGTGCGTCTGCTTAACAGTGGGAATTCTGCCTATGAACGGAAAGGAGGTTTTGTTGCCAGGTATTGGCAAAGTTCCAGCAACAGGATGGAGGCAGCTCCAAGAAAATTCCCCAATGCTAACCTAGCCTGCAACGCAGCTACAGTCAGATCAATCGCAACACCACAAGTGAACCTCAACTCCGTCTTTTAATGTTGGAAAACATACGTGTGGTTGAGCAGCGCTGATGAAAGGTCACTGCCCTGAAATATCAACTCTGTTCCTCTCTCCGCAAATGCTGCCAATACTCCCACCATTTTCAGTTTTTATTTCCGCTTTCTAGGACTCACAATATGTTGCTTCAGTAATTGCTATTCCTCCTGCGGCACTAGCGTAGTGTGGTGAATAGGGCGGCACAGTGGCCGCTGTAGAACTGCTGCCTCACAGCGCTAGAGACCCGAGTTCCATCCTCACTACGATCCAGGTTCGATCCTGACTACGGAGTTTGTCCGTTCTCCGCGTGACCGCATGGGTTTTCCCCGGGTGCTCCGGTTTCCTCCCATATTCCAAAGACGTGCAGCTTTGTAGTTTGATTGTCTTCAGTGCATCGGATGCAACTGATATATGGGTGACTGCCGGTCAGCGAGGTCTCGGTGGGCCAAAGGGGCTGTTTTAGTTTAGTTTAGAGATACAGCGCGGTAACAGGCCCTTCGGCCCACCGGGTCCGCGCCGACCACTGATCCCCACATATTAACACTATCCTACACCCACGAGGAACATTTTTTACATTTGCCAAGCCAATTAGCCTACAAACCTGGATGTCTTTGGAGTGTGGGAGGAAACTGAAGATCTTGGAGAAAACCCAAGCAGGTCATGGGGAGAACGTACAAACTCTGTACAGACAGCAGCCATAGTCAGGATCGAGCCTGGGTCTCTGGCACTGTAAGGCAGCAACTCCACCGCTGCGCCACCGTGACCGCCGTATCTCTGAACTACACCCGGCTTCTTCACCCTTGGACTATCTTTAATCAGACTATACTGGGCTTTATCTTGCATTAAACATTATTCCTTCTATCATGTATCTGCACACTGTGCATGGCTCAATTGAAATCATGTCTAGTCTTTCCACTGTAAAACCAATCAAAGTCACAATGCAAGGCAATTGTTCCACAGCTCAAGTGACCCTGCTTCAATTGTGAGCACCGGTACTGTCCATGTGGAGTTTGCATGATTTTTCTGTGATGCGTGTGTTTCCCCTCGGTGCCCCTGTTCTTTCCCACATCCCAAGCTGTGCTGGTAGTTTCAATGGCTGCTGTAAATAGCCCCAGTGTAAGCGGGTGGCTTGAGAATCAGGATGTAGATGATGTACAGGGGGAATGTGTTACACGAAAACAAGTGGGGGAATGGGATTGAGGGAATCTTCTGATAGCAGACAAGTCTCAGTAGGTAGGATTGTCCCTTTCAGATTTAAAACTTTAGAGATATAGCACAGAAACAGGCTCTTCGGCCCACTGAGTCTGTGCCGACCAGTGATCGCCCCATACACTGGCACTATCCTACACACAAGTGACAATTTACAATTTTACCAAAGCCAATTAACCTACAAACCTGTACGTCTTTAGAGTGTGGGAGGAAACCAGAGCAGCTGGAGAAACCCCATGCGGTCACAGGGACAAACTCTAAACAGACAGGAACCCTGGTCAGGATCGAACCTGGGTCTCTGGCGCTGTAAGGCAGCAACTCTACCGCAGTGCCACCATGCCGCAGTCTCTTTTTGAGGAAGCATACAGAAATATGGAAAACTATGAGAAATGTGGCATTTACTCAAAGATAAACAATTTCAGGCATTGACAAGCCGTTTGCTATTAAGACAATGTTTGTACAATTCCCCCATCCATTTTTGGTCTCATTTGGGCTTTGGCCCTTTCTCCTTTGTTCCCTGTGCTAAAATAATGATTATACTTCAAAAACAAAGCTTTGCTAGGTGTAAAGCACTTTGGGACCTCCTGAAATCATGAGGTCATGATTTAAATGCCAGCTGTCATTCTTAACCATACGCTCCCCACACTGCATCAGTCAAAGCTAGTTGGAGAATCTGTGTGTGAAAGGCGGTTAAAAAGGCCGTTTGGTCTTTTAAAAAAAAATCTATTCACCAATAACGTGAAATATAAAACCTGATCACAGCGTGGAGGGGGAAAATGTGAGTCAGAATATGAAAAAATTTAAGCGCTACTATGTAGCGTTTTGCCAAAAATACAAAATCACATTTATGCTGTGGGCCAAGCATTGAAAAAGCGTCTAGAATTGAACTTTCGTGACCCATGTCTGGTATCTACCTGAAAATTGGCACATATTTAGATAAAATATAATTAAGAAGGAATTTGTAACTCATCAGTGCCAAAAGTTGCACACTAATTAATTAAAATACTTAGAACATTTATTAGAAAAAGTAACAGCGCCCTCTTGTGCTCAATAATAGGTAGCTTAATATTACTCTATGGGGAGCTGGATTCCGTGCTGCGGGCTATTTACTTCCTGGCTCAGTGTGATTACGTAACGGGGAGAGAGAGAGAGAGAGAGAGAGAGAGAGAGAGAGAGAAGAGCCCGGGATGGAGCAGCCAGCCTTCTGCCCAGTAGCTACCCACCAACCACCATCTCCCCCAGTTGCGCCTATGCCAAAGGACACTGTGGCTGGCTGGCGGGCGGGCCAGCAGAAGGCGCTGAGGTGGCGGCCGGTTCCGCTGTCCAGTCCGGGTGGCCACTCGCAGCCACCCGAGCTACTTCCCTCCCCAGCCACAATGCGGTGGCCTCGCGCTCGGTGCGCCGCGGCAGCGGTGATTGAGTGAGTTGCTGCCATGATGTCCGACACCCTCCTTCTCAAAGCTCCTGCCCTCCCCACAACTTTACCTCTGGCGGCCCAGCCAAGTTTGCTACTTTGTGCAGCCCAGGCCGTGCTGACCTGGGCCAGACTCCCCACACGTTGTGGAAAGGAACTCTCCACCAACTCGTTGGAAAGTTTCTTCTGCATGTCGTTGAAGAGGGATTGGCACATTTCTTGATTGTCATAAACCAAAAATGCACAGTACATGGTTAAGAATTGAGTTGATAAAAAAAAGAATTTGACATCTTGTTCCAGACTCAACAGCTAATGGAAGTTTATAAACTCACTAACACCTCATTCAACACACTAAACAGCAAAAGTAGACTGTATATAATCATTTATTTTCCCAACCTTTTGGTTTAGATTTCATAGGTGGGTATGTCATGAACGGTATACCCATCTATGAATTGCATTTTATTTATTTATATCAGTACATGAGGTACTCCATTTAGTACGGAGATGCTTTTTCTCACAGAGAGTTGTGAGCCTGTGGAATTCTCTGCCTCAGAGGGCGGTGGAGGCCGGTTCCCTGGATACTTTCAAGAGAGAGCTAGATAGGGCTCTTAAAAAAAGCGGAGTCAGGGGATATGGGGAGAAGGCAGGAACGGTGTACTGATCGGGGATGATCAGCCATGATCACATTGAATGGCGGTGCTGGCTCGAAGGGCTAAATGGCCTACTCCTGCACCTATTGCCTATTGCCTATTGTCTATTGAAAGAGAGCAGTACAATCTCATGATAATAATCATGTCTTGGACCGGTCTCCTTTTTGGAGAACATTGTTACTTTAATATACTTGGGTGTTACTCAAAGTTGAATTCTTACAAACGTATTCATGCACACTAATCTGCAGTTCACTTTCTTCCAAAAACTAAATAGCAACTTGCTGAAAGTTCACAGTAATCATCAATCATACTTTCATGGTTTATTATGGTGTGTGAAAATCATGTGAGATATTTGTGTTATCGTTTTGACAGTTAAAACCTCTTGCACTAACCATCCACGGAATCTCCCGTCACCATGATCCCAGTGTGCTCCCTGCCTAGCTAGCTTGAAACAAAGCGCGTGATTGATCAAAAGGCATCCGACTCAATGTCAAACGTGCTTTGATTGGACAATTTGAGGGGTTTTTCCATATTTAAAAAATATGTGCAGATTTATTTCTTGACGAGTTTCTGATATGATTTCTATAATATTTTTACACAATCTATATTACTATAAGTCTGATCTTGAACACTTCCTGTAGTTCTGTATATTGATTTTAGAAAAAACGCTGCCACTTACAGCTGTGAATTTTGGCCATCTTACTCAGAGTCCCCTTCCGCTGCGCAGGACAAGAGGATTTTTCCCATTGATAAAAAATAAAAGAGTTATTAGTCTTTAAAAAACGTTGAGATTCTCTTTCCTGAAGGCCACACCCCTTCCTGAGGAACTATAAAACCCGGAAGTGTTGAGTGCTTCAGTTAGTTTCTGCAAGATGAGGGTCACGTCTCTTAGTCTGAGCTGTGAATAACACTGAACACATGTCTACTAAACTGTGAGTGGTTTTACTGACCAGTCAGTGCCCTTAACGTTGTCTGAAGATATAGTTTGGAAATGCTAAAGTTGTGTTGCCTAATTAAAGTCGCCTTGCCTAATTAAAGTCGCCTTGCCTAATTAAAGTTGACTTGCCTAGTTAACGTTGCCTTGCCTTCTATATAATTAAAAGTCTAATCTTGACCACTTCCTGTTTACGCTTTATATTGATTTTAAAACGCTACCACGTATGGCTGTGATTTTTGGCCATCTTGTTCAGAGTCCCCCTCCGCTCATCAGGTGCTGAGGATTTTTCCCATCGGTGAAAAATAAAAGAGTTATTAGTGTTTAAAAATGTTGAGATTCCCTCTCCTGTCAATCACGCCATGAAGGCCATGCCCCTTCTGATGGAAGGGGGGAAGGACTATAAAACCCAGAAGTATGAGCGTGGCTCAGTCTCTGCAAGATGGAGGAGGGAGAGGTCATGACTCGCTGTCTTTAGTGGCCTTGCACCCTGCTAGAAATGGTATGAAACTGCACCTGAATTTGGTGGCCCTGCACCCTGCTTGAAATGATAATAAACTGCACGAATTTGGTGGCCTTGCACCCTGCTTGAAATGGAATTTCAAGGAATAGCTGTGTCAACTGCCAGCCCACCAGCCATGAGTGAGTGAGCTGCCAGCACAACAGGCTTGAGTGATTGAGCCACCAGCCCAAGAATCCATTTGGCCCACAATGTCCATACTAGACCTCTGGAAATCAGTCCCTTCAACCCACAACACCCATACTAGCACTCCTGAACTCCCCCCCCCCCCCCCCCCACCACTGCACACCAATATTGTACATGGTGGAGAGGTGGAATATTGCATTGGGGGACCAGCCCTCCCGTGTGATGCTCGGACCCAACGGGTCCCACTTAGTCTAGTATGTTATAAATACAGGTAGAAATGGAATATGGGTCACAAAATAAACAAAAACACCTCGGCCCACGGTCTAATACACGCATACACACACACACACATACAAGATGAGACTTTTATAGGTATAGAGATAGGTAGATAGATAGATAGATAGATAGATAGATAGATAGATAGATAGATAGATAGATAGATAGATAGATAGATAGATAGATAGATAGATAGATAGATAGATAGATAGATAGATAGATAGATAGATAGATAGATAGATAGATAGATAGATAGATAGATAGATAGATACTTTCCGCAACAAAAACGTTTCACTGCACATCGCTACACGTGACAATAAACTAAACTGAACTGAACTGAACTAAACTAAACAACCTCCACTTGAAGTAAATTTTAATTCAATTGCGTGTACTGTACTCTTCCAGGCTGTTTCATTCCCAAGTCTGAGTGTGAGGATTTGTCATCCATCTGATGAGATGGCTAGGTTGCCAAGTGAAGGATCCTGTGGTGGAGTAATGCTAACTTGGAGTTCCTCCAGAAGTTTGTCTGTTGCTGGGAAATAGAGGTGTCTGGACTGAAATCAAAGGATTGTTTGGCTATGTCAATATTCCAGCTTACCCGGGACATACGGCCGCACATTTCTGCTTGGACGACTGAGAGATGACATCTTTCTGTCTAGCGCTAGGTTTCATATGAGGGCTCTCCAACCATAGCCGCTAGTCCACATTGGACATTGTGATGCAGCAGTACATGTCCGTGGTGAGATCTTTCTCGGAGCACTCTGGGGAGCAGAGAGATTTAAGAGGGACCCCAGAGGCAATTTTGTTCACCAGAGGGTAGTCCGTATCTGAAACGAGCTGCCAGAGGAAACTATAAGAGCAAAAACAATTACAACTTTTAAAGGATATTTTGATCAGATATATGGACAAGAAGAGTTTTGAGTGATATGGAGCAAATGCAGGAAAATGGAACAAGCCCAAATATTCCAACTTGGTTGACATGGACAAGGTGGAACGAAGGCTCTGTTTCATTGCTATATAAATGTTTGACCCAATGACTCCATAGTGAGAACTCAGGAGTAATATAGTTAACTGCATTTTCTTTGTAGTCATTCATCCACTGCTGGCACAGATGGCATTTGATGCCCAGCCATCAACCCCTGGATGGTGTTGGAGACAAAACTCCCACATTTGGAGCCAGCAATGATGATATTGCGAAATCAGGGTAGAGTTTGCTGAGAAATAAACAGCCTGCGGATGAATGCAGTATCACTTAAAGGAAAGGTGCCAAGAGTTGTGGAGCATAATGAGTGCCTAATTTGCAACCATTTTAGATGCAATTAGTGCAAAGAAATTGGAGCACTTAATGGCATTGGCTGGGTTGTCCATCGCTGTGGGAAGTGAACCTATTATCACCATGCCCACAAATGTACAGCACATAATCAAGTCAGAAATGGCTATTAACAAGGTCAGCCTATCATTAAGGGTTATGCTAGCTGCTAATATTCATCGGGATCTAGAGTAATCTAGAGTGACAGGTTTGACACCTGATTCAGATGGGCAGCTGGAAGATCAGTAAGCTTTATTCCAAACAGCTCCGTCTCAGAGGACTCTGTGATTTACGGACTGTTCCCAGGGACACATTCAGAGACTGACATCGAGTGCTGCTGGAGGGTCATCAACTCGGTGAAAGATGCCCTTTGGTCTGCCCGAGCGTCGTTCACCACCCAGCAGAGCGAGATGTCCGTCGGGGAATGTTGCCGACTGGCCCACTGCAGACTGCAGGAGTACGTGCTGAGGGACGCACTGAAGCTCGGTGCAGCCAACGCCAAGGCTCGGTGGGGGAGGGCCACAGTCTAGGGTCCTTCCGCTGCTGGACATGGGGGGCACGGTATGGTGGAGATGCCCCTCAAAATAAGGGAAGGTATCCCACGCCAGTGGGCCACATGAGTGGCACGGGTGGGGGACACATTTGTGAAATTTGGGGAAAAGAAATGTATAAACTGTATTGATCAATTTGTATAGCCTCCGAAAATGTCGGATGGATTTTCCGCAAGGTTCATGTATTGTATATATTTATCATTTGAATAAAGTCTATTTTGAAATATAAAAAAGCTGGAAGATCATTCATTCATAAAGTTCGAGTAGTAGAATTAGGCCATTCAGACCATCAAGTCTACTCCGCCATACAAGCATGGCTGATCTATCTTTCCCCCTCAACACCATTCTCCTGCCTTCTCCCCATAGCCCTTGACGCCCGTATTAATCAAGAATCTATCAGTCAATTTCCGCCTTAAAATGATCCACTGACTTGTCCTTCACAGTCAACTGTGGCAATGAATTCCACAGATTCACCACCCTCTGACTAAAGAAATTACTCCTCATCTGGACTGAACTCTGCTGCCTTCCCTCACAGTGGGAAACATTGATTCCGCTGTGGGGGGATGTTTTATGTTTTATGTTCAATTCTAAAGTGTTGTGTTTATCTTATTTGTGTGCTGCATGGTAACTCAAATTTCACTGCACCAATTGGAGTACGTGACAATAAATGTATTTTATCCTTTGTCCTTTTGTCCTAAAGGCACGTCCTTTAATTCTGAGGCTATGACTTCTGATCCTAGACTCTCCCACTAGTGGAAACACCCTCTCCACGTCCACACTATCCATGTCTTTCACTATTCGGTAAGGTTCAATGAGGGGTCCCCTCATCCTTCTAAACTCCAGCCAAGAGTACAAGCCCAGTGCAGTTAAATGTAAATGGAAGGCTAATGCAAAGGGAGGAGCCTCTGTGGTGTCCGAACAGGCCATGACAGGTGAGCAGTTCAGGGCAAGTGGATGCAGGGTTTTCACCAAACGTAGAACAGTCCTGCACAGGAACAGGCCATACAACCCAACAATGTCTGTGTCAAACATGTGTTTAACAAATTAAACTGATTTCTTCTGCGTGGACGTGATCCATATCCTTCATATTATTCTGTGCATATTCACGTACCTATCCAAAAGTCTCTTAAACACCCCTAGCATATCTGCTTCCACGATCACCCCAGACAGCCCATGCACCCACCATCCTCTGTGTAAAAATCTTGCCCCACACATCTCCTTTAAACTTTGCCCCTCTCAACTTAAAGTTATGTCGCCTAGTATTTGACATTTCCACTCTGGGAAAAAGATTCTGACTTTCTATCCTATCCATTCCTCTACCAATTTTCTAAAATTACATCAGGTCTCACCTCAGCTCCAGAGGAAACAATCCGAGATTGTGCAACCTCTCATCAGAAGGGTCTGAAGAAGGATCCCGACTCAAAACGTCACCCATCCTTTTACTCGGGAGATGCTGCCTGACTCGTCGAGTTACTCCAGCACTTTGTTTCTATCTTTGGTATAAACCAGCATCAGGTGATTAGGTAGATTCAGATTCCTTAGGTCGAGGAGTTTTGAGCAGAACTCCTTTGAATCGCAGTTATAGGACAAGCATTCTGAACAGATCAGGGTGCTTCTGACCTCCGATGTGGAGTCCCGACCCGAACGTCACCTACCCACGATCTCCGGAGATGCTGCCTGACCCGCTGAATTACTCCAGCACTTTGTGCCTTTTCATTTTACAATGCCTCGATGATGGTCAGCAGTTGTCCGTAGACAACATATGTTGCTTGTGATCTGAGGGGCTGCAAGATGGAAGAATATGCCAATGGACCTACTCTACCTGTTGGTAAAATATCATCCACACACGCACCACTATCATAGGCCCAGGGACAGCGACGCCCTGGTCGGATGCATCGCAGCTTGGTTTGGGAACACCCCCATCCAAGACCGCAAGAATTGCTGAGAATTGTGGACGCAGCCCAGACCAAACCAACCCCCCTTCCATTGACTCCATTTATAACCCACGCTACCTCAGCAAGGCCAGCAGCATAATCAAGGACGAGTCGCACCCTGGCCTCTCCCCTCTCTCATCGGACAAAAGGTATAGAAGTGAGAAAACGCACACCTCCAGATAAAAGGACAGTTTCTTCCCAGATGGTATCAGGCAACTGAACCATCCTACCAACAACCAGAGAGCAGTCCTGAGCTACTATCTACCTCATTGGAGACCCTTGGGCTATCCTTGATGGGACAGTACTGGCTTTATCTTGCACTCAACGTTATTCACATTATTCCCTTTATCATGTATCTGTACACTGTGGATGGCTGGATTGTAATCATGTATTGTCCTTCCACTGGCTGGTCAGAACGCAACAAAAGCTTTTCACTGTACCTGTATTTAACTCACATGTTTCATCGATAATGTTTTATTATTAATGTTGAATGTTTTATGTGTCATTCCTACCTGTCACTGTATGCCATGTTGGCATTTACGGGCGGAGCACCAAGGCAAATTCCTTGTATGTGAATACTTGGCCAATAAACATATTCATTCATTCAAACTGACCAGGTCCCGTTAGACAGTCTCGTCCCTCAGCTGGTCGCGAAGCGGCCACGACAGTCCCAGCAGGTTGAGGGGAGTACCAGGGGCAGATTCCAAACACTAGTAGCCGCACCAGCAGATTGGCCGTGGGTCGGGAATCAAGGGACAAACACGTGAAAAGATGAAAAAGTGTTTCCACCAAATGTCCTCCCAATACATACATTGAACAGACCCAGCAGATTTTAACATGAAATTCCATTCCCTTCCCAAATGCCTTACCTACCCCCTGTCCTTTCCCCTCCCTCCCTCTCCAAACATCCACCCCTCATTCCTCACCCCACCCCCCCCATCCAAACACCCCCACCATTCACCCCTCCCCCCACCATCCACCCCTCACGCCCCCAGCTCACGGCCCCTCTCTATGGAACCGATCTCAGCAGTGACAGGGATGGGGCACATGCTGGCCGCATCGTCTGAGCTAACACGTCGAGAAGCTAGAGCTCACCACAGTGCTGTTGCTTTTACACTGCCCGTGTTTAGCTCTGGGATTCGTATGAACTTTATGATGAAAAATCAACTAATAAACAATAAAAATTTATTGGACAGAGTGTTGAAGCTTTGCTTCATGGCAGAGCACATGTTGCTCTTGGACAGAGCACACCGACTCCTAGCCGAGAACAGCAGGCTCTCACTCTCACTCCCCCAGTCCCTCCCTCACTCATTCACTCACTCACTCACTCACTCACTCACTCACCGTCTTGCTCACACCTCCCACTCTAGAGAAAGAAAGCTCAGAGCATAGGTAGATACTGATGGTCTGGTCACCTAACAAATGGAGTTTAATCCAGAGTGGTGTGGGGGTATTTGGGGAATTACTCAAGGCAAGGAAGTATTGTCTCGACTTTCACCTCAAATTTGTCCTCCCTGAATTATTTATCTCAAACTTCATAACTGTGTGTGTGTGTGTGTGTGTGTGTGTGTGTGTGTGTGTGTGTGTGTGTGTGTGTGTGTGTGTGTGTGTGTGTGTGTGTGTGTGTGTGTGTGTGTGTGTGTGTGTGTGTGTGTGTATATGTGCATGTGTGCGCATGTGTGTGCGCATGTGTGTGTACAAAATGTGAGTGTGTGCCATTGTGCCATTGTTCCATTTTGGGGCACATGACAATACAACACTCTTGACTTGACTCGATGACTCAAGAGAAATCAGGAGAGGTTGGGGACAACCACAACAATATATGAACAACCATAAAACAGAAAGATCTCCATTCAGTAGAGAGAGAGTTAAAATGGTTTGGCGTAAACTCAAAATGCTGGCACAAACACTTTGGGCTAAAGCTGAGAGAATGCTGCTGCACCTTGCTTGGTACCTGACACTTTCCTCGGATGCTGCTCCTGAATAGTTAGCATGGTGCAGTTCCGGCAGGTACTTGTTGGGAAACAATAGCATACTGAGGCCCCAGTTACCGGTCTGTTTGAGATTCCCCCCCCCACCCCACCCCACCCCCCCACCCCCACTCTCCCAGCCTCCAGTGGTAATGAATGGTTAAACGAGGCATGGACACTGAGAATGCATTGTGCCCGGCCTCTGCAATCCACCCATGTCCGGAGGGGTGACCACACGAGTCAGGTACTTCCCACTTTCGGGAAGTGAACCCTTGCGATCTCTGGTCACTGGATATTCTTCACAATTCAACAAAGGGCCAAACGATCATAGCTCCATTTCACCGGGAATTCCTGGCATTCCTGCCTGGAGTTCTGAATTCACTGAGACTAGGATACCCCCTTTCCTTCACGCCAGGCTCACAGCTTTGCAAAGTACCACTCGAAAGAAGCGAGGTAGTCGAAAGTTGTCTGAAGAAGGGTCTCGACCCGAAACGTCACCCATTCCTTCCCTCCAGAGATGCTGTCTGTCCCACTGAGTTACTCCAGCACTTTGCGTCTGTCTTTTGTCCACAGTCCTGCCACGTATAGTCAGATAGTCAATGATGAATGAGCTCGCTGAGGCTTGTGCAAGGACAGCAAACACCTCAGAGACTACAGCTCCATTGAGAAGTGAAGGTGGGACCTCTAATTATAATCATAGACTATCAGCCTGAAACATCAATTCCGGCTCTCTCCTCATCTGCTGAGCATCTGCTGTTATTTCAGATTCCCAGCATCTGCATTATCAACTCGTCAAAAGTGGATGAAAACACAAATGGCTGGAACAACTCAGCGGGTCAGGCAGCATCTGTGGAGGGAATGCACAACTGACAGTTCAGATTTCCTTTTTCAGACTCCTTTAAATGTGGACGGTGTATAGCAACCCAGTGGCACAGCGGTAGAGTTGCTGCCTTACAGC
Source organism: Raja brachyura (assembly GCA_963514005.1). The sequence continues at coordinate 12,872,102 of OY740806.1, forward strand.
GCCAGAGACCCAGGTTCGAACCTGGCTGCGGGTGCTGTCAGTGCGGAGTTTGTACGTTCTCCCTGTGACCACGTGGGTTTCCTCTGGGTGTTCCGGTTCCCTCCCACACTCCCACACTCCAAAGCGGTGTGGATTTATAGTTTAATTGGCTTCTGTGAATTGTCCCTAGTTTGTACAGTGGGATAGAACTAGAGTACAGGTGATTGTCGGCCAGTGCAGACTCGGTGGGCCGAAGGACCTGTTTTCGTGCTGTATCTCCAAACTGAACAAAAAAATAGCCTTCACTCCTGCTTGGGGCAAGTGTTATTGTTTTTGTTTCTTTGAAGAGAGATACTGGGAGAAACAGTTTTGCGCTCAGAACTAGTGACTTGCTCCGACAAACAATCAGATCTGCCACAGTTATAGAGATTTTGCCTGTTCCTACACCAGGGTCTCGACTGAGTGACTGCGTAATGGTTTGAGCCAAGGTGGCAGATATGTTGCACATTGTCCAAGGTTGAAAACCGCCCCTGGTTCCTAAAGACATTCTCGGAGAGAAGGCTTGGTTATTTTTCATGTACCTAGGCTAGAAAACTGCCTCTTGTAGTACAGACTGTCGCAGTGGCTACGGGTGCTGTCTGCATGGAGTTTGTAAGTTCTCCCTGTGACCACGTGGGTTTTCTCTGGGTGCTCTGGTTTCCTCCCACATTCAAAAGACGTAGAGGTGTGGAAGTTTAATCGACTTTTGTAAATTGTAAATTGTCCCTAGTGTGTAGGAGAGTGCCAATGGACGGGGACCGCTGCTCGGCGCGGCACAACTTGTCTTCTGCCATGAGAGGTATAGATAGGTAGATATCTTTCTCGCAGCATGGAAACATCAATACTAGGGAGTGTAGCTTTAAGATTGAAGGGGGTGAGTTTAACAGAGATTTTTTTTGCACAGTGAATGGTGGATGCCTGGGGTGTTGGTGGAAGCAGATATGATAGTATAATTTAAGAGGCTTTTCGATAGGCACATGGATATGCAGGGAAAGGAGGGGTGTGGATCAAGTGCAGGCAGAAGGGATTAGTTGGGGTGGGAGATTGCAACCTTCACGTGGTCCGCCCTGTTTCGACGAATGCAATCAACCCGGCGTGCACAATCAAATAAGATCAAATAGAACAGGTTTTCCTACAACTTTAGGCCGTGCACGCCACACGCAAGAAGAAGAAAAGGGATTAGTTTAATTTGACAGCATGTTCAGCACAGATGTTGTGGGCCGAAGGGCCTGATCCTGTGCTGTATTGTTTTAGTTTTGTTATGTTTAGAGATACAACACAGAAACAGCCCCTTCGGCCCACCGAGTCCACGCCGACCAGTGATCCCCGCACACTAACACACACTAGGGGCAATTTTACATTTATACCAAGCCAATTAATCTTTGGAGTGTAGGAGGAAACCGAAGATCTCGGAGAACACCCATGCGGTCATGGGGAGAACACGCAGACTCCGTACAGACAGCACCCGTGGTCGGGATCGAACCCGGGTCTCAAGCGCTGCAAGACAGCAACTCTACCCCTGCACCACCGTGCCGTTTCATGTTCAAAGAAAGTGGGATCAAACAGCAGACTAGCAGGTGCCCTGAGTAAATGCTCCTTCAACAAGTAAATGGTCTGCAGAAGGAATTCAATTTACACACTTTGCAGAAGTCAATTCGTCTCATTGGAAACTGCGTCGCTGAGGACCCGCAGGTAAGACAACATTATCTCAAGGCATCTGCCAGGCAGATGTGCGACGGCACTTTGAGCTGAGCTTTCTGGAGAAGCCCCACACTGACATGTGCTGCCAGATTATTCACTGGCTGCTGCATCTGATTCCACTTTGCTGGCCAGAGTCAGGCAGCCCAGGGCTCTGGCAAAGCGAGTGATCTTTCCCCACTTGCCTCATTTATATTCTCTCTCATCTCCAGCACCCCAGGGCTCAGATCCCCAGTGGTTCACTCCGCCCCAACGCCCCACTTGCTCCTGAATTGACTTGAAAAACAAATTGATCGATTGGAAGAGACAACATGGAAACAGGCCACTCGACTGGCAGAGTCCACACCGACCCCGTACACGCTTGCTCTATGTTATCCCGCTTTCTCATCCACGCCCTGCACACTGGAGGCAATTTGCAGAGGGGCAATTAAGGTGCAAACCCTTCTTTAGGCTGTGGAACACCAGGGGAAGAAACCCACGCAGTCACAGGGAGAATGTGCAAACTCCACCCAGACAGCACCCGAGGTCAGGATCGAACCCGTGTCGTTGGTGAAGCAGCAGCTCTACCTGCCAGCCTTCTGATAAGGTGCTTCTGATAATTGGGTAATTGGGCAGAGCGTAACAATAGGAAGGATTTAGAAGGGTGTGGGCCAAACGCATACAAATGGGAGCAACCCTGCATGCCAACTTGGCCGGCATCAACGAGGTGGGCCGAAGGGCCTGCTCGACAGTTGACCTCAGCTCTCCGCGACCCTCCTCACTCTCATGAGAATACCAACTCTCCCTGCGTTGAGATCTCCCGCTCCTGACATTTGCTGAACTCTCCCCTGGTACAGCCCCTCTCCCATGGGATTTGGTTTAGTTTAGTTTAATTTCAAGATACAGCACGCGAACAGGCCTTTCGGCCCACCAAGTCCGCGCTGACCAGTGATCCCCGCATATTAACATTATCCCACACATACTAAGGACAATTTTTACATTTACCAAGCCAATCTACCTACATACCTGTACGTCTTTGGAGTGTGGAAGGAAACCAAAGATCTCGGGGGAAAGCCCACGTGGTCACGGGGAGAACGTACAAACACCGTACAGGCAGCAGCCTTAGTCAGGATGGAACCTGGGTCTGCGACACTACAAGCGCTGTAAGGCAGCAACTCTACCGATGCGCCACCGTGCCGCACTCCTTCAATATTTCCTCAATGAATACAGCAAAGTGTCCCAGAGGCCTGAATTCCCAAACCGCGCTCCAAACAAACAAGTCGAGAGGCGGGAATGCAGAACTAACTGGATCCAGAAGAATAGGAGGTGACCTGCCAACACTTGCCACTTGACCAACGTTACCGATACAAATGACCTGCTCAATGTTCTCTTGTTGCTTCTGTCACTTCACTGCAGTGAATTCCTCAATTATAACCACAATCAAACTCCGAAAGCATTTCTATGATTACGAATTGCGTTGGGACGTCTTGAGAAGGCAACGGGCCCAAAATAAATATTATTTCCATCTTTCTTGTTCCAGGCAGTTGGACGTCCAAATGCCGTTCCAAAAAATACATTGTGAAGGGTGGAGGAGATAACAAGTCCATTGTTCAAGGAATGGTGATCGTACCCCAGCAAGTACCCCAGGGAGAGTCGGTACCCCGATTAGGGCGGCACGGTGGCGCTGAGGTAGAGTTACAGCCTTACAGCGCTTGCGGCACCGCAGACCTGGGTTCGATCCCGACAACGGGTGCTGTTTGTAACTAGCAACGCTATCACTGCGCTATCATTCTGCTTTATCTGGAGAGACTTTTACCTCAATTGTCTACACTTCCCAATTACTTGGGCTTTTGTATTGAGGTGACATCAATGTCGTGTCACTCTTTCACAGTAGTACTGTATTGCTGGGCTTGTACACTCTGGAGTTTAGAAGGATGAGAGGGGATCTCAATGAAACATATAAGATTGTTAAGGGTTTGGACACGCTAGAGGCAGGAAACATGTTCCCGATGTTGTGGGAGTCCAGAACCAGGGGCCACAGTTTAAGAATAAGGAGTAAGATCCATTTAGAACGGAGACGAGGAAACACTTTTTCTCACAGAGTGTAGAGAGTCTGTGGAATTCTCTGCCTCAGATGGCAGTGGAGGCCGGTTCTTTGGATGCTTTCAAGAGAGAGCTAGATAGGACTCTTAAAAATAGCGGAGTCAGGGGATATGGGGAGAAGGCAGGAACGGGGTACTGATTGGGGATGATCAGCCATGATCACATTGAATGGCGGTGCTGTCTCGAAGGGCCGAATGGCCTACTCCTGCACCCATTGTCTATTGTCTATTGTCTATTGTCCACCTACACCATCTACTGAATGCAGTGGAGTTGTTCACCTGGTGTAACTGCACCTCCCAAAGCTGGGACCTCTACTACCCAAAAGGATAAAGGCAGAGGTACAAGGGAACTTCCAGGTTCCCTTCTAGGCCACACACCTAGTCAGAGGGTGGTTAATCTGTGGAACTAATTTCCACAGAGGGCTGCGCGGGCCAAGTCAGTGGACATTTGTAAGGCAGAGATAGACAAATTCTTGATTAGAACTGGTGTCAAGGATTTTGGGGAGGGCAGGAAAATGGGATTAGGAGACAGAGATCAGCCATGATAGAATGGTGGAGTAGACTCGAGGGGTCGAATGGCCGAATTCTACTCCTATAACGTGAACTGGTGAACCAGCTCAGCTTGGAATTATATTGCTAGTTATTCCTTGTCACTGGATCTCAACTGGGTTACTTCCTCAACAGCACTTTGGGGGAATCATCACCAGATCATCACCAGACCAACTCTACCACTGTGCGAATGTGCCGTTACAAATGTGGGAGGAATTTTGAGTCACATGGGGAAACATTTAGTCAGGGCGAGAACATGCAAAGATCCCAAAGGCCAGATAAACCTTGTTAGAGGAGAGAACTGAGGAAGAAGTACTGGCCTGGCCCCCAGAAAAAACTGTGTGTGTGTGTGTGTGTGTGCGTGTGTGTGTGTGTGTGTGTGTGTGTGTGTGTGTGTGTGTGTGTGTGTGTGTGTGTGTGTGTGTGTGTGTGTGTGCGTGTGCGTGTGTGCAGGTGTGTGTATGTGCGGGTGTGTGTGTGTGTGTGTGTGTGTGTGTGCACGTGTGTGTGTGTGCGTGCGTGTGTGTGGGCGTGTGTTGGTGTGAGTATGTGTGTGTGTATGTGAGTATGTGTGTGTATATGTGCGTGCGTGTGTGGATGTGTATGTGGATGTGCATCTGTGTGTGTTTGTACATGAATGTGTGTGTGTGTTTGTGTGTGTGCATGTATGTGCGTGTGTATGTGTGTGCGTTTGTGTGTGTGCGTGCGCATGTGTGTGTGTGCGTGTGTGTGTGCGCGTGTATGTGTGTGGGTGTGTGTACACTTATCTTTATTTTCCTTTACTATATTGTTTACTGAGTACCAACATGTTCTGTTGTGCTGCTGCCAAGTTAGAATCCCACCGTTCTGCCTGGGACTTGTGACAATAAAACACTCTTGACATTTTACATCCTCTCTCCTCTCATCTAAAAGAGAGAATAGCCCGTCTTCACTGCTGCCCTTGGTCATCAGCCAGATTGCCAGCCAGGTCTTGCAGTGAAGCCCTGCATTTGCCACCCTTTGAACTATGAGCAAGAGTAAACTCAAGGACGTGGACAGGAAAGGTTGTAATCCAGGGTTCCAGCTCCTGTTGGCTGAGCAGCGATTTGATAATACGATACGATACGATAAAACGTTATTTATCCCAGGAGGGAAATTGCTCTGCCAACAGTCATAAAACACAACAAGATACACGAAACATGAAATTAAAGTGACGAATGGAAAGTCCAGGTTGGGGATGTGCAAAGATTGGGGAGGGGTGGGGAAGAGGTGTCAGTCTACCCCACGACAAAAGGGGGAGGAGTTGGACAGTTTGATCGCCACAGGGAAAGGGATCTCCTGTGGCGTTCCGTGCTGCATTATGGTGGAACCAGTCTGTAGCTGAAGGTAGACACGGAATGCTGGAGTAACTCAACGGGATAGGCAGCATCTCTGGAGAGAAGTGACGTTTCGGCTCGAGACCCTTCTTCAGACTGAATAAATGCTGGAGTAACTCAGTCTTCAGTCTGAAGAATGGTCTCGACCCGAAACGTCACCCAATCCTTCTCTCCAGAGAAGCTGCCTGTCCCACTGAGTTACTCCAGCTTTTTGTGTCTATCTTCGGGTTAAACCTGCATCTGCAGTTCCTTCCTACACTGATGCTGAAGGTGCTCCTCAGTATGACCAGGGTGTCATGGAGAGGGTGAGCTATATTGTCCCAGACGCTACGCAGGTTGAGGAGCATCCTCCCCTCCAAGACCAACTTGGTTGTCGATTGTTGCAAGATGAACCTCTGATACATTATGTGGTCTGCACCCTGATGAGAAAGGGGAAAGATGAAAATGGAAAGTGGAGGGTAAAAATAAATGAAAAATATTTAACTCTTGTGTATGGAACTGATGCGCTACAATGCTGAGAACTATATTCTGCACTCTGTATCTGCCTTTTTGCTCTATCATGTTGTATTTGAGTTTGACTTGAATGCATAGATGTGGGGTATATCTGATCAGTTTGGATAGCAAGCAAAACAAAGCTTTGCACTGTACCTTGGTATATGGGACAATAATAAACCTGAACCTAAACTTAAACAAACAAGACAGTTTTTAGCATTTTCCTGGATCACAGCTTGAGAGAAATGCTTCTCCAGTGACAGGCAACAGATTATATTTCATATGAGCTGCCTTCCTCTCTGCGCTCACTTGCGTAACAGAATGGCAGTGATTGTGTGGTGAGGAATGTGAATGAGACTTGGCCTCGGCATTGTCTCACATAACGGCAGCTGCTCTTTGCACCATGTTGTCATGTGTGGTTTTTGGAAATCAATAAAAATCGAACTTACTGCAACAAAATAATGGAATGAAGAATGTAGAACGAGCAGCGGATTCTGAAAAACGTTATCCACGAGCATGAAGCCTAGCTGGTGCCCCTTCCATTCATTGCTGGGGCTGGTACCCAGCCAGCTCAACATCATGAGGGAAATAGATAGGACGAATGCCCAGAGTCTTTTGCTACACTGGGCCTGTATTCGCTGGAGTTTAGAAGGAAGGGGGGGGGGGGGGGGGAGGGGGGGGGAACCTCATTGAAACTTACCGAATAGTGAAAGGCCTGGATAGAGTGGATGTGGAGAGAATGTTTCCACAGAGTGGAAGAGTCCAAGACCAGAGGCCATAGCCTCAGAATAAAAGGACGTACGTTTAGAAAGGAATTGAGGAGGTTTCTTTAGTCAGAGGATAGTGAATCTGTGGAATTCATTGCCACAGACAGCTGTGGAGAACATCAATGGATAATTTTAAGGAGGACATTGACAGATTCATGATTAATTGCGGGTGTCGGGTGTTATGGCGAGAAGGCAGGAGAATGGGGTTGAGAGGGAAAGATAGATCAGCCATGATTGAATGGTGGAGTAGACCTGATGGGCCGAATGGCTAATTCTGCTCCTATAATTTATGAACTTATGAACGTACCCATTGTAGGGAAATCAATGGGGAATGTGAGTGTGCAGAGCAGAACATGTCGCCACTCCATTCTGCAAGAGTATGAGAAACTGAGAGAGGGACAGTCCTTTGGTTTTGTTTACCGATACAACATGGGAACTCAGCCTTTGGCCCATCGAGTCTACACCCACCATTGTGCCTCCTGCACCAGCCAGCCTATTCAGGAAACCACGAACACTGTCAACACAGCCACAATTACAAAATACTAAGAGATTGAGTATTAAGCAGAATTATACACCACAGCTAATGACATTTTAGTCTCTCAAACACACAGCCACTGTTACCCCAGCAGGTCAGGCAACATCTCTGGAGAACGTGGATATGCAAGATTTCTGGTCGGGACCCTTCTTCAAATGGACCTGAAACATCACCTATCTATGTTCACCAGAGATGGTGCCTGACCTACTGAGGGAAGGGCCTGTCCTACCAGCATCCGGCTCCATGCGATGAGCGCGGAGGTCGGGTGATCCCTGTACAGGGCCGTTCCCACCAGCATGCACCTGCATGCGGCAAGCACGACCAAACCAGCAGCGAGGGCCGCGCGGAGGTCCGGTGAGTGGCGCAACGCGGCACAAAGTGAGGCGAACTTGGAGCGAAGTCTGAAAGGTAAGTTCACCAGGACAGAGAGGGGCACACAGAGAGGGACACAGAGGCACACACAGAGAGGGCCATGGAGCCACACACAGAGAGGGTCACGGAGGCACCTACAGAGAGGGTCACGGAGGCACGACGTCGGGGCGGTGTGTAATGCGCCGAGGCGACTGCGAGCTGACAAGCCGTTGCCACTCGGAATTTTTGAATATGGTCAGTTTTTCGGAGCCCCGCGCGATGTCGGGACGAACTGCACACAATTCCGCACGGCTCCGGCGATCGAAGTGGGACCGGCCCCGCGACGCCGGACGGCTCAAGCGACCACATTAGGTCACGCTCATCGCATGGAGTTGCTTGCTGGTGGGACAGGCCCTGTACTCCAGCTCTTTGTGACCTTTTGTGTAAACCAGCATCTGCAGTTCCTTGTTTTTAAAGCCCCTGTTACCGGTTTGCTTGCTGCCTTTAGATACAGCGTAGAAACAGGCCTTTTGGCCCATTGAGTTTGCCGACCAGCGATCACCCGTGCACTAGCACTATCCCATGCACCAGGGACAATTTACCGAAGCCAATTAACCTACAAACCTGTACACCTTTGGAATGTGGGAGGAAACCGGAGCACCCGCAGAAAACCCACGCAGTCATGGGGAAAACATGCAAACTCCATACAGACAGAACCCGGGTCTCTGACGCTGTGAGGCAGCATCTCTACCGCTGCACCACCGTGCCACCACTGTTACAAATTCCAATCCAGTTTGCCCACTCGCCCTTTCTCCATCAGCCGGCCCTGTGGGACTTTGTCGAAACCCTGCCTGAAAGAAAAGAAAATTGCTCTGAAAGAAATCCGTCTTTATCAGTTCCAAAATCAAGGGTAGGGTGGCCATTTTAAGCCTGCCTAATTATGTCAGTGATTACTTGGGCCTAACCTTCAACAGAGCGAAGTGTGAAATTCTGGCGGTGGTCTGTCGGGCTTCCTGAACCAAGGTGAAGGGGGGCCCACTCTGAGGCCTTGCGCAGGCAGCCCCGTCTGCAACTGGTTAGCACCACTCGATTACACTGTAATCTCAGGCTGCAGTGAGCATCAGCATGCTGAGAGCTGTGACAGTTCCTCCACATTCCTGTCTCCAGGGGAAGGCTTTGGCACTGCTAATCCAGCGGCGAGCATACTTGGCAGCCATTTGCACAGAGTGATGGAAACCCCACAGTAATCGGTTTAATGAGCACCATCTGAGCCTGGCAGACCAACCCCCCCCCCCCCCCCCCACCCTCCACTCCCCCAGCCCCCTCGTGCACTCATATCTTTCATCTTTTATCTTCGAATAGTTTCTTCATCTAGTTTCTTCGTCTCTCTCTCTCTCTCTCTCTCTCTCTTTTCCCTCTTAGGTTGTGTATGCATCTATCTGCACCCCCTTATCTCTCTTTCTCTGCTCCCACATTCCTACTTGTCTATTCCCTGTGCTTGTATTTATCTTGTTGTTTTCAATCAATCTTGAACTGTCACAGCAAAATCTCTCTTTTCTTTCTGCTTATAACTTCCTATCCAACATTTCCTTATTCATTTGTCAGGTATTCTGCACCTCTCCCTATC